>CM067368.1:33203497-33420997 GCA_034401795.1 Chaetoderma sp. LZ-2023a
GGCCTATAGTATGCATATGAGGGCAGGCCACAGGTGACTGACAAGCTATACACGCCCGCGAAAATTCTAACATACATTTGCAAGAGGGCTTGTGCTAAGTTGCCCTTAGTTGGCCACTGGTTTTGGAGTCGATTTGAACCTTTGAAAACCCAATTCACAGTATCTCAATTTCAAGATAACTATAGCCCTACAGGTAAGATGCTGAATATTTTGAAAAAAATTTGACTGGAGACGAGATACAGGCCTACAAGCCATCAACGGCAAAAAATATAGGCGGAAATTAGGGAATATAGAATGAATGGGCCTTTAGGAATATTTCAAAGTGGAAAATAGGAAAATAAAGGAATTTTCACACCTAAAATGCTTCATTATCTAGCGTCTTAACTCCTCTTGTCCCACCGTAACTCTGTCATGGCCAAGACCGACAAAACGGGCTATGTAGTGGTCTTGAGGAATCTCCATTTTTTGTTATCTAAGAGGATATGATTTTTGAAAATTTTTTCCACTGGAATGACTGGCTCGGTAACTGAGCCAGTCACTCCAGCGGTAAATTTTCAAAAGTAGTCTTCTCTCAGCCGGAAAATGGACACTAGCTAAGATTTAACTGAATTTTCTTGACTGTGTTCATGGTCAAGCCGGTCAACTTGAATGTCTATTTGCACGACAACCGAACGTTATTTTTGTAAATTTGATTGTAAAAATTATTATTTTCTTTGAAAATCTTGACCATTAAAGGGTTAATTGATATAAGTATAATTTTGAGGACTTTGCGGCGATGTTGATACAAGATAAAACTGCACGGGTAGGTTGTCTATGAGGCTGCGCAGTTTAAGAAGATGTTGATAATGATAAAACTGCACGGGTAGGTTGTCTATGAGGCTGCGCAGTTTAAGAAGATGTTGATAATGATAAAACTGCACGGGTAGGTTGTCTATGAGGCTGCGCAGTTTAAGAAGATGTTGATACATGATAAAACTGCACGGGTAGGTTGTCTATGAGGCTGCGCAGTTTAAGAAGATGTTGATAATGATAAAACTGCACGGGTAGGTTGTCTATGAGGCTGCGCAGTTTAAGAAGATGTTGATACATGATAAAACTGCACGGGTAGGTTGTCTATGAGGCTGCGCAGTTTAAGAAGATGTTGATAATGATAAAACTGCACGGGTAGGTTGTCTATGAGGCTGCGCAGTTTAAGAAGATGTTGATAATGATAAAACTGCACGGGTAGGTTGTCTATGAGGCTGCGCAGTTTAAGAAACCGATTATTGTCTTTACTTAGTCATTCCATCTTACTGACCACGTGTGCTGTGCGCGCAGATTTTACTGACACTTGCGAGTTAAAAATAATAAAAATTAAATAGAACGTATGAAGTTTTAGTAAACCTAATATAGGAAATATAGGATTTGACAAAAATAGGAAATATGGGAGCCCTTGTAGGCCTGGAGTAAGTTATTGATAATATCATGCATCGAAATGTGAGAAGAAATGATCTGTTTGTGAGTGGACCCAACTGCAACATACAGCAGCTCCACTACCACCAACCAGCCCGTGGACCCAAGCAGCTCTACCACCACCCGCCCGCGACCTGGCTTTAACAAAGCGGGAACGAAAGAATCACAATCAATATACACACACTTCACACTCATAACACATACAAGATCAGTTCTTGCCACGCCTCCTCCGACCTGGAGTTTTAGTGCAGCCACAATTTTTTGAATCCATATTTTACAATTGCTCAAGAAACCCAGGGCATAACTCGCATGCAGATGCATCTATTTCCACGATTTTAACTAAATCCATGCAGGCTAACTGAAGTTAACCAGCGGAACCAAATAATAAATACTTTACGATTTTTCAAGAACTGAAGTGGTGTGTGTGGGTGTGTGTGGGGGTGGGGTGGGGGTGGGGGTGGGTGTTGGTCTGGTGATTACACCAAGACTAAGAAAAACTAAGAAACGCGATTCATAATTTGATGAAAGAAATCAAATGATGAACTAAAATTGCTAAAGCAAAGCGCCTAATCAGTGTTCTCATGCATGCTTCCTAAATTTTAATGTTATTTAAAAATAACTGATATAAAGTCATATAGATATCCTAAATAAAACTGAGTCTGAATTAACCTTTAACTTTAAGAACCTTTAACTATCAGCTGGCATCTGATCTCGTTAATCTGTTAATAGTTAAATCTAGTACGCTCTTTAATTCTAGGTTATCGCTAATACATTGTTTTAACGGCTGATCACAACCTTCGAGTACTTCACAGTCCATTGTATCCTGATAACGCGATCTCATTAAAAAGTGACGTAGGTGTGAGACACTTCTATGATCTACGGCAGCAAGATATATCGCCATCAATGGGATACCAGCTTTTCACAAATATTCAACAGCTAACATGTATGGTCGTCTTAAAGTGATATTCTATAGAACTTCATGGTTAAAAGTTAATATGAGTGTGGTTTTGTATACGTTTACGCGCACACATCATTCACGTGCTCTCTCTCTCTCTCTCTCTCTCTCTCGCGCGCTCTCTTTCCCCACCCCTCCGTCCCTCCTCGCCCCACCCCCCTCCATCCATCTCCAACTTTCCCTCCCCCATCTTTCACCACCCTCCCCCTCTCAGGCTCCATCCCTCCGCTCTCGCTTACGTACATCTGCACGCAAATAACATCCACCCATACAGGTGACAAATTTCGTAGCAGTGGGCACTGATATACTGCAACAGCCCACCTGCAGTCCAAAGATGGGTATTGATAGCTGATTTAACAGAGGTCAAACGATGCAAGTTTATAAAGAATGGCAGATCTGTATGACGCAGATTGCAAGTGTCACAAAGATGCCAGTTTCCACACGTAAGAATAAAGACTGCGACGGGTAGCCTACAATCCAAAGAAGTAGACCTGTTTGCTGCATTACCAAAAAGTAAAACAATTTCCACGATGGTCAAGTCAAGACAAGTTTAGTCCCGCGCGTGTTCTATCATTAAGACAGACCGTATGCTTTTTGCCAAGATGATAGTGATTTTTCAGAATATGGCTAAATGTGCAAGACGTTAAAAAATATCCCGTTGGACCAATACCATGGTCACCTGCAATTCTAGACGATGTAGCTGCTGAAACTGCAAAGGTCACACGTTTGCACATTAGCTTAGACAACTACGTGGGTAGTTGATGGAAGTGCTATTCTGCAGTCATTGGAATATGTTCAAAAGCCATTTTACAAGATAGATAGTTATGCTTTTCAGCGTTTGAGGTCATTTTTAAGAACAGTACCAAAGTTGAGTGATCTAATAATGGACCAATTCATGAATCCAGTTTCTCAGTCAATCATATGACGTCATAATCGACTACGTGACGTGTACTCACACGGCTGACGTCAAAATCAATTACTTCACGAATGACTCGATGTAGTTCGTCTTAAACGTTTAATAGTCCGTCATGTTGTGCGAATTGTATGGCGATTTAATAAACATCCTGTTGAATGTTGTGTAGCTAATTTGCAACAGCACACAGTCAAATTAATTTCAAAATATTCAACAGCTTACATGTATACTTGTTTGGCAATTGGGATTCAGAGAGTGGAGGGGTCGATTGATCCCAACACGGGCAAAGCGTGAGTGGAGCTTATCTAGAGCTGGGCAGGGCATTGATAAAACTTGCGTCCTCCATTACCATCCAGATATATCCATAACGAGTGCAGAAGCACTACATTCACGAACCTCCATAAAGATATTCAAGACATGCTTTCCCAATGAAAGAAATAACATTTCTAAATGATGGCTACACAAAACACAATTGGAAGCATTCATGTTCCAAGAATGACAGAACACAAAGATAGGCATACGCTAAGAAATTCATAGGAATCTATTCTCTGTATCTGAGCAATGATATTGAATGTCATAAGCTACCTGGCCAATCGCCGTGTATCATAGGCCATAGGGTAGGCCGAGAGCAGAGAAGAATCGGGCTATATGAAAATGAGAATCATCATGCAGGCCTGATGTTGAAATCTTTGCCTGTCGACCTGCCATTGACAGGTGAGTTTGCTGGTGACAATCACAAGGGAAATATACATGTCCCATGTGACAGGTAAAGTGTTGACTGATTAAATACGCAAATAAATTTCAACTATGAAATAGATATCAATTCTTGGTCTCTAAATCAGCAATGTTAGAAAGCGCGAACGACAAGAAGAAATGTTAGAATGAATTCTACACTTTATTAACCCAGGCGCTTCAACATGATGAACCCCTCTTACCTGAATATAAAATAAATCGACAGACATAATGACTGCAGATCTGTTGATTATTTCGAGAACAATTAGCAATGGCTTCCAGTTAAGTTGTTTTCAAAATAGTCATCTGCTCCCTCATGCGGTTGCCGTGGGATTGAGGCAAAGGGGCATCTGCTCAGAACATGATTTGGTAAAACAAGATTCTACCCGTCACTCAGGACAGTTGGATAATTATTAAACATTTCAACCCCTGACATGATGTACTGTGAAGATTTTCATGGCAAGTTTGAATAGAAATATGACAAAATTGTAAATTATAAAGCAATATCATCGTTTTAATTTTATCATAATGACACGGTCGGACAACCCCAAATATAGTCCAAATTCCTCATGAGGATTCTGTTATAAAATGCAGTGAAAATCATAATGGTGCCAGTGCATAATTATTTTCATGCGTTTTGCAAAAAGGGAGGGGATATTGAAATCACCTCTGTCCGTCCGTCCGTCTGTCCATCCCGCTATCTCCTCAGAAAACCTAAGTGAGCTACCCATATATTTGCGGACTACAAGACGACATTTTCATTAGACCTTTCACCACCAACCCCCCAACCCCCACCTCAAGAATTTGAATGCTGATTTTGAGACCATGTTTATATTAGGCTCCGCTTCCATTGCGGAGGGTGGGAGGGGTGGGGCGGGTGTGAGTGGTTGGGGGCTGGCAGCAGAACGGTAAAGTTGGTGGAATTCACCCACATTTGCAGTATGAGTTACTGATATGATCCAGGTTTGTGAGGCTATGTCTACATAATTAGACTCCACTCCCACAGGATGAGATTGTGGTGGTGGTACAGAACGTCAAAGTTGGCGAAATTGTGGGGATTTGTGATGGCGTGCCATCGACTGAGCATTCTAGTAACATTATGACGATGTTTCATGTTTATGAAAGGAACTGCCACCCATTCCCTGCCCCTAATATGTAGTCACGATTCCAATGTATGCATCCGATCTGTCACTCAAGCAGGCCTTATATGACATCATAATCAATTACGTCACAGTTAGGTGACTCAGAATCATTCATATTAATGTATAACTCTCCGTCTGGATCTGGAAAAGTCCGTCAACTATACTGTACGAATTGTATGTCTTTAATGGATTTACAGTTTAATAAACATTCCAGGGCTTCCACTAGTAAGGCCGGAAGGACTATACTGTAACTCCCAAAGTTCATGTTTGGACTCCCAAAACAAAGACCAAGGATGTTTTGGACTTCCTCCTTGCTAGCCCTGACACCACTAAGACTATGCCTTTTAACATTTAAATTTAATGTATGGGAACTATTTTAGACTTCCAATTCTCTGCTCCCTGCTTGGACTCCAAAAACTACTACACAGGAACTTCCTGTGTTTAGAAATTAGTAGAAGCCCTGAAACATTCTATTGACTATTTTGGAATTAACCATCGAAGCAATAACAAGTCAATGGCATAAAAATGAGTTCCGGATCATCTGGCAGCTGCTCCGGATCATCGACAGTTTCGGATCACTATCTTAATCATCAAGTAAGTTCCTTGGAACTGGGATTTGATTTAATATTTTTCAATGTTTCTCAGTTACTTTAGTTTGTTATACAACCAAGAAACATAAAACGTGAATCTCAATTGTGGATTTCCACAGCATTTAATCGATAATTAATAAACTCCCTGTCGCGATTAACGATTCAACTACCAAAATGTAATCTTGAAAATCTGATCATAGTGACGTATGCCGAAAATGCGTCTATAGACCTTTGTATGTCATTAATGGTTTTCACATTCTTGTTTTCGGCCTTGTCACAACATGACAATGGGAAAAACTTGTTTAAAAATATTCTTTTATAGTCGTCAAACTTGATATGTTAAATGACGTGATCCGGAACTACGCAAATCGATCGGAATTGTTGTATTCGGCCGACTCACGCTATTGTGAGATTCTTCGAATGGCAAATGTCCAGCTTTATCTTTTTATATTTGCATAAAGCACAAATGTGTGCCATCAAAATGTAACACATTAAGTTTAAATTTATTCTATTTAAATGCATTCAAAGGAAATAATGTTTAGTAGTGATCCGAAACTGCCTGAAATACTGTACATGTATGCCTCTTAAAAATGATGATGATGATGATGATGATGATGATGATGATTTTTCAGCACCCAATCAGATTTGTTAAAAATATTCAACAGCGTACCTGTACAGCTAGTATAGGGGTGTAGTCGCGTATTTTTACCGGGGGTGGGAATATGGGTGGGCCAAAACCTGGTGTGATCTTTATGGGTATAGACTAATGACTATGGAATATGAAAAACATGGGATGGGGGAAGGCGGGTGGGCTTACCCCCCCCCCCCCCCCCCCACACCCAATTGCGCCCCTATTCAAATCCTGTTTTATCTTGAACTGGGGATATGGGAATTCAGGATTCAATCAATCAATCAATCAATCAATCAATTAATCATATTCTATTTCTGTGGGAAGGGGAAGGCGGGTGCCCCCCCCCCCCCCACACACACACCACCCACACCCCATTGCGCCACTATTCAAACGCCTGTTTTACCTTGAACTGGGGATATGGGAATTAGGATTCAATCAATCAATCAATCAATCATATTCTATTTCTGTGAGAAGGCTAAAAGCCTGTAATGACAGACTCCTAATTTCCTTTTTCAATTCGGTAATAAAACATGGGATTTATATTGCCAGCTAGATAGTTATAGTATAGGTGTTGGTTATCCCATAGTTTATCCAATTTCGTTTCAAATGTTATAATGGTTGTTGCTTTTATAACATGGTTCGGAAGGCTGTTCCATAAGTCCACGATTCTATGTTTGAAGAACATTATCAACTTAGTGTTCAAAGTACATATAAATCAATTCCAACCCGCGCAAAAGGTGGGCGGAGCTTAGCATATATATATCCTTGCTTACTGGTACAGATGGATAATCTGTCTAGTGCCTAGTTAGAAATGGTTGCCTCTATTTACATGTCACGGTAGTCAGAATCTGCGCTAACTCAACCTACCCCGTGACAGATATTTGGACAGACTGAACGTAGTACTTAGAAACTAGTTTTGCCAATGCGTTTAACATTTAAAAATGTAAAATAAAAACTAGACATCTTAAATTTGTTGAACTTTGATAACAAAGTTACAAACAATGACGTGATATACCGCTGCCTTGTATCGCAGTAGGGCGTAGACAGAGTATCCTGCCTGTATCCATCTCTACCGGCGGAGGTAGGGCAGGCGATATGCATAATGGCATATAATGGTATATAACTAAATCTCCGTGAATTTGTACTTTGTGCACATACACCTTTTTCCGCACTGACTTTTGTCAAGCTGTCACACACGAACCATGTACAGTATGCACACACTTCTCAACACGATTCGAATTGCTTGCCTGAGCTACGGTTCCAGGGAAATTGATATAACCTGGGTACTCTCCCAGGAGCGTCAGTGTCGCAACGGATTCAATGGGGCGCGCCGTGAAGAGTTATCTCCCCAGAGGGCGTGTGCGCGTTGAGGCATAAATATACTTCCGCGTTTATCAATGGCGTGTATAGTAACAACGTCAGAGTACAGTATCATTGCGTAACGCAAAGACGTTTTAGGTAACAAAATGCCGTTATATTGTTGTGTTCCTGGCTGTAAAGATAAAAGAGGTAGAAATAGATTCCCGAAAAAAGCAGATATGCTATGTAAGTTGCGAATAGCCGTGAACGAATCGATACGGTGACGCGCAAACTGTGGATGTTGAGATCGACTGAACTCGTTTACAGCGATCATATAGGCCTACATACATAATACGCCGGAGTCGTTCAAAGAAACTCTAACATGTATTGCCTAGATAAATTTATATTGTGATATTTTATTGTCCACATTGCCAAATACATGAACAAATGGCATCTATAATATAGATGCCATTTGTTCATGTATTTGGCAATGTGGACAATAAAATATCACAATATAAATTTATCTAGGCAATACATGTTAGAGTTTCTTTGAACGACTCCGACTATATCGGACACGTTCTTGCGATCGCCAGTTATCATCCCAGGTTGTGGCTATTAAAGGGTGGTCTCTTAAGACAAGTCAATAAATATGTCATGATTACCGTAGTTTCTGTAAAACCAATGGTCTATCAGTAAACCTGTTAACCGTTTAATGCTAAAATTAGTTCCAGAAAAATTATATTTTCTCATAGAAAATATCCAGTAGGGTAGGTCTACAAAGAAAATTGTTTTAGAAAATTTTCAAGGGAATGGCTCGCAGCAGGTGGACCGTTACATATATTATAACATTTAACATCAGACATTAATCACAGGTACAGCATAATGTATACATCATGGGAGGTGTAACCCCAATTTTTCATTGTCAAGACTTACACAGATTAATTTCTAAATCCATTTAAGCAATGTATTTGAATCTCTATTAAGACACCATCTGCCTTAAGAGACCACCTTTTAATTCTCCCATGGGAGGGCTCTCAATGCAGGTTTGAAAGTATGTCATCAATTTGGTTTGTTAGCACTGATGTCATCCATTTTCAAATAAACATTTTTCAAGATCACTTTTGATTAAGCAAATCAGAATGCTTGCATAGTCAATGTCCATTTTCAGGTTTAAGAGACTCTTTAAAAAAAATTCTACTGGAATGACTGGCTAAGTTTTCTAAAATAGTCTTCTCTTGACTGGCAAATGGACATTTCTCAACAGAACTGAAAAATCAACCTCTGCAGTGGTATTGAGGAATGGTTATTTGCAGCACAATAGAAAAGTAATTTTTGTAAATTTACCACACGAATGACTTGCTCGCATGCCAGTCATTCCAGTTGTAAAATTTCAAAAATAGTCTTCTCTTCACCTGCAAATGAACATTTAATTAAGCAAATATTTACATTTTTGATCAAATTTAGCCATTATAGCATTAAAGCAGTGATTTGTATGTGAAAAAGGCCTTCAGATCACAGAATCAGTGGTTATTTCTAGCCCTATTGAGATGATCCATTGTTGTGCAGTAGGATCCAAGCAAATTAGTTCCAAAATTATCATAAACTTACCTTGCTGTTGTCTTGTTTTTAAAATTAAATTTGGCCAACCAGATAATGAGTAGTAGTCTTTTAACACATTAACCTCTATATGCCAGAAAACAAGATGTTTTATATATGATGTACGCAATGCCCTGTTCAATATTTTGAGACCAAGTTGACTGTGAGCTATTGTTGCTTCCTATGCCCTATTAGTTTGAAATTATTCAAGAGCTTTCATGTATATATGTCTAGAAATTGAGACATGGGCATTACATATGTTAAAGGGTTAAAAGAAAAAGTTGACAGATGGAAAGTGACCACCGCATAAGCTCAGCCCGCCCCACCACTTCTGGACAGCTCAGCTAATAAATATAATGTGTCTCATCTGTTTTCTAATTATTTTACAGGTACCTCCTGTAAGCACCTGTAAGGTACTGTTTCAAATTTGTTCAACTTTGACACTCCATCTACACCATATGCCAAGGGAGGACAAGAAAGTACACAAAGAAATAGGAAACTAGTTACGGATGTGATGGGTGCCAGTCTAGATATTGGAAATGAAGTCCTCAGACAATGGAGGAAGGTGAAAGTACTTCATCTATCAATGACAATCACTTACTGTGTGGTTAGCTGTCAAGTATGACCTTCTTTCTGACAGAGTTTGTATTCGATAGAGAGATTTCAGGACAATCTTGATACAATCAAATTTAATACAGGCTTTGATAAGTATGACCATTTTATGCTCAGTTAAGACTTGTGAATGATAATATTTGCTCAAGTATGACTTGTGAATGATAATACATGTATTTGCTCAATTAAGCCTTATGAGTGACGAAATTTACTTAATTGTGACATATTAGTGATGAAATTTTCTCAACTGTGAGCTAGACATGATGAAATTTGCCCAATTGTGACTTTTCAATAATAATATTTGCTCAATTATAACTTGTGAATGATGATAGTTGCTCAATTGTGACCTATGAGTGATGAAATTTGCTTACTTGTGACATATTAGTGATGTTATTTGCTCAGGTGTGAGCTAGAAGTGATGAAATTTTCCAAATTGTCACATGAATGATAATATTTGCTCAGGTATGACTTGTGAATAATGATATTTAATCAATTGAGACTTGTGAATGATATTTAATCAATTGAGACTTGTGAATAATGATATTTAATCAATTGAGACTTGTGAATGATATTTAATCAATTGAGACTTGTGAATGATATTTAATCAATTGAGACTTATGAATAATGATATTTAATCAATTGAGACTTGTGAATAATGATATTTAATCAATTGAGACTTGAGAATGATGGTATTTAATCAATTGAGACTTGAGAATGATGGTATTTAATCAATATTACTGTGACTTAGAAGGGATGTAATTTTGTCAATTGTGACCTGTCACTTATGAATTAAGCGTGTAAGATCGGATCAAATTATGGATCTATGAGCCATATCTCAGAAACTGCTTGTCTAATTTTCTACAATTTTACCACAACAAAGAGTGTGATCTTATACTAGACGTCGCCAATGTTGGCCGGGCATGATCCAAAGAAATCCAGAAAGTGTGAAAAAATTTAGGAAATCCTATTGGTTTTAAAAACTTGTGGATACTGGCATTTCATTATATAAATAAAGAGTATTGGCCTATATTCAATATTCCAATGTTTCAGCTCTGTATGTTATAAGGTTAAATATAATTGTATATTGATCATAGGATGCATCTATTTAACCCTTTAATGGCTAAATTTAGTCAAGACCTTAATATCAAAACATTTGCTTTATTGAATGCCCATTTTCGGGCCAAGAGAAGAGTATTTTTGAAAATGTGCCATTCAAATGACTGTTTCGGTTATCGAGCAAGGCATTCCAGTGGTACATTTCCAAACGTTCTCTTCGCTTGTCCTGCAAGTGAGCATTTCTCAAGAACACTCCAGAGGCTGGTTTTTGCCCTGACCAGTAAACTGTTGAAAGGCATGCAAGCACGTAGGCAATCAGGCAGATAGACAGTAAGATAGATAGATAGAAAGATAGAGAGTATCCATCTCTACCAGCAAGCAATAGGGAAGTAAGCAATATGGAAGTGAGGCTATGTATAGGCTAGATAAATAGCTAATCGCTACTATGACGTAAATGGTTGCTACTGCAATACATGATGTGCCACCATGAGAATAAGATTGGTCATACACAGGGCTGGTGTGGGTGTCGGGGTGGGGTGGGGGAGTAGAAACTATTGTTGTATTTAGTAGGGCACAACGACCTTTCTTGCTTGGTTAATGAAAGTTACCACTACTAAATTCTCCCCATGGACTTTCACCCTCAATAGCTCAGTTCAGAACTTGTAACACATTTAATACACTTCTAGCAAAGCATGCATGTAATGGATTGGATTGTATATATTTGGTGGGCCTTATAAAAAGTTATACATAAAGTGGTTTATGCATACATGTATGGGCACTACAACCTGCTGTGATACAATTAACTCAAACAGGTTTTTTTTTATCTTTGCCTAGCATATAGGCCTACCATAGCCTCCCTCCCCAGTGCTGATACTGGTAGAGATGGATACACTGTCAAATCTTTGTCCACCCGCCACCTAATCGTGGAGACGCTCCTGCTTGTCAATGTACACTATCGCATCATTTACAAGTGGATTAAATAACGTACCGATGTCTGATTAGTGATTACTTGACAGCGGCGACATTTATGTCTCGGTCCGAAGGTGATGCTTTAAATCACGGAAACGAAGAACGACGTTTGAAAATGCCGAGTTTGGACACTATTAAAGTCATTGTTAAATATATATTGCCAATAATGATACGGTATTAAACAAAGCAACTACAATCAGCGTATATACGAACTATAACTACTTAAATAGACAAGATACGAATAACAAAAGTACAAACTCGCGTAAAGTCAAACATGACCGCATTAGAGAGGATGCCTCACAACACACCAACGCCACCTGGCGGCAGTTGCAGCGGTGCGCCCCATTCAGCTTGTGCGCGTGTGCTCGGCAACATCCGTTGCTTCTTCGTGTCTTCCGAACATTAGTTACATTAATAAAAACTTTAATAATAAACTATTGCGCAACTCAAGTTGCAACTATTCGTTACCCTGCTCGTGCCAGGGGTGAGCCCATCGAGGCTGGCGTTCCGAGTACAGATTACAGGAATGGCGTATTTAAATCGCCACGTGTGACATTGAAAATACTAATGTTCCGGGAAATAGAATAATGCAGAGGCATCGCTTATAAATCTAATTAAATTATGATTTATCCTACTTTTTAAAACAAGGACCAGCATATAATTTCTAACATTGTACTTACACAATCCGTAATCACATCATTTACTTGTTATCTTGTTCAGATTAAACTTTCGCTGGTGGATTTTGCTACAATCGGTATATTATCACGTGATAAACATTTGAGTGATTTATGACGTAACATCATTGCACATTCGTTTGAGTTACCCAAGTTGTTCATAACGTTCTTCGAGTTACGTTTTAATTATTATTATTATTATTATTATTATTATTATTATTATTATTATTATTGGTGGCGGCGACGGCGGTGGCGTGGTGTGGGGCTGGGGGTATGGGTGTGTTGTTGGTGGTGGTGGATATGGTGGTAGTGGTGATGATGGTGTTGGTGGTAGTGGTGCTATGGTGGTAGTAGATCAGGAAGGGGTAAGACACCAAGACACACACACGATGTAGATAAATGTTTGGATGGCATGTATCGGATCCATATTTTTCGAAGCCCCATGTATGCCAGGTCCACATTTCTGTTACAGCGTTCACTAGTGGTAGGCACCACCCCAGATTTTACACTACTACTCATGTATGCTCAGGGTCGTGAGTGGCAATGAGGAGCCAAGTAGATTGTCCATGGTAAGAACTTCATCCCTACTAAAAGTAGTAGTAGTAGTAGTAGTAGTAGTAGTAGTGGTAGTGGTAGTGGTAGTGGCAGTGGTAGTGGTGGTGGTAGTGGCAGTGGCAGTAGTAGTAGCAGTAGTAGTAGTAGTAGTAGTAGTAGTAGTAGTAGTAGTAGTAGCAGCAGCAGCAGCAGCAGCAGCAGCAGCAGCAGTAGTAGTAGTAGTAGTAGTAGCGGCGGCGGCGGTAGTAGTAGTAGTAGTCGTAGTAGTAGTAGTAGTAGTAGTAGTAGTAGTAGTAGTAGTAGTAGTAGTAGTAGTAGTAGTAGTAGTAACAGCAGCAGGCGGCAGCAGCAGCAGCAGGAGTAGCATTAGTGGACGTAGTAGTAGTTGTAGCAGCAGCAGCAGCAGTAGTAGTAGTAGTAGTAGTAGTAGTAGTAGTAGTAGTAGTAGTAGTAGTAGTAGTAACAGCAGCAGGCGGCAGCAGCAGCAGCAGGAGTAGCATTAGTGGACGTAGTAGTAGTTGTAGCAGCAGCAGCAGCAGTAGTAGTAGTAGTAGTAGTAGTAGTAGTAGTAGTAGTAGTAGTAGTAGTAGTAGTAGTAGTAGTAGTAGTAGTAGAAGTGAACGCACGCGTTTATTTAGCTCTGCAATTAATGCCCGAATTTGCTAGTTTCTAGCGCGATTTTGTAGATAAATTTTACACATATATTTCGTATTAGCATTTCCTTTCGAACCTTATATTTAATTTGTAAATTCTTGTCTTGTGTTAGTGCCATATGTAACGGCGAGAGGCGTGAAATATCGTCTACTGCGCCATGATTCTGATATTTCCAAATACGAATATTTGTCTGTGGTAGAACTAAGAAACATTGAATTCGCAGGAAAATTAGGTAAATGGTCTAAGCTAAACGAGCTAAAAAACCCAAATCAAGTTAATCTAATGATGGCTGTTGTAAACATCATTTTACAAATTATGATTATCTGCACCATCAATTGCAGAGGATTAAATACCGAATTCAAGCAGCGCCACTTGCTTGAAGAATTAGCAAATGAGAGAGTTGATATTGCTTTTCTACAAGAGACCAACATTCAAAAAATTGAAGTGTATGAATCTCTCAAAGATATTTCAAAAAGGCAGATTTTTTATTCTTTATCACAAGATATTAGCGCGGGAATGGCCATTCTTATCCTGCCCCGCTGTCTCAACTATGTTGATGTTATATCGTCGTCATCAGATACAAATGGACGATGGATTTGTGTATCAATTGATGTACTAAACACAAGTTTAAATTTGATGTGCCTTTTTGCGCCAACCTCTCATCAATTGCGTCGTGAATTTCTAAATGATGTTTCCACATTAATTAAAGACAGAACGCCTGAAAACCTAATTATGGGCGGTGACTTTAATTGCATATTAGATGAAGTTAAAGACATTACGAGATAGTTGCTATCGCAAATGTGTAGAAAGTTGTTGGAGGCATTGGGATGAAAAGAGAAGTTTTGTTTGAATGTATAACAGACTGGTGGGAGGATGTTAAATCCGACCTGAAACATATTTCAAGGCAGTATTCCATCAGTAAAGCACGAGAAATGCGAAAGCGTAAAAAGGCGCTTCAGCGGTCGTAGTGTAAAATTAATAAGAAAATTAATGATGGAGAATATAATTATTACGAACTATCAGTTAAATTAAAAGGTAGACTAAATGAAATAGAGCAATATCAGTTTGATGGGGTCCAAAATAAGGGCAAGAGCACAAATGCACACCGAGGGTGAAAAGCCTACACGTTACTTTTGTAGGGGAAAGGGGGCAAAATTGCAATAAATCGTGAATTTCAAGGAACAATCTATATTTAATTACTCTATTTGTAACACATCTCCAATGGTAAACGTGTGGTAGTGCCTTAAGTAATTACGATAAGAACGAAGAGTATTAGTATAATTTCAAAAATATTTTTGGTGGTCCAATTAAGACGCCATGAAGGCAAATTTGGACCACTATGAAAGCCAAAATTGGACCACTGAAATTATAACTGGTTTCTTTCCATACGGCCTAATCCGGATTGTATATATTAACAAGTATGTGATTATTTGTTGCTATGTTCATATGACATAAGCAGTCACACTTTTCTATAACAACCGCTTGCTTTCGGAGCCAGGATATGGTGGTTCTTTAAGATGGGTGGATGCAATACCACCTGTTTTGAAGAAACGCCATATTTTGTTCCCAAAAGCTATTTACCATAGCAACTGAATCATAGTAAGCGACTGTCCGTCTTTAGTGAGCATATTTGTAGGACCATATAGTGATCGCTATGGGCATGTTTGACTGTATATGACATGCATTAAGAGACATCCACGACTAATTTGCATATCATCCAAGGCCAAGAATGCACAATTTTTGGCCTAGCAATACTGATATACCGACCATCTGGTGCCATGCATGGCAGATGCTTTTTTCATATTGCGCTTTACTCTGGCTAATCCCTGCATAATTCGCAAACATACTGGGAGCCAAAACCTATGTCGGCACATGCAGTGTGCACCCATTTTTCGCAGTTTTGACATTGGATCATATCTTCTTTAGTCGATTCTGTACACATAAAACAGAACCATACATCTGCGTCATTTGCATCAGATACTGTCTTAGCTCCTTTTGTACTTTTGTTTTTGCCACCTTTTCTACATTTGCCACCTTTCCCCACATTTTAAGCTGATGTGGACGTAGACGCCGTTGTTCTCGCATTTGTATCCGTGGTCTATGTCAGTGTTGCATTTGTAGTTACTGCGTTAGTTTCCAATGTTTTACTGAAATTAATTGTTTTTTTATACCGACTGTTACCTTTAGGCTTGCCTCTTTCCATTGCAATCGCCAACGTTTCTTTGTACGGACTCGAAGTTAAAATCTGTGCTTCGCTCTTGCGCGTTGACCGTGTTGCTATCTTTAGTACCTTGCGGGGAATAGGCGAAATGTCTGTAACTGATACTCGTTTAAACATTATTCTTGAGGGATTACACACGGCTGACGTAACAGTGCTCGTAACTGGATTGAGTGTAGTCTCAACAATGTTGGAGCCAGGATTGCAAGACAACATTGGAAGTGTGCTTGCTTGCGCACTGAATAGGCCTACAGGGTTGGCAGCAATAATGGTATGTTGACTAGGCCCAAGATCGGTAATGTTGTTTGAATGTAGAATATGCGCCTGGTCGGATACCATGATGGAAACAGTAAGAGATAGTGTTCGTAGAGTTGTTGTCACTCGAGGTAGTTACGTGATCCGTATCTGTACTAACGCTCGAGGTAGGTACGTGATCCGTATCTGTACTAACGCTCGAGGTAGTTGCGGGATCCATCGCTATACTGACACTCGGGGTAGTTGCGGGATACATCGCTGTACTGACACTCAGGGTGGCTGTGTGATCCATCGCTATGCTGACACTTGGGGTAGTTGCGTGATCCGTCGCTGTACTGACACTCGGCATAGTTGTGGGATCTGTCGCTGTACTGACAGTCGGGGTAGTTGCGTGATCCGTCGCCGAACTGACACTGGGGGTAGTTGCATGATCAGTCGCTATACTGACACTCGGGGTAGTTGCGGGATCCATCGCTGTACTGACACTCGGGATAGTTGTAGGATCTGTCATTGTACTGACACTCGGGGGCAGTTGCGGGATCTGTCGCTGTACTGACACTCAGGGTAGTTGCGGGATCCGTTGCTGTACTGACACTCGGGGTAGTTGTGGGATCCATCACTGTACTGACACTCGGGGTAGTTGCAGGATCTGTAGCTTGTTTTGATAAGGCAGACGGTTGGAATTCATGCTCTTCGAATACATCTCTTGTGCATGGCCAAATACCACATTTAGCAAAGCCACTAACAGCATTTGACATTGTGGCAGCTTTGATTTATGCTTGTCCGAATAATTTAGAAACTTGGAATGTTGTAATTCCTCTGCCTGGATTGTCTCGTAACCACCGTTCAGCAGCCTGATTATAGTATGTGTTCAGGGGTTTAAAAAACGCCACATCCAGTGGCTGCAATCTATGTTTTGTGTGTGGTGGGGGCGAAAGCATAACGAGTCCATATTGATTGCTTCCAGATTCTTAGTGTGTGAACTATGATCATCCATAATAAGGAGAACTGGGATTTCCTTTGTAGGCTTCACAACAGACAGGAAATGTTCTATCCATAATAGAAATCTTTCTTGATCCATCCACCCGCTGTCATTACATAACACTAAGCTCCTCGGCGGAGCACCATCTTTCAGCTCATCTTTCATTATTTTACGTTTAAACAGTATCATTGGTGGAACATACTGTCCCGATGCACTGACACAACAAACAACAGTGGTGTTAACCCCGCGCTCTGCACTTGTCATTGCACCAACTTGATGCTTTCCTTTCAATGCTAATATTTTCTGTGGTGTCTGTCCTGTTGCTAGACCCCACTCATCCATGTTAAAGACTCGCGTTGCATCCATTGTGTTCATATCAAGAACGCCTTCTAACATATCGTAGAATTTATTCACACTCTCTAGGTTAAAACCTGATGCCCGTGCTAAAGATGTAGCCTCTGGTTGACGGAGTGCAATTTGAGGATGTCGCTTATAAAACGACTTAAACCAGTCTTTTCCAGCGCTTTCCTTATCCTTGTTGAAAACGTGTCGAATGCCATTTCTCTGTGCAAGTTGGAATGCCAGTGACATAAGATCTCTCCTGGTAAGACCGAAAAACATGCTTTCTAGTTTTAAGACGTGCTCAACCAGTTCCTCTTCTAACTCGACTGGTAGTACAGTTGACCTACCAAACTGCCTTGTGGGGCCATTTGCAAATTTATTCTTAAAGTCCAGATGTCGTTTTAATGTTGCCTTAGGTACACTGTAAGTTCGAGCTGCTGCATTCAAACCAATTCCTCCACCTCGGAGTGCAGACAGAGCACGCCCCATGTCATTGGATGACCACTTGCCATAATTTTCCCTGCAACAGATTAAATGTTTTGGTTAGCTATACCTACCATGGTGCTCAATGATTTCTCTATGCTAATCAGTTAAATAAAGTCAAACTTGTTCTAAACTACCAATATTATTTGTAAATGCTTATGCAGGCAAACTTGACCATAAGGGAGACTTACTTTCGGGGCCACTAGCTGGTGGTTCTTAAAGACGGGTGCTCGTAAGTACCGACACATTGTGATCCCAAACACTGTTTAAACTGATAATTAAACGATGTATTTTTATCAACCACTTCTCTTTACTGACCATGTTTTGGTGGTCGCTAGGGTGTGCGTTATAGACAGGCTTGACTGTATATCAATCTCTCAACCACAACACGTGTGCGTGCACGAACACACACGCACGCACACACATACGCGTGCGCGCATGCACGCACGCATGCACCACCACAACCACCACCATGACGACCATCACAACCACCACTATTGCCAATACGACCACTCACACACATTTATGTAGGCTTTTCCAGTACGTCAAGTTATTAAGACACATGAGGGTAATTTGGACCACGTGAGGGTAATTTGGACCACCGGTCCAATTTGACCTCTTTACACTGGTCCAATATACCCGCAATACGGTAGGTCAGAAATCATTGTGGGTCACACAGTACACCTTAGAATGAGGTGATTGAATATTGCGCTGGTGCATTAAGGGATAACTGCCTTTTACCATCATATATCATTTTCATTACAATACGCCTTGCAAGTGGCCTGGTTTATGAATTGCTCATAATCTCTTTTTTACATTGATTATAAGCATATTCATTTAAGGCTTACCTTTCCGTCTTCCTTCGTTGGCCCACCATCTTTGCATGAACCACGTGTTGTGATGACTTACTGCTACCTAGTGAATGACCAATCAGCGGCCTCGTTACTTAGGTTTTTGGGGAATGGGCATGGTCCAAATTTCCCGCCGGTCCAATTTAGCCACCTTTCCCCTAACTTGGAAAAAAGCAAGAGGTATAGAGAAATTAATGCGCTCACTGAAGACTAATGATGATGTATCAGTGTCCTCAAATGCAGAGATGATGGAAACAGTATCCAAATTTTACAAATCATTGTATAAGTCTGAGGGAAGTGATATAGCTGCAACTAGAGATATTTTAGCAAATATAACGCAAAGACTTCCAGATGCATGTCGCGAAAGTTGTAACCAATCACTAACAATTGATGATTTGACAAAATCCCTCAATGCTATGAAGTTAGAAAAGTCTCTTGGTTGCGACGGACTTCCAGTCGAATTTTATCAAACGTTCTGGCACATATTTGGACCAGTATTAGAAGAAATATCAGCTAGCATTTTTAAGCAAGGGCATCTCCCTCCATCGATGGTCCAAGCATATGTTCGGCTTATATACAAGAGGGGTGACAGAAATAAAATACAGAATTATAGACCAATCTCTCTACTCTGTGTAGATGATAAGATTATTACTCAGGCACTAACATTAAAACTTGGCGCAGTCCTAGGCGAAGTAATTGATGATGATCAAACGTGCTCTGTACCAGGAAGAACGATATTAAACAACACATTGCTTATACGAGACCTTATTCAATTAGTTGAACAGGATTGCATCCCAGCAGCAATAGTAGCACTTGATAACGACAAGGCGTTTGACAGACTTGAATGGGATTTCTTGTTTAAGTCTACACCATATTGGCTTTGGTTCCAGATTTATTAAATGGGTCAATATTTTATATAGGCCTACTGATATAACAAGTTGCTATTTAGTAAATAATCATCTATCTGAACCTGTAGTGCTGGAACGAGGTGCCAGACAAGGTTGCTCATTGTTTCCGCTTCTATTCGTCATAGCTATGGAATCGTTGGGGGCCACATTGAGGCAACGTAAAGATTTTCAAGGAACATGTATACGTGGCGTAGAAATGCCACTAAAGGTGCCTCAATATGCGGATGATACGACTGTGTTTGCAGGTAAAAATTCAGATTTTAGAATTTTAAATGGAGTATTATCAGATTTTCAAAAGGCATCAGGGTGTTAAAGTCAATAGAGACACGTTGCACTCGCAATTTGGCCCTACTACTATACGGTGTGCTACGTTAAACTACATATGATCTACTTAGCCTGCCAGTCATGAATCGGCGCAATGGCGTCAATGTGTGGCAGTAGCTTACTGATAATTATTGATGAGTCGGGCTTTACCACTTGTTGGTTAGCTATGCTCGCCATTTGGACCTACTACTACACGGTGTGCAAATAGTAATGGCTTTGTTGAATTATGTTATGTTATCAGCTCTTTATTAATTATGTTTTCCATGTAGTTATGCCACAGTTGTGATATGTTAGGTTTGTATTGTTATTCTAGTAATAAAGCCTGCTATTTCATCCGATTTTGTATGGGGGTTTGCAAGCCGTTTTAAAGGAGTTCCTCCGTGAAGTGTATCCGACTGCGTCAGCGTCGGATTTTCAAAAAAAAGAAAAAAAAAGTAGTAGTAGTAGTAGTAGTAGCAGCAGCAGCAGCAGCAGCAGCAGCAGCAGCAGTAGTAGTAGTAGTAGCAGTAGTAGTAGTAGTAGTAGTAGTAGTAGTAGTAGTAGTAGTAGTAGTAGTAGTGGTAGCGGCAGCGACGGCGACGGCGACGGCGACGACGACGACGACTGCAAAAGTATGTTACGGCAATACAGATGAAATTCAACAGATATTTATAGGCCTATGTGTTCTATGATATTTGAGAACGGTGGCCGCTGCGGGCCTGTGAACGTACACTAGAGACCATTCCCAGGTGATACCACGTGCCAAAATATTAACCATTTCTGCCCCGAATTTCCGGAATCTCAATTTTAAGGTGACCATACAGGTAAACAGCGAATATCTCGAAACTAAATTTACATGAACCTGTTCCCGTAACATGCAGAAACAACTCGCGGTCAAATTGGTTTTTAACGTAGTGGAACCGATTATTTATTAACTTTCTAACTGCTGAACGCCGCCAAACAACAATTTCAATCGTCAATAACTCTGAGCCTGCTAAATATTTTGAAAACAATTTGACTGAAAGTTGTTGGTGGCATACAGTTACATTCTAAATGTGTTTTTCAATTCGGTCTTTCGGTTTGAAAGCGTGAAACACCCGCTACATTTGCTGCCTGTGGTTCAGTCATTGACTAACAGCGTTAGTTAGTCGCACCATGTATGTCTGTCTGTCTGTCCACTCACGCGCGTGTATGCCGATTCTGCAACAAAAACAAACAAACAAACAAACAAACAAACAAACAAACAAACAATAACAACAACAACAACAACAGCAACAACAACAACAACAACAAGCGCGACCAGAGTGCTCTTAACACTTCCTTCCATAAAGCCGGAGTTAGATCTGCCTTCGAGCATTTTTTTCTCTGCATCTGGATCAAGACCGAAGATGGACGGAATCTCCCACGTTACAGAAACAACATTAGTCTAAATCAATAGTTCCCATGTCTCGATCGGGCCTACTGAAAGACAAACACACCGACGAGACGAACAAATACATTACATTGCCCTCGCCAATGATGGCACAAGGGAGGTAATCAATTCACTAACTTGCTAATATATAACGGCGGGTTTCTTAGAGTTGTTTCCCTTGACTCATGTTCATTAGCATTTTTTCTAGCACAATTTGGCGTTATCCATATCAACAATTCTGAAATAGTCATATTCCGGATAGCGCATCTTACGGGGCCGGTCGTGGACCAATGCATTGTCAATATGGCCCGGTATTGGCCCACTACCGGCCCAGTAAACAACGTTATCTGGGATAGGCTACACAAGATACAATGGGGCATGCCATTGATGGAACATATTGGTATTGCAAAGATAGTGGATGATCATTTTGAAAACGACGTGACTGAATTCTTCAGTGGCTGGTCAATTTGAAAACACCGTGATTCAAATCTTCGGCAAAAACTTTCGTAACATAGTTTTTAAAATTATCTTTAATTGCACATTACCACGAATCCTTAATTTGGTATTTGCTCTTAGTTGTAAAACTGGTACATAAAAAACAGACAAGGACAACCGACAGTCAACCATGCAGCTCTCTGAAGTTCGGAGTGATAACGAAAATAAAACATCCAATAATGTTTACACCGATGGTATAAATATTTCTATAAAACACATTTTGGCATTTACCTATTGTGTAAATATGTTCTAAATATCGTAGCCCAGCTATATTTTCCAGTCATTTTGACCAACGGAATAACTACTTTATCTACATACAAGACAGAGAGACAGACGTGCGTGTGTGGTGTGATGGTGGGTGGGTGGTGGATGGCTGCATGAATCGATGGGATGGCTCGAGGATGAACGGATGGGTGGATATATGTCTGTAAGGGTGGGTGGGTGCGTCGCTGGCTGGATAACTGGCTGGATGGTTTGCGCGCGGGTGTGCAGGCCGCGCGTGCGGCCGACCGTCGGACGGATGGAGTGATGGATGGATGCGACTTGCAACTACTCTTAAGTCTGTCTTTCGATCTGTCTGTCAGTCTCATGATCTCATCCCTCTTCTTCAGCGGTGTTCGTAGTCGTCGCCATTGGCGCCATCGTCGCCATCATCGCCGTCGGTGTCATCATCGTCGGCGGCAGCGTATTCATTGTCGTCGTCGTCGACGTCATCAGCGTTTTTCAATTAGTTTGACCTTTGATCTATTGCCCTTTCAATTTTCTCGCCATCTAAATCAAGAATGGTGTAGCGCGGATCGCTCAGTCGCGTACGAATCGACCCGGGTTAGACGGGTAGGAAACGCCCCAGTCTGAGATACTCCAAGTCACGCCCCGTTGGTTCTATAGGCCAGCGCGTGTAGCCACAATACAGAGAGTAGAATGAGTCCGTAAAAGCGCCTATCGCGCATGCGCGCCAGGAAGAGATGGCCTGACCTCGCTGCACTGACAGTGAGTGAGGTGGCATCCTTAAGTATATAGCTGCTTGTATTTTCGGGAATCCTTAATACTGGATCCTTTCTATCACTCTTGGTGTGAATCGACCATGATTCGTTGAGAAAAAGCAATATCTTTACAGAATTAGAATCGGTCCAGTATTGGCAGAGATATCAGTCAGATAAGACTTGGCCCTATTCCATCTTTCTAAGTTGGTTAAATTACCATCGCGCATGCGCTGATAGTGTGACGTCATAGACATGTGTTCGTCATATGCTATCCCCTCTATGAAGTGCGTGATTATTGGTTGAGTTCTGCTATGGCGACTGTTGATTGGCCCCATACAATATAAAATGACCCGCGTTGCCGTGTTTGAAAGGGCTAAACGTTTGGGCTGGTATTCAGGAAGATGGCTTTTACCCTAGAAGAAGCATAACTATGGATTGCTCCTGCCAAGTTGCATAAATGTGGCATGCTGATCAGCTCGTTTTTACTGCAAGTTATGCCCTCTACACGAATGCACGCCCTGGAGTTGCGTAAGCATCTTTGAATTCTTATTTGCTTGTCATTTTTGTAGCTGATAATTTCAGGTCAGCGTTGTTGTACTCTTAGTAATAGCCAGTCATTCCACAATCAGTCAAACGCCTATTCCATATCGACCTTGACCGCAACCCTTTGTTTCTATACCCGCAAAGAGTCTTGAATCTCTATTGAAATAAGATTGATTTGCTATTCTGTTGAGAGGGTTCTTTTGAAGTGTGCCTACTTCCAAATGACGATGTCTTCTTTCTCTAAGAATCTGGTGAGTCTACCTTGACAAGTATTTCCAGGGGTTTACAAATGCTGACCAAGATTTAAATAAACAAGTGTGGCCAGGAGCTGCCCATGCTATGAACGCTACTAGTGTGATCAAGGTGCGTAACATGGTAATGGATAAGCTTCATAATTCGATACAGCCAGGTTGCGGTGACAACAGGGCATCCGGCATGAAACTAAAGAAAATGGCAATCAATTTTGTGGCGTGAACCATGGAGGAAAAGTAAAATCCTTGGCTCACTGTTTTGTAGTACTGCTGACATTGCTGCTCGCTGCGGCATGGGGAACATAGCTTTCCAGTCCTTCTGGAAGCTATGGATTCGTAGTCAAAGATGCCCTTAATAAAAAGACTACGTTTATACATCGCAACCAGCGTATCCTTGATGCTGTAGAACAGTAACAGCTGTGCAGCTCCAAAGACAACGCTAGACAAACTTTGTGCCTGCCACCGGAAACACCTACACACCATCAATGGACACTGATGGTCAGACAGAATAATTTCCAACGATGCGCTATATAAGATGTGTAATACATCGCTGGTGTTCATAAAAGTCGCACAGCAAAAATGGTCCATGTTTGATCATGTGCTAAGGATTCAAGAAGGCACACCTATTTAGAGAGTCTTGGAATTTGCCATACTTGGAGCCAGAAAAAAATATACAGCCTGGAGAGGACGGCATTGCATAAATCTGTTAAGCATGGTACGAGGTGACTTCAAGAAAGCAGGGCTCGTTACACTCAAATCAAGAATACACTTGAGGAAGCTAAAGAATTTGGCTGAGGAGAAGACTCAGAGGTCAAAAGCGAAGAAAGACTGATTGCAGCTGTAGCATGTTTCTACTACTACAGCCGCATACTACAGTAATCATACATGGCGATAAAGGGGATTGAATTTGAAAGAAGACTAACACCATCCTATCCACACCAGGCAATATAATATAATATAAAACGAGGTCATATAAAGATCATAGTCATTTGTATGGAGAAATGTAAAGGAGAAACTTGGCCATTGTAAATCAGATTTAATAATAGCATGGGACCAAGAGAGAAAATGTACATTTCCAGAGGAATGACGTCATATGACGTCATAATCAGATAAGGGGGCGTGTAGGATGACGTCATAATGATTACGTCATAAATTATTCTACATGGCCCATCTTTAACTCTTAATAGTCCGACACGTTGTAGGAATTGCATGTCTCTACTGTTTGGCTGCATTTTATCTTGAATAACTATAGACCGGTTTCGAACTTACCTTTCATGTCAAAACTTGTCGAAAAGGCGGTACTTAAAAGACTGTCAGTCCATTTACGAAAATGTGATTTATATGAGCCATTTCAGTCCGCATACCGACAATACCATAGCACCGAAACAGCCCTTCTAAGGGTTGTAAATGATATTCGCAGTGCTGTTGACAAAGGTAATGTTTCCCTGCTGCTATTGTTAGATTTGAGTGCCGCATTCGACACTATTGACCATCAGATACTTTTATCACAATTGCGTCATACATTTGGATTAGATGGCCCAGTATGGAACTGGTTTGAATCGTATCTATCCGAGAGATATCAGTCAGTCTGCGTAAACGGATCATTCTCCGAACCGATCAAGCTCACGTGTGGTGTGCCGCAAGGATCGATTTTGGGTCCAGTATTATTTACGCTATACACACGGCAACTTGGACAGAAAATCGAGAACCACAACATCCAACGCCATTTCTACGCCGATGACACGCAGCTCATCAACAGTTTTATACCATCAGTATCAGCCGCAAGTATGGCAACAGATCAACTAAATGACTGCTGTTCGGACATTAAATCCTGGATGACATTGAATATGTTGAAGCTAAATGCTGTCCGCGTCTGTATATATCTGAGTCTTCTGTCTGTCTGCCTCTGTATGTCTGTATCTGTCCGCGTCTGTATATATCTGAGTCTTCTGTCTGTCTGCCTCTGTATGTCTGTATCTGTCTGCGTCTGTATATATCTGAGTCTTCTGTCTGTCTGCCTCTGTATGTCTGTATCTGTCCGACTCTGTATATATCTGAGTCTTCTTTCTGTCTGCCTCTGTATGTCTGTGTCTGTCCGCGTCTGTATATATCTGAGTCGTCTGTCTGTCTGCCTGTGTATGTCTGTGTCTGTATATATCTGAGTCTTATGTCTGTCTGCGTCTGTATGTCTGTGTCTGTCCGTGTCTATATATATTTGAGTCTTCTGTCTGTCTGCCTCTGTATGTCTGTGTCTGTCCGCGTCTGCGTATTTCTAGTCTGTCTGTCTGAGTCTGTCTGTCTAGGTCTGTCTGTCTTTGCATGTCTGTAGCTGTCCATATCTGTATATGTTCGTATCTATCTGCATTTGCATGCCTATGTCTGTCTATGTCTGTATATGTCTGAGTCTGTCTGCCTGAGTCTGTCTGCCTAAGTCTGTCTATTTTGTGTGTGTTTGTGACTGTGTATGACTTAGTGTGTCCGTCTGTATATATCTGAGTCCGTCTGTCTAAGTCTGCCTATCTGTGCATTTCTGTATGTCTGTGTTCGTATATGTCTGCAAGTATATCAAACTAGGACTGTATATTTAGAAAAACAAAGTATATCTATTATAATGTTTAATATATCATATCTAAATGCAAATGTATAAATAAATCATTCTCTAAAACATATCTTCCTAATGTTGTGTTTTCCAAAAGAATCCATGCCAAGGTCCAGGATCTAACAACGTAACTATGACTGGCAAATTATATCCACTCATGAACTCTGACCTAATTTACATTTCTATGATTAGCATATTAAATCAGTCATTAAATACTGAACATGGCGATAAAGGACCATGCTAACAAAGCTAACAAAGCTGATCGAATAAAAAATATCTCAGATTTTATTATTAAAAACCTTTTCTAAATATATGAATATCTGAAATAGAAAAATGGATATAAAAGGTTTTGAAAGCCATGAGGCAGATATTGATATCCAAAACTTACAACTGAATAAAATTCTTATTCCAAGAATGCGTTAACCAGGAGAAAAAGAATTTGTTTTGAAATTCATTTATTCCAAAAAATAATTCCTAACAAATGAAAACCAAATACATTATCCATATTATTCCATGTTTAACAGGCTCCTTCCCACTGAGAGTGATTAAAACTGAATTATTTTGATAATAATTCGACTGATAACTGTACTCATCTGATACCAAACAACCAACGACATAATCAAATAGTCTAAACAAAATCATCAACCATGAGACTATCCCCTACCAAACCTAAACAGAATTGCCAATAAAAAATAGATTGACTGGAAAATGCTATCCCAATAAAGGCAATAACCCCATTCAGACAAGATATCTAAAATTACCAGTTCCATTGCTCTACTTTTGCATAGCATATGCTGTATAAATATACATCAACATGATCCTCTTAGTACGGAAACGGGGATTAGATAACTCTCGGCTTCGTCGGCTGTACATTTCGGTGTCATTTATCACATCACATCAGATCACAATTCACATTTCCAGAGTATCCATCCATCCTCTGACCTCGTATGATGTCATAATCAGCTCAGCGTGTGCATGATGACGTCACAATCGTTACTAAGCAAAGGATTCCACATAGACCGTCATGAAATATGAAATACTCCGACACGTTGTATGAATTCTATGTCTTTGTAATTATTTGCCATTTAATAAACATGCTGCTGAATAATTTGAAACTAATTTGACTGGGCGCTGTTGCTGCCTTAGGCAGCAACAGCACCGAGTCAAATTAGTTTCAAAATATTCAACAGCTTACCTGTGTAGTTTTTTTTGGAAATTGGTAGTCAGGTTGTTCAGAGATCGATTGATCGCAACACGAGCGAGGTGTGGGTGGAGCTTAGCTAGAGATGGGCGGGGCATAGCTAACACCAGAAAGGTCCATTATTCCATTACAGTACATATCCTCGTAGAAAATTAAAATTATACTTTAATATCTATGCACTAACTAACATTTAGACACAAAATTTCTCACTACGCTATGTTTTATTGACATACACCTAGAGAACAATACTGAATTCCGCATTGCATCTACACTAATCGTGTGGTTATCTCTCTCAACACCAATCTGCAGGGGAAATGGTTGCATATTTTGAAACTAATCCAACTAAGATCTGTTACGACCATAGGCAACAACAGCTCAACTTCATCATCGCTATGTAAGGGAAATAGTTGACTATTTAAATAAAACCTCATTTGACTAGATTCTGTTGCTGCCATAGGCAACAACCGATTCCATTTAATATAATGGTGCTTGCTTTCAGCACAAACTTGCTGATCTAAAAATAATAAAGGATTAAACCACACAGGGACGTCTGCTCCAAAAATCGTAACGATATTTATATCGGTTACTCAATTTACTCATAAGCGATCCAACGCTTCAGTCAACAGATTTGTAGAAACTATCCATATAATATGAAACAGTCAAAATAATATATATGAGTAGACCACGTGTATTTGCTTCAATATCAACGCCGATGTCTGACATCAATATGTCAGATACCAGAGTTGATCTTCAAGGCAGATTAACTGGTCAGACAGTAACTACAGATTCACTTCGTATTACATACAGACAATCAGCATTAGATTTCGCTAAAATATTAATCAGCACACTTGACTGAACACTAAATTCTTTAATTCATACTATGACAAGAGACTATGCTATGAAAGCTGACATCACCGACAGATCAGCCATCTACTTAAGTACTGACGCAAATCAAGATACAATTGACTTAATAATGGCACCGTTAAAATAAACATCACTTGTCGTATACATCACTGCATGAAACAGGGTACCGGTATGACACATCCGGTAATATTTACACATCCATCCTTAAATATCGTCCGCGGTCCATTTATAAAAGTTCTAGCTAAATTCAGGCAACTGGGGACTTCTTCAAAGAGCTTTGACGCCAGAATTAGACAAAATAAAACAATTGAAGTTGGTTTATCCTGGGAACAATTCCCTTCAAGAAGACATCCAGCAGCCCTCCTATTTAAACACCTACACACGCTGGGAAAATTGGTTTAAATAAACGAATGCCTTCCACTATATAGCATTATCATTGAATGCACACTATTAGGTCAATGAACAAAAGCATTGTACGGGAATCTTATTTCTATCATCAAAGCATCGTCTGGCTTATACATTCTGAATAGACGATTCCAATTTTTATTTCAACCATTTAGTCCGGTCAAAATACAGTTTGACTCACGACAAATTGAAATATTAATATTTCATGGGTTTTTATGCTAACTACCCAGATAACGCAGCATACTGGGCCGATGCCGGGACGATACCGTGCCGATACTTTCAGTATCGGCCCGGTATCGGCCCGGCATCGGCCCAGTAAGCTGCGTTATCAGGGTAGCATATCCAGGATATATCAAAAATATTATTTTATATAGTTGGTGGAACACTTTTTTTAGTTCACCTGCCTCAGCTTATACAATGGCGATTTTTCTGTCATGTATCGTCTGCCTGTCCGTCAATAATTATGGCACATTTTGGTATTGCTTGATGGATTAAAACCAAATTTACTAAGCTTGCTCGATTAGGTAATATCTATTCGAGTTATGCATATGAAATGACCACGCCTTCAAAAACCAGAGTTATGGCCCTTGTTCAATTTCCAATGTATTGAAGCCTATGGGAAAAATATATGCTTCGTCATTTGTGGATGTATTAGAAGCAAATTTGTCAAATGTGTTCCACCTGGTAATATCTATCATATCTCTGAATATGACATCGCCACCACTTTAAAAAACAAGGCTCATGGGCCTTCTTAGATTTTCAAAGTACTGAACCCTCGATGTGGAAAATATGTTTCTGGCACGTTTGTCATCCGTTGATAGGTTAAAATAAACTTTGGCACATATGATCCTTTAGGCAGTGTCTATTCGAGTTGCGATTATGTGACGTGACCCGCCTTAAAACAGAGCTCTGGCGCCTGTTATTTTATTGAAATCTGTGTGTTTTGATGTACTGAATCTTATTGGGCCATGTTCACACTGCCAGAGTGAGTGTTAGAAGCCAAACAGGTACACCCTACTCCAGATAATAATAATAATAATAGTACATTTATAATGCGCTGAAATCCATGCATGTAATGCATGCTCTAAGCGCTTACAATTGATATTTATGTATAAGCCTGTTTAAAAAGATATGTCTTGAGTTTGATTTGAAACTGGATAGAGTGGGAGAGATTTTGATATCAAATGGTAAATTATTCCAGTTAGACGAAGCAGCAAAAGAGAAAGTTTTGTGGCCATATGTTTTTGTGCAAACGTTTGGAATTTCTAATAACATTTGATCTGCAGATCTGAGTTGCCGAGGAGGATTGTATATCTGTGCAAGCTCAGACAGATAATCTGGCGCAGAGCCGTAAACACACCAATATGTTAGACTTAGAATTTTGAACAGTATTCTTTGTTCAATCGGAAGCCAATGCAGATCTCGCATGACTGGACTAATGTGTGCATGCTTGTTGCTTAAGGAAACAATTCGTGCAGCCGTGTTCTGAATTTTTTGGAGCCTAGAGATTAGTTCCTTAGGGGCACCGATAAGAAGGCTATTGCAATAGTCCAGTCTTGATATCATTAGGGCTAACACAAGCATGATGGCCGCTTCTCGTGTAATGTACTTTCTAATGTTCCCGATATTGCGCAGCTGCATAAAACAGATCTTACAGAGATAATTAACATGTTGTTCCATACCCAATTCACTGTCCAGCATAACGCCGAGATCCTTTACATAATTAGATAGCTGAATCTGACTTGAACCAACTGTGATGGTATTTAACTCTGTCTTAGCCCGTCTAATTTTAGGTCCAACAAGTATAGCTTCAGTTTTGTCATCATTTAACATCAACATGTTTGAAGTCATCCACAATTTGATGTTATCACAGCAATCAGTCATTTCTCTGCTAGCTGTATGGCCGGCGGAAACGGATGGCAGGAAACTATTGATAAGCTGGGTGTCGTCAGCATAGGGATGACGCTGAAGATTATGCATCTGGATGACGTATCCTAGTTGATGAGTATACAACGTAAATAGCACGGGCCCTAATAGGGACCCTTGCGGTACGCCACATGTAAGCTTGACTGACTCTGAAAGAGTACCGTTTATATAGACTGATTGGTATCTGTCTGTCAATTACGAATGAAACCAATTCAAGGCAAAGCCTGATACACCAAACACGCGATTTAATTGAGACACAAGCTTTTGATGATCAATTGTGTCAAAAGTGGCACTTAGGTCGAGTAAAAGCAGAAGAGACACATTACCTTTATCGACAGCAGAGCGAATGTCATTTAAAACTCTTAGTAATGCTGTCTCTGTACTATGACATTGTCTATACGCGGATTGAAATGGTTCATAGAGCTTGTGTGCTGTTAAATGTACAGATAGGCGTTTACATAATGCCCTTTCAACAAGTTTGGACATAAATGGCAGATTAGAAACGGGTCTATAGTTCTTTAATGTATCCTGGTCTAGTCCTGGCTTTTTAAGTAGTGGTTTGATCACAGCTCGCTTGAAAGGCGGTGGCATAATACCGGACTGTATGCTAGAGTTAACGATTTGAGTAATTATTGGAAGTAAAGTGTCAATGTGTTCAAAGATCATTTTAGTAGGAACAGGGTCGAGCTCACAGGAAGTGGGTTTGGATTCTTTCAGAAGCACGAGTACATCATCTTCTGAGAATGGCTGAAAGATCTCAAAGTTATCACCGGCGAATAAGGCCGAATCGGTAGGAAATTGAGTATTTACATCTGCCGACTGAAGCAACTGGGCGCGGATAACCTCGATCTTATTTTGAAAAAAGTCCGAGAAAGACTGAGCAATCTGCATAGGCTCGCCTGTACTGGGAAGTGAGCAGTCCTTTTGTTTACCCATGAGCATAAACATGGTATTATATAGGGATTTTGAGTCCGCACTACTCCCAAGTATTTTATTTGTGAAATACTCTTGCTTTGCTCTAGTAATTATCTTTGTAACGGTGTTCCGTGCATCAACGTAGATCTGGCGATGGATCTCTAGGCGAGATTTTCTCCATCGCCTTTCAGCTTTCCGCCTATCTGCTTTTGCGATGCCGACCTCTGGTGTGAAAAGCCTCATCATAATATGGAAGTACACGTTGTAATGAGCAACATATCCATAATTACAGTATGAATTAAAATGTCTGAAACCAGCTTATGAATAATTGGAAAACTATAGAATATCAATTGAAACCGTTAACAAATATCATTCAAACTTACAATCAAGGAGGTTGAAGGCTTTCAGGTGAACAAGTAAGACTACAGCACTAGATGATGGTATGGTTTCATATGGTGAAACCCTGAACCCATGCCCAATCAGCCTGGATTCGTAGATTGTCCATGTCCATATTTCATGGATTTAAGGAATTGTACAAACCATTTCTGAACCTCGTGGTACACTCGAATGCTATCGAACTTTGATGCAGCTGATGTTGGTGGAAGATTGTGGAGGTTCCAGGCCGCACGGCGCACTCTAATAAACCATGGATCCACGCACTTAACGCTTATGATCATGTCGATAGTCACTTACAGGACTGGCGGTATGATCAGCGAACGAAAAGAAGAAAGACAGACCAGTGAGACAGCCGGTGCGCCATCTTCCTATTCATTAAGAAGCAGAAGCACACCAACAAGTCAATGGCATGTTAAGAATGGAAATTATAGAGCCTTCCGCATCTCCGTCGGCCAGCCCCGTAGTCCTAGCAGGCAAGAAAGACTGCGGTTTTGTATTGACTACTGCCGCTTAAATGACTTAAGCATTAATGATGCCTATCCTCTCCAAAGGATTGATCAGGCATTGGACTCGTTGATTTAAGGAATTGTCAAACCATTTCTGAACCTCGTGGTACACTCGAAGGCTATCGAACTTTAATGCAGCTGATGTTGGTGGAAGATTGTGGAGGGTCCAGGCCGCACCTCCTACACCAGTGACTAACACTCGGAGCTTCCTAGGGCTCTGCCAGTATTATAGATGGTACATTCGCCATTTCAGTGAGATAGCGGCACCATTATTCCAAATCACTTAAAAAGATAGACCATTTGAATGGACGACGAAGTGTGAGGTCTCCTTTACGGCATTAAAGGAACATTTGACGACTGCTCCCATATTAGCTCACCCATACCCTAACCTTGATTTCATCCTAGATACTGATGCGTCTGCTTATGCTATAGGTGCCGTTCTATCTCAGATCTAGGAGGATGGAACAGAACAAGTGTTAGGGTATGGTTCTCGTACGTTAAATAAAACTGAAAAATGGTATGCCACCACCATGAGGGAGCTATTGGCAGCGGTACATTTCGTCAAATATTATAAACATTTTCTGGGCTGACACCCTTTTACATTGCGTACAGATCATACCTCGCTGCGGTGGCTCAGGAATCTGAAGAATCCTAAAAGCCAAGTAGCGAAATGGCAGGAATTCCTGCAGGCCTACAACTTCAATGTGGCTCATAGACTCGGTAAATTGCATGGAAATGTCGATGCCTTGGGTAGGCTAGGACTCGAGGATGAACCAGAAGTGGCCAGTATAATAACACAAGAGACCTCACCATTCCCCACATTCCCTGAGCTGCGATGTGGTGAAGCTAGCTAAAGAGCAAACTACAGACGCTCAGACACGAGATGTGTACGCTGGTTCCAGGATGGGGTACGTCCTCCCAAGAAATCTGTTATCTCCTATCCACTACGGCCAAATATTACTATCAGGGGTAAGAAGAATGCCAAATGCATAACGGTATTTTATACCTCAATGTTAGAATAGTAATACATGAGCAATTTCGAGTAAAGTTACATGGCAACGCTGGTCACCTGACCGTAGAAAGGATGGTAGAACAGATTAAGCACAAATTCCACTAGATAGGCATACGCAACCGCGTGAAGGCATGGGTAGCAAAATGTGTGCCCTGCCAGCACCGTGCTGTTGGCCAGCACCACTCTGCACCGTTGCAAACTAAGATTGTCGATGCACCGTGGGAGCGAGTAGCTATAGATGTGCTTGGACCCCTGAATACAATGGATGAAGGAAATAAATACATCCTTGTATTGCAGGATTATTTCACGAAGTGGGTAGAAACTTTTGCATTGCCAGACCAAGAGACAGCCGCCGTTCCGGAGGTGCTGGCAAACAATGTGTTCTGCCATTTTACTATGCTGCACGAACTACATTCTGACAAAGATAGAAACTTTGAGAGCCGGTTAATCTCCGAGCTCTGCAAATTGTTTCACATAGTCAAAACCCGCACCACACCATACCATCCACGTGGAGATGGCATGGTGGAAAAATTCAATAGAACACTAGCGGTAATGCTGACTAAAGAAACACACCTTGATTGTCGAGATTGGGATCTATGGCTCCCATATGTGTTGATGGCATACCGCAATTATATGCATTCTAGCACGGACCTTTCCATTGGTAACTCAGTTTAATTGGTATATTTGGTGAACGTTGGCTATCGCGAACCCATACAATTTTTCCTACCTCATATGGATTTCCATGTACACGACGGCCATGCTAGGTTTTCTGACGCTGGTGTATGGTGTGAAGCGTTTCTCTTACGAGCTCAGGGGCTTGTTCTATCCATTGCCGCATATGAGCTCTACATGACAACCAGCTCTGGTAAACCGTATCTGAAGACATTTTCGTGTGTACAATCCAAGGGGAAGGATGGAAAAGTTGTTCCCCCTTCCTCTTCCCACTCCCATCCACTTAATGTTATTATCCCCATTTTGGAGTTGCCACAAGCGGAGGATAAAGCGGTCCCAGCACTATTGCCGATCAACACGTAATACCCTCTTGTTCCTGCAACCTTACTGTATCAAATTGAGAGGCTTATCCATTACCATGTCAGATACCTTTCCCACAACAACAGCTCTTATGGTATGAGCGGGTTCTAACCGTACCTGCGTATTTAAAGATCTATCTGACTTACTGTTTGCATTTACAAACTCATGGAAAGACTTGTTAAGCAAAAATCACCAGGTTTCTAGAATAAGAGGACATCGTCATTGGGAGGCAGAACACTTCTAAAGGACTAATTCAAGCGAATATGAAATCATTTTTGTATCCATAAGAGATTGATGACGTGTTGCAGGAATAGAAACACAGTGTTATGGTCTGCGTCGATGTGGAAACAGGCTTTTGACTGACTGTTAAAAGATTGACTATTTCCTAGACCACAACAAAGCAAAGTCCATGGATGCATAGTCAAAGGGATACAGCAACACATCGCGGATCTCCGATCACATGGCATATGCTGGGCAAGAATTATAGACTTCTCCAGTAGGCGCAGAGCCAAGAGGAGAAAGAGTGACGCATGAGGCTCATATTCATGAGAGGTAGGAACATAAACGTGCAAAAGAGTTAGGGAGAGAGGCATACTTTTTATTTTGATTTTTGGCCTGGTTTTCATTTGTCCACGCCTTTTTCTTTTTGATTTTTGTTTTTGTTTTCTAATGCGGTGTATGCACAACTTTATTTTTAAGCCTTACAATAATGCGCGAGGACGCCCTCTTGATGATGGGTACATTTCCTAGTCAGAGAACGCCCTGGTTCCAGCACATCGCATTCTTTTATTTTTTGTTTATGCAATGATATATAATATAATATGTAAATATATTATATTTTTATAAAACAGATACGGTAGATTTCAATATACACATGCTTGTAGTGTGGCCCTTTATTGAGGATCCACACAAGCAGCTCTTGCCACCCTTTTGTCCGTCCTTCAGTACAGGAAGAAACGTACTACGAAAAATATCATACTAATAATAATGGTTATAGTGTGTCAGGCAGCTCCAGCTTTCTGCTGGAATGGCATGACCAAATTACATTTACTTACAGTATGCCATATCAGTACACCGGATACAGCGTGTTTGATGGCTTATGCACCATGAAGTAATATATTTTAGGCATACCTATGCAGGATGACCGTAGTCATCCTAGGGACTGGGTTTAAAAAAAATACTTTAATAAAACGGTAATAACATAATAGGGCTTCTCCGTCGTCATGATTCTTAACGGTACAATTCCTACTTAATACATTTCAACTGTATGCATATATGTATACAGCAAAAGTCCAAAATTATCCCAGCAAGTTTGGGATGCACGGTCGATCAGAATGGTCTGTTTTGGTGAACATAAGTTACCGAAATGTCATGGCTTGGTGGAACATCTGTATCCGTTACTGGTGCTGGGTGAGCTGATGGTGCCGGGGCGAGTGATGTGGTGATTGCCGAAACGGTGAAGGTCGGTGCAAGGGTGCTGCTGGTTCCCGCTGTATGGTCTGGATTGGATGCGGTGACTGGTGCATTTTTCTTTCATTTTGCTGCCGGTACCAATTGTCCAGCTGGTACCTGCAGTATTTTGAATATTTCCACAGTATGTTCTGTCCTTCGCTTTTTCCCTGCATACGGACTACTGGGCTTGGTAGATTTGCATAACATTGGATTATCAGCCATAGTGGTGGAGGTAATGCTGGTGCACGGTGCTGTGGTTTCTACCAATCTCTCTAGCTATGCTGTAGCCGAGACGGTATCACTAGCCTTCTTAGGAACGGTAGTAGAAACTGCTGTTGAACAGTGAAAAGCTAGCTGACTTTGTGTTTCTGACACCTTTTTAGATGGTGCAGAAGATGTCAATGTTCTGACAATTTTACACGTGGTATGGTTCACTCGTGCCATGTATCGTTTTTCCGTGGAAAGCGTTCATAACGATGTTCTTATCCATAATCTCGGAGCAAGAATGGTCCCCTCTTCGTGTTCTTCACTGGCTCCAATACAACAATGGATACGTGATGCTTCGATGATGAAGCGTGTGTTAAACCGTAATGTGCTGCCGTGTAAAGGTTGTTACACTCGTGGCAGAAGGCTCTCTGACGTAGATGGCTGCACGTCGGCGTTTCTCGAAAATTCTTTCTGACAAGGAACGGTACCGCCCGGTGCACCTAAACCGTTTGGTTGCTGACTGAGGAGGAGGAGTTGGTTTCTCGTCGGAGCTGTCCGACAACCATAGATCATTTACAAGGGACATCAGGCCATTTTATAACTACACCGCACGTCTTTATCCGAACTGGATTTTGCACCGACTTTTACTTTTCAAACATTTTTAACTTAATAATAACAAGCTGATAATATAAAAGGCGGACTTTGGTGAAGATGAAGTTACGGTGCACGAATTCCTCCTTTTATAGCTTTTGCTGACGTCACAGGAGGGCGGATGACCACACCTGATCTTTTTCAAGAGGTGATTCGGCCATTCCACCTTTAAAATTCTGTATTCTTTCCCAACTTTACTGAACAGTTATATTGAAAGCCAAGGGAAGCACTTACTCCATCCTGTTGTTAAGTGATCACCGGTTTTCAGGCAATACTAACGGTGAACTATATTATTCACGCGCATGCCTACTCTTTAATTAGAGTGAAGCGGTTTTCTGTTTGGATGCTTATAAATTTGCCTAATTCTGTCTTAGGCTGGGCGGCCTGTGGGGGTGGGTGAGAGCGTGGTTACGGCAGCAGTCCATGGCTCCGACTTATCACCTCTCAACCCCTCGTCTGCTGGCATGGTAGGGCAGCAGGGTGTTTGGCCATTTCTTTGTTTATAGCGCCACAAGCACATAGCAGTAAAACAGTACGTGTTTGTCACGTGGTATTTTAGTAGCGTGGACCGTTTATAGTACATTGCCCGATAAGAAAAATGACGACGTGGCAGGTCGTTATTTATGACGGTGGTGTTGGTTTTCACCCCCGCATGTTATTCAGGTGTTAGTACCTTTTAGCAATATATTCAAAACATATTATTAAAACCTTGCTTCCCAGAATTGGGATGCGGGGTATGCGTGTATGAAAATATGTTGAAATTCTCTAGGTGTTTTGGCTGTTTAAGTTTTGATGCTGCTTTATTCAGCCTGCTATTTTCATGCATAATAATTGCGGTAGAACTTATTTAGTTCTTAATCAAAGGTATATCAGTCCAGCTGATTGTACCGTCTTGTCTTATTTTCCTGTCTGAAACAAGCTCATGTCTTACAAGTGCCAAGTCACTGACCGTGTTAAGCATGGTTGTCTTTAAACGGTGTGTGGACGGCCAAGCATCCCTCTCCCGTATGAGGGACTTGTCCTATCACGCCCGTGCATGAATGCAAGCGGTACAATACAGCTCACATTAAACCTGGCGCAGTAGTGTAGTATTATTTTTATTGCCACAGGGGTGCATTGTTGCGGTGTTAGCGGTGACAACTTTGACGGACTTTAATAGTTTTTCAGTCCGTAGTGGCCGAGCCTTATAGAAGGCGGGATGGCGATACTTAGGGCTGGGACGACTATTAGGATAGCTGCCGTACTTGGATCAATCCATTATTGAATTTCCTTTCAGTAGCAAATTCCTACTCGTATTGACGGCAGACTGCGGTGCGTCCTGCCCTCTTAACAAAGCGCTCTGAAATTACGTATATGTGAGGCTGTTTACAGTTATTTGATTTTTATGTCGTTCCCTATGGAGGGATGTACCAAGGGGCGCGTAATGGTGCTTTTTCATTCAGTTAACTTTCACCAATGTGAAGGCTACCGTATGCTTTTGGTGAAAGGGAGATGTATGGCGTTATCTGTTGGTACGTTTTTTGTAAAGCGTGGTGTTTGGTGCGGGGGAAGTTTGTTAAGAGTGTCTATGTTGACCGTGTTGTGTCTTGGGCTATGGTCAGTTTTCCACGCTGGTCATGCACATCTTATACAGGGTTGTTTCTGGTGAATACGGTGAGCAGTAAGCTCGTCGTATTTTTGCTGTGTGGGGTAAGGCGTACTGAGTACTAAGTGTTTCTGTTTCAAACGGCTAGGCGTTTGATTGCTGAGTGACTGCTGGCATATAACAACATTTATCATATGCTGTATGTACGTTGTCTGTTCGCACCGTGTGCGATAAATATGGTTGGTGTGTGATGTTACGTGCGCGTTACAGATTTTTAGTTTCCTAGCCCTAGTGGCGAGTGGTGATGGGGAATTTGGCATTCTGTGTTTAGTGTTTGTCCTGATTGACCACAGGGAGTTGGGAAGCGGAATAGGGAAAAGGGAAAAGGGAAAGAGTATAGGGAAGGAGGAGTAATCTCACATTACCCAACGGTCTGATGCTTAGTCATTCTTTTTCTTGAGCCGAAAATCTGTAGATCAGGCTGCCCTCATGATTACGGTTAGCGGTTTTAGCAGCCATCGTACCAGTGCCCATCCTTCCTGCAACAGCATACTTTCTCATGTCTGCAGGATGACGGTCCTCGGATGACGGGGGGAAGTGGGATGAAAGTGGGAACCGTGATGTCCAAACTCTGTGTAACTCCTTGGGGTATGGGTCGGTCTTGACGGTGCACAGTAATATAGATGGGTGCCACACATGGGGCTGCGGCATCGGTATTGGGGTATTTGGTGATGGGTGGAATGGACGTGGTGCAGCCAGCCTAACAGCGGCTGCTGGGAAAGGGAATGGATCCATGTTTGACAAGAGGGTTGCTGTGCAGGGAAAAAATGGTCCCGTATTTTGTGGTTTTGGTCTGGAGTTGCACCATGTTGTACGGTTCGCCTGTTGTCTAGAACATGCCAAGGTTTCATCAAACCTATTCACTCTCATGCTATTTATTATATGTTCCACCATGTTGGAGTCATCCCATGTTGGGACCGCTTCATCCTCCGCTTGTGGCAACTCTATAATGTGGGTAAAAACATTAAGTGGATGGGAGTGGGAAGAGGAAGGGTGAACAACTTTTCGATCATTCCCCTTGGATAGTACACACGAAAATGTCTTCAGATACGGTTTACCAGAGCTGGTTGTCACATAGAGCTCATGCGGCAACGGACAGAACAAGCCCCTGAGCTCGTAAGAGAAACGCTTCACACCATACACCAGCGTCAGAAAACCTAGCATGACCGTCGTGTACATGGAAATCCATATGAGGTAGGAAAAATTGTATGGGTTCGCGATAGCCAACGTTCACCAAATATACCAATTAAACTGAGTTACCAATGGAAAGGTCCGTGCTAGAATGCATATAATTGCGGTATGCCATCAACACATATGGGAGCCATAGATCCCAATCTCGACAATCAAGGTGTGTTTCTTTAGTCAGCATTACCGCTAGAGTTCTATTGAATTTTTCCACCATGCCATCTCCACGGGGATGGTATTGTGTGGTGCGGGTTTTGACTATGTGAAACAATTTGCAGAGCTCGGAGATTAACCAGCTCTCAAAGTTTCTACCTTTGTCAGAATGTAGTTCGTGCAGCATAGTAAAACGGCAAAACACATTGTTTGCCAGCACCTCCGCAACGGCGGCTGTCTCTTGGTCTGGCAATGCACAAGTTTCTACCCACTTCGTGAAATAATCCTGCAATACAAGGATGTATTTATTTCCTTCATCCATTGTATGCAGGGGTCCAAGCACATCTATAGCTACTCGCTCGCACGATGCATCGACAATCTTAGTTTGCAACTGTGCAGGGTGGTGCTGGCCAACAGCACGGTGCTGGCAGGGCACACATTTTGCTACTCATTCCTTCACGCGGTTGCGTATGCCTATCCAGTGGAATCTGTGCGTAAACTGTTCTACCATCCTTTCTACGGTCAGGTGACCAGCGTTGTCATGTAACTGTTCTAGTATCTTGACTCGAAATTGCTAATGTATTACTATTCTAACATTGAGGTATAAAATACCGTTATGCATTTGGCATTCTTCTTACCCCTGATAGTAATATTTGGCCGCAGTGGATAGGGGATAACAGATTTCTTGGGAGGACGTACACCATCCTGGATCCAGCATACACATCTCGTGTCTGAGTATCTGTAGTTTGCTCTTTAGCTAGCTTCACCACATCCCAGTCTGCACATCGCAACTCAGGGAATGCGGGGAATGGTGAGGTCTCTTGTGTTATTATACTGGCCACTTCTGGTTCATCCTCGAGTCCTAGCCTACCCAAGGCATCGACATTTTCATGCAATTTACCGAGTCTATGAGCCACATTGAAGTTGTAGGCCTGCAGGAATTCCTGCCATTTCGCTCAACGAGTCTAATGCCTCATCAATCCTTGGGAGAGGTTAGGCATCCTTAATGCTTAAGTCATTTAAGCGGCAATAGTCAATACAAAACCGCAGTCTTTCTTGCCTGCTAGGACTATGGGGCTGGCCGACGGAGATGCAGAAGGCTCTATAATTTCCATTCTTAACATGCCATTGACTTGTTGGTGTGCTTCTGATTCTTTATGAATAGGACGATGGCGCACCGGCTGTCTCACTGGTCTGTTATTACCAGTATCAATGGAGTGGTGGACCAGGTGTGTTTCTCCTTGGTCCATATCACTGGCAGAAAACCTATCTTTGTATTGATATAATAGAAGGTGCACATTATTTTACTGAGCGTAGGTTAATCCAATGTGGGACGTAAATACAGGTCATGTAGATGTTCTGGTATCCCCGTGTGAGCCGTTGTAGTGCTCGTGGGTGTGGCGTGAAGCCAATATTAAAGCACAAGTCTGGTATAGTGATGATTCACTATACACCCTTTGGCCTTCCCAGTGTGTTTAATGTCCCCGCCACGCTAGACAGATGCCCAGTACCTCACACAGGATGCAGCCTAGGCTAGGTGTCTTTCAGTATATGCATGAGATAAAGACCTGTCCGAGTTTGGGGAACATAATCTGGGACAGAGTCAAGGCGCACCCTTCCGACTTCCGACCTGAATGGACACAGTACTGGATGCCAATTAAATGGTCATTTTGGCAAGGGGCCGTAGCCCGCATAGACCCTATCATGGAGGTGATGCCTGCTAGACGTCATTTTGGCAATAGACCATGGCCTGCATAGATTATGCTTAGCCAGGTCAATCATCATGCACGTACTTGGGGTCCCAGACCACTCCACCTGTCCAGCAAGTGACTGGTTACACTGTCTCATGCACAAACCCTCCTGCCTCCCAAAGACTCACTTTTTATGACCTCTGCTCACAGGAGACATGACTCGCAATACGAACGCTTGCCATGGCCTGAATGTACAATGAGCCATCTGGATCACACATAACCAGTGACATGATCAAGATGACTGGCCGGAGACCCAGTCGATAGTGATCACGGCCCTGAGCTCATGCCCAGTGGAAACTGACAGTCTGATCCGTATCTATCTGCCAACAGTATATTAACTTTGACCGTTTTCTCCAACCTTTGCCTGCAGGACATCTATAGCAAACACAGCGAACTTCTAGTCTGCTAGAGATGTCCTGGGTGTGGACTCTCATCCACACACCACGCATGTTCACTTACTGAGAGAGGATGAACCACAATCTCAGCAGCCTGAACAATACGCCTACTAGATGGTACCATAGTAGAATGTTAATCCACCCTTCGTTAGACATGGAGGCCTTCAGTATATCGTCTGCACTATAACCCCTATTTTTCTTTATGTGTCCCCGCACCCTCGCAGGCCCACTGCCGCCTGCTGGCCAGAACCCTTTGAGGAGCCTATCCCTCTTAGTTCTGGCCCTAAGCGTATACGGCGTCCATGCATTTTTAATTCCGGCTGTTTGCAGTGTATTACTGCTTCACTGGCACTGAGAAAGTCGGAGCCTAGTAGTGTATCATTTTGAATAGATGCAACTACCACCTGCTGAATATATTTCAATTCTTCAATTTGTGTTACTACATTTATAATTCCTGCTGCTGGGATATCAATGCCGGTGGTGGTATGTAGCCGAAGGTTGGACGGTCTAAGACGGGGTTTCCTATGAATGGGGATAGAAGAGTATAATTGCTCACTAAATACCGTGATAGAGGCGCCTGTGTCTACGCTAGCATTGGTAGGCATGCCGCCAAATAGACAGGTACATTTGTATATTACTTTATCCGGTACTGGTGAAAGTTTCTCTATCCTAGCTTCCTGACTATCTCCTGGTGGTGTGGTATAGTCCTGTATATATATACGGTCTGCTTACCCATAACCTTGGCAAGCGTTGTGGGAGGCTGAGTGAAAAACGGAGATACTCGTCGTTTCTGCTGCCTGATAGGTTTTGACAGTGATGGTGCCATAGCTATGAACGGTATAGGCTCTACATGAGCAGGATGCACCGTCGTATTGGAGGCTGTAGGGTTGGTGGCACGGTAGTAAAGCGCCACTAGTGTGGCCCATTTATGGCAATTCCTCATAACATGCTTTGTGGAAGCACAGAAGAAACAAGCCCGGATTTGTGGCTTACTCAAGCATCTACCTTTGGTCTTTTTTAATCCATGGCCACGAACGTGTGCCTTCACCGGTCTCAGTCTTGCTGGGAGGCGAGTCCATTAGTGATGATGGAAGAGACTGGTTATTGCACACCACTAGAGGACACCGTTGATGTGGTGCCATAGCGGCTGGTCTAGTAGCTTGAATAAAAGTTGTTTCTGTTGTATTAGCATTACCTACTAGGGCCGTTCTGCATAAAAAAGGAGTTTGGGTGTGAACGGTTGGGACTGGAGCGCCGTCCACCATATTGAAAGTTATATTTGGTACCATAGACACCATGCGTGTCCGTCGTACCATTGATTGAGGATTTGTTTTTATGGGCTCATTATTCCTTATAGATTCAGCTAGAGAGGATAATGCCAGGTTAATTTGAGAAGGTTTTAGTGAAACACTGTTATTAATTATAGAGTCTGTTTTTTAAGAACCGGGCACTGAACAGATTCTTCCGTCAGTGACCCTGTTAGTTTGCCTGATTTCCTGGTAGTAGTTTATTTTGCTCTAGCTGTGGTGTAGCGGAAGGAGAACAGTTCGGTCATCATTCTCTCCAATGTCCTAATTGACCGCATCCAAAACAAGTGTTCGGTGGTCTGGTGGTCAGTGTACGATGGGTTATAGAGGGCCTATTTGTGTTCTGGGCCACCGTTGTGGATAAGGTAGTCAAAAGATTGGTTAAAGAGGCAATCTGTTTAGTGATTTCCTCTAACCGTTCGTTGGCATTAAACCTATTGAAATTGTTATGCTGGTTACCCATACCTAGGGTGTTATTGTGGCCCCGCCTGGTCACGGCCTCTGCCACTTCGTGCACAATTTTTTCGAGGCAGTGTATTTTGTACTGTGTCTGCTTCAGTTACTGTACCTGAAACGGGTGCGGTGTTGGCAGTACTATTGGTGTTGGTGCTGGTTAACTCATTAATAGGGTGTAACTCACGTCGGGGGGGGGGCGTTCTTTTCCCGTTCCAGGAAGTTTTCTACTCGAATGGCCATGGCGGTTATTTTTTGTGGATTTCCATGTTCTAACAGAAAAAGTTTCTCTTTCAGAGACGGTTCGCCGCTCAGGGCATCAATAAAAGTATCCAATTGTAAATCAGTAACTCCCTCCGGGTTGGTACTGGAATAAGCCCATGCGACTAATCACCTAATTGCCAGTTCAGGAAGAGTTTCAATTGCATGCTGCCATAAGTTCTTTAACTGTAAATGGCTAGTCTCTCCAAGGGCCGTATCACCAACTCGTTCTGATAATGCGTTTTCTAACTCACTATAAGTTGGTGTTAATTCAGACCCCATGTATGGTATTACCTGCAACACTTTTCCTGATAGATTTGCGCCTAGGTATTCTGCCATTTGATGGTCTGACCATCCGTTCATCCTGCTGATTGTTTCAAATTGGCACTTAAGTTGGGCCAGCCACCTTCCCCACTGAATTCCGGCGGAAGTATGACTCAGCCGGTGCCGTAATGGGTGCAAACCCTGGTGATGGTGCGGGAATGATTGGAGTGAAAGCTGAAGAGGGCCGGGAATCATAGTGATGTGGTTGGTACTGTTGTTTCCTAGGTGGTAATACTGAGCGGCACTGCATAGGCAAAGCTGCTGGGAGCACTATACCCCCTTTGGCCTTCTCAGTGTGTTTCCTGTCCACGCCACGACGGACGGACGCCCAATACCTCACACAGGATGCAGCCTAGGCTAGGTGTCTTTCCGTGCATCCATGAGATAAAGACCTGTCCCAGTTAGGGAAACATAATCTAGGACAGAGTCAAGGCACACCCTAACAAATTCCGACCCGAGTGGACACAGTACTTGATTCCAATTAAATGGCCATTATGGCAAGGGGCCGCAGCCCCACATAGACCAAACCATTGAGGTGATGCCTGCTAGATGTCATTTTGGCAAGAGGCCATAGCCCCACATAGATCGTGCTTAGCAAGGTCTATCATTCTGCGCATACTTGTGGTCCCAGACCGCTCCACCCATCCAGCAAGTGACAGGTTACGTCGTCTCATGCACATCCCCTCATGCTTCCCAAAGAATCACTTTTCATGACCTCTGATCACAGGATTCATGACTCGCAATACGAGCGCTTGCCATGGCCTGACTGTACATTGAGTCATCTTGATCACACATAACCAGGAACGGGTTGATGAACTGGCATGATCAAGACAAGCGGCCGGCGACCCAGTCGATAGTGATCACCATATGGGCTCACGCTCAGGGGCAACCGTTGGTCTGATCCGTAATTATCTGCCAACAGAATATGAAATTTGACCATTTTCCCCGGCCTCTCCTGCAGGCCATCTCTAGCAAACACAGCGAACTTCTAGTCTACTAGAGATGTCCTGGGTGTGGACTATCATCCATGCACCACGCATGCCCACTTACTATTACCAAGTTCAGCAGCCCGAACAATGCGCCGACTAGGTGGTACCACGATAGGATGTCGATTCATCCTTTGCTAGACACGGAGTATCTCCTCAGCACGATACATCAAATTTGTACATGCCCCCGGACTCTCGCGAGCCCACTGCCACATGTTTATAAAAAAACCTTCGAAGAGCCTATCCCTCTTGATTTTCTAATGATGTATTTCTCTGCATATGGTACCATTCGTCATAACGAGGTGATGCAGTATTTTCTGCAGGGTGACCCGGTGGTCTAGGGTTTCTTAATGGCATCTGCTCCGTTCGCCTGGTAGGGACTTTGGAGGTATGGTCAGACATTCCCTGTTTTGAGGGATAGTTGGAGAGAGATGTGGATAATAGTCATGGTGGGTATAGGCCGGTAACTGGTTAATTACTGGTAATTCATGCTCCGTGTTCCATTGTTGGTACTGCTGTGCTGAGTTACCACGCCATGCCCTTGGTGATGGCATTTGCCGGTGGAACATAGGTCTGTTTGCCTGTGCATTTTGCCATTGCTCACTTGCTGTGCCAAGTGTGGGCGCACAGGGTGTGAGGTATTTATTAATCCCCTTAGGGGATGGTTATTATGTTTTTTGTCATCTGGCAATGGTGAATGAATCTCATTGCGGATGTCAGACACCATTATACACGGATCATCTGCCTGTGAAGCATCGATGAACGGTACTTCACTTATTGGCGAGTAATCCCATCTTATGGGTGCTAGTGATCCCAACACCGATGAATGGTATATAATGGTGTGTGAGAGTTCCAACCATCCTACCATCTATACACTCCATTTCCTCGTTTGAAGTGTATACATTAAAATAAAACGGAGACTGAAACATACGGGATTGATAGCTAATGCAGGCTCAGTTTCTACTTAAGCGCGACATTGGGCACCACTTGTAGCCACCAGGGGCATGCATGACTCTGCCGCTACTGCTGCTGGGCAGTGCTGCCGCCACAGCTGCTGCTTCTGCTGCTGCTGGTTCTGGTCAGTCAGCCTCGGGGTTGGGGATCGGTCGCCGCGCATCTCCGGTGTCCACAAAATGATCATGTTCCTGTGGGCTCGTGCACCCATTGCTGTGAAAATTGAACACCACTGTATCGTCCCAGCTGTTCGTGTCCCGGTGTGTCTATCCGTCATTTCCAAGGTGGAAAGAACGGTGCTAGCACAATTTACTTTGCTCAATAAAAGTAGCAAACAGTTTTGTTTGCTTGCTACTTAAGACAGTGCATGTAAAAACAAAAACTGGTGTGTTAGTTTTATATCTCGCCAGTGCTACCTAACCGATCTTGTCATATATAAAGGGTATCGTGATAGGTACCAATGTGGGGGAAAGTCCGGGCAGGGCACCGCCAGTCGGTTTAATATAAACTATATCTGCCTCAGGCTGGCCAAAAATTATTGGTTTGCAAGAGAAAAGTGCCTCGCACAGGCCTCCATCACTGGAAGATGCCTACAACGCCGTAGCGGAGGAAGAGAGGAAAATAGGAGAGAGAGAGAGAGAGAGAGAGAAAGAGAGAGAGAGAGAGCGAGAGAGAGAGAGAGAGAGAGAGAGAGAGAGAGAGAGGGAGAGAGAGAGAGAGAGACGTCCGCCCATTAACATGCAGGGAAACAATGGTGACCCTTACCACTTTCTTGGGAGGAAATTTATGATAGTACCAACACTGCGGTCCCTTGTGAGAAGGCAGTCAGTGGGAAGCCGACAATAAACATGCAAGGAAAGAATGGAGGTACCCTCACCACTTCTGGACAGATGGCCAGAAAGACGTCCCACAATAACAATGAGGTGAAACACGTTTCCCCCTAACACACACATGGTTAGGAATATACAATTTTGCGAGAGGAAAGTGCATCGCGCGTGCCTCCATCAAAAGAAAAATACTTTCAACACCGAAACGGAGGAGGAGAGTGATATAAATGCCCGCCCTCCTGTTTTACAAAGTTGAAAAAGAGTATTATGTGTTTTTACCCTAATGTAGTTATTTTAATGTTGGTGTGCACAGTGTATACGTAAAAATGGGGTGGCTGATTAATATGGAATTCAGCATCGTCATCTTGTGTGGGTTAAAGAGCTACTTTAGTCGGTACCATTCTATGTTTTGCGTACCTTATGTGGGCCTAAACTAACATTTCAGTTTTGCGTCCAATTTTTAGGCCGCAAATGGTATAGCACCAATTGTCTTTAACGAATACGTCTCCTGGCGAGGATGCTCGGTACCATTGCCGATACCTCATGGAGCACTCTCCTCAGACCGACAGCGTGCAACATGTTGTCTGGTGGTAGCTTCAGAGCTGCAGAGAGATTCCTCCACATACCGCATCACAACCACAAATAACAACACATGGACAAATCACATTGACGGAAGCTTGTTTAGAAAGCGTTTTTTAGCGTGGGTTATGGTGGTTTCCCGTCAATGTGATTTGTCCATGTGTTGAATACTTATAATAATTTTACTAAAGTCTATCAATTCAATTGCATTGAATGTTTGACATACATTTTAATTTTAATTTCAATTTTAATCACACTGCCATAATATCATAAAAGTTTGCCTTTCATGGAAATTTTAGAGCCATGAATCAATCACTTCCCTAAGACTGGAAAACAATGTCGTCTGTTATGCAACGATTGCTAATTTATAAAACACTCCGATATTTCCAGGAGCGTTTGATGCCTTCATGGCTATCTCCTACATGTAATTAATTAAATATATCAGATACATGAATAATTACGAAAGAGAAAAACTATACCTGATAATTTGGAATCTAGGTATGTTGCTTCCGGACTATAACTAAATCTCCTACTTCGATTTTACTTCTGTAGTGAATGTGCCCACCAAGAAGAACGGACCAAAGTGTGTCTAATGTAATTTATTTGTCAATACAGAGACGACCTTTATATGGCACACGCTGTATTGCATTAACTCAGACTAGCACAGGCTAATCCTATCTAGCATCAATGTAAGTAATTCAATTTTCTATTGGCACAGGTGAAGGTCACTGACGGAGCGTCATTAACGTCTATGATTTGGCTCCAAATGAAGATGATCGCAAGAGACAGCTTAGCTGTATACGACACAGTGTTGTGCCCCACATTAGACAACGAATAGTGTGTGGAGAATTCAGCACGGAAATATCGTGAACGTGAATATCCAATAAACGCACAGTTATTGCGAGACCGTGGATGGGCGTGAGCGTGCGTGCTTGTCTGCGTGCTTGAGTGCGTGCAGACAGAACGATAATTCAAGGTCTACTGGCTGGATCTACATCAAACGTGGTTGGGCCGCTGCCCTCGGGATCGTGAAGAGTATTCTTGATTTTTATGGAGGGAAAATTGAAAGATCACAGATTAGACCGTGAGACTGACAGTAGTAGTAGTAGTAGTAGTAGTAGTAGTAGTAGTAGTAGTAGTAGTAGTAGTAGCAGTAGTAGTAGCAGTAGTAGTACTAGTAGTAGTGGTAGTAGTAGTAGTAGAGTAGTAGTAGTATTAGTAGTAGTGGTAGCATCTGCGGGTCGCATCCTCCCACCCACTCACCCACCCACCCACCTAGTCAGCCACTCACCCACCCATCGACCCATTCAACCCACTCACCCGGGCACCCGTCCGCTCGCTTGCAGTCAGCCAGCCGGTCAGTCAGCCAGCCAGCCAGGTAGCGACGCATCACTACCCACAAATGCATCCATCCATCCATTCATTCATTCATCCCCCGTCACCCTATCAATTCATGCAGTCATCCATCCACCCATCCAGTCACCATCACACTACACTCCCACGTCTGTCTCTCTGTCTTGTATGTAGATAAAATAGTTATTCCGTTGGTCAAATGACTGGAAAATGTAGTGTAACAGCGATATTTAGAGCATATATACACAATAGGTAAATGTCGAAATGTGTTTTAGAGAAATATTAATACCCTCGTTGTAAACATTTTAAAAATTATTTTGGTGGTTCCTCTAACTTCAGATAAGGTGAGAATCTACATGGTTGACTGCCAGCTGTCCTTGTCTGTTTTATATGCAACCGGTTTGTAACTGAGAGCAAATGCCAAATTAAGGATTCGTGGTCTATTGAAATTAGGGACAATTAGAGACTCGTGTCATTGCCATAGCCCCATTGCTTGCTGTGTTGCCTGTTCCAGAAACCGCTACTTACTGGGCCGGTACTGAGCCAATAGCGGGCCATATTGACCATGCATTGGTCCAATACCGGTCCCGTAAGATGCGCTATCCGGGATATGGTTATTTCAGTGCTGTTGATATGGACAACTCCCAAGTGAGCTAGAAAAACTGCTAATGAACCTGATTCAAGGGAAATAACTCTATGAGACCCAACCCTATACATTAGCAAATTAATGAATTGATTACCTCCCTCAGCTATCATTGGAGAGGGCAATGCAATTCTGGATTTGTCCGTCTCGTCGATGTGTTTGTCGGTCAGTAGGCCCAATCGGAAACTATTGATTTAGTTTGACTAATATTGTTTCTGTAACGTGGGAGATTCCATCCATGTTTGATCCAGATGCAGAGAAAACATGTTTCGAAAACGGATCTAATTATGGCTGTATGGAAGTGTTTAGGGTAGACACTCTCTGATCGCGCTTGTTGGTGACGTTTGCTTGTTTGTTTGTTTGTTTGTTTTTGTTGCAGAATCAGCAGTCGCGTGACTGGCCAGACAGACAGACAGACAGACATGATGCGACTACCTGATGCTGATATTCAAGGACTGAATCACTGGCAGCAGATGTAGCGGATGGTTCACGCTTTGAAACCAAAAGACCGAATTCAAAACCGCATTTAGAATTTAACTGCATGCCTGTTGAATGCCTGAAGACTACATTTTCAAAAGGGATTAGCTCAGGATATGCTGAATATTTTGAAAACAATGTGACTGAAAGTTGTTTGAGGCTAAGCCACAAACAACTTTCAGTCTAATTGTTTTCAAAATACCCACCAGGCGTAGAGTTATTGGCGATTGAAATTATTGTCTGGTGGCTTTCAGCAGTTAGAAGTTAATAAATAATCGGTTCGAATATGTTAAAAACTAATCTGACTGGGAGTTGTTGCTGCATATGACATGAATGGGTTCATATATTCACTGTTTACTTGAAAGAGTCACCTTAAAATTGAGATTCCGGGAATTCGAGGCTTAAATGATTAATATTTGGACACGTGGTATGACCTGAGAATGGTCTCCAGTGCACTTTGACAGGGCCGCAACCACTGTTAGTAAATCGATTTGTCATGTGCTGAAGAGATTCTCAGAAAATCACGAACATTAATTTTTCTGCTTTTTTAGTAATTTTCTCGATCCGCATTACCAATGGAATCTCTGCCAACGTAATGATGCTGCAGCAACAGCAGCAGTAGCACCAGGAGGAGGATGAGCAGCAGAGGGGATGCGATGTCATATATGAACTGATATTATAGAAAATATTGGCAAAATGGCCTAATGAAAATTTAAATCGGATCGCGAATGTCCGTCATCGTGACAAGGGACATAACTCCAACAAGCTGCCCAAAGTTGCCCATAATTAGCTCCCTTATTTTTCTTTTAGAAAGGATGAATGTTTTATAAACCTCCGCCTGGAACATGGGTAACGTTCTTGACTCCTCATTGTCATTCACGACCCTGAATATACATGGGTAGTAGTGTAAAACCTGGTGTAGTTGCCTACCGCTAGTGGACGCTGTGATAGAAATGTAGACCTGGCATAAATGGAACACACAAACCGTGCGCGCACAGCCACGCACGCACACACGCACACAGGCACGCACAGCACGCACGCACGCACTCTTATGTACAAATTGTTACCGAAATCTACAGGCACTTCGCAACCTAAAGAGTATGTGGAATTAACCGTGACGATTATAAACTTTATTTAACTTTTGAAAAGAGTAATGAAATTACTTTTTCCACATAGTGTAATGAAATACATTTTTTTACATGTTTCAATGTGCTTATTAACCCTGACTGCGAGGGGTCAGGTGACCTCGTTTAGCCTAATATTCCCAATGCTGTTATAACCCTGTAGAGTCCGCACCCCCCCCCCCCCCCCGATGTCCTCCTGACCCCTCTGCACCTTGTAGCTTTATCCAATAACCATCGAAAATAAAAGCGGCACCAGCTCGTATTTTTAGCACTATATGACAGGATATGTATGCCTCTTCTAAAGAGTTTAGCTATGTAATGACCTTGAAGGTTGGATTCTGGTAATACGATTGGCCATAGGATTATGGACTATACTTGGTGGGGATGAAAAGGGTACGCTATTGCAAACAACAATGCATTGCATTTTTATTTAGAATGAATGTAATTAAAATGTAGCGATAAATGCGTTATCCAGAACGGATAAAATAGTATGACTGAAATAAAGTTGTCATCATTGTATACACGTATATAGAACTTACAGCTAAGCATGTAATGCACCTTTCCATATTTAACCATGCCCCGCCCATCTCTAGCTAAGCTCCACCCACCCCTGGTTCGTGCTGGGATCGATCGATCTCTGAACTCCCTGACTATCAATTTCCAAAAAATTATAAAGGTAATCTATTGAATATTTTGGAACTAATTTGACTGGGCACTGTTGCTGACTATGGCAGCTACAGCGTCCAGTCAAATTGGTTTCAAAATATTCAACAGCATGTTTATAAAACAGTAGAGACATACAATTCCTACATCGTGTTGGACTGTTAAAAGTTAAAGACGGGCCAAATAGAATCATTGACGTAATGATTATGACGTCATCCTACACGTCGCTTAGCTGATCATGACGTCATATGACGTCAGATGATAGATGGATACTCTGGAAAGGTGAATTATTAGCTATATGGATAGGTGGATGGATGGATGGATGGATGGACGGATGGACGGAAAGTGGGAATGCTGGACGACGAAACGAATGGACGAAGTAATGAAGGAACAAATGAACGAACAGATGGAAGAATAAATGAACGAACGAATGAACAAACAAATGAACGAACGAACGAAAGAACGAATGAATGGACGAACGAATGAACGGACGAACAAATATGCGAATGAACGAACGAACGAACCATAAACGACCGAGTGAGGTAACGAACAAATGAATTAAAGAATGAGCGAATGAATGAATGAGTAAACGATTGAATGAATGAACAAAAGAATAAACGAATAAGAACCGAATGAATGAACGAACTAACGAACGAACGAACGACCGAATGAACGGACGAGCGAGCGAGCGAACGAACGAACAAACGAACGAATGAACGAACAAATAACCGGGTGAATGAACAACTAAACAAACGAACGATTGAATGAACGAATGGGTGAATGAACAGGCGGGCAAATAAATGAATGAATCAATCAATGAATGAGCGAACACATGACTGGACAGATGATGGAATGAATGAACGAACAAACAAAAACCAAATACACGAATGAACGATTGCACGAATGAACAAATGAACAAACAAACAAACAAATAAACGAATGAACAAATGAACGAACAACTAAATGAAGAAATGAATGAACAACGAATGTGTGAATGAAAGAAGGAATGAAGGAATGAACGAACGAAAGATCGAATGAATGAACGAACGAATGGTCGAATGAACAAACAAATTGTGAGGAAGGGCAGGAAGGGAGAACATGTGTTGCTGCATGGGTAGGGCGGTAAGTGGGCTGGCGGGTGCAAGGCTGGTGGATGGACGGATGACCGAGTACACAGGCGGATGCCACTCAATCAGTAAACCAATCAATCAATCAATCAATCAATCAATCCACGCATGTCATCAATTTTTAGTCGGGCTGCGGTAAGGTTAAAAGTGAAAATTTTGGAAACATTTTTGCTGAAATCCGTTTCTGTTGCGGCTTAGCATTTGACCCTAAAATTAGCAAACATTAAATGCTTTTATTAGCTATATAATGATTCACTTTGCCAAGTGCCAATTCACCTTTCCAGAGTATCCATCCATCATCTGACCTCGTATGACGTCATAATCAGCTCAGCGCGTGTATGGTGACGTCACAATCATTATGTCACAAAGGGGCCCATATAGACCGTCCTCAAATCTCAAAGAGTCGACACGTTGTATAAATTGTATGTCTTTGTTGTAATTATTTGCTATTTAATAAGCATGCTGTTGAATATTTTGAAACTAATTTGACAGGGCGCTGTTGTTGCCTTAGGCAGCAATAGCAACCAGTCAAATTAGTTTCAAAATATTCAACAGCTTACCTGCGTAGTTTTTTAGAAATTGAGTCACGGTGATCAGAGATTGATTGATCCCAACACGAGCGAGGTGTGGGTGGAGCTTAGCTAGAGATGGGCGGGCCATAGCTAAAACCGGAAGGGTATATTCAATGGTGAACATCATAGGTCAAAAAGGTTAGTTCCTAACACCGTTTCCAGTCATTTCTGGTAGAATTGTCTTGGATAAATTAGGTGTGGTAGATGGCAAAACGCACGCCATTGAATGCTGGTATTCATAGATTCAACAATCACGATTCTGAGAATATTAGTTTATACTGTAAATCTACGGATCATGCGGCACGTAGAGGACATGACCTTGATCTTCTAGATCTGACCCTGACATCGTGAAGGCAAGAAGAATGGATTTATTTTAGAATAACATGACATGATCTAGCATGCACTAATTCTAGCGCAAAATAAAAAGCGCAAACGTAACTTTTACTGACAAATTGATAAATCCAATCTGTCGATCAAATATGTGTCGTCATAATCGAGTATGTCATATGAAGACTGACGTCACAATCAACTACGTAATGAATGATGTAGCTAAGTCCGTCTTGAACGCTTAAAAGTCCCTAGTTGTATGAATTGTATGTCCTTACTATTTAATAAAGATTGTGTTGACTATCTTGAAACTCATTTGACCGGGCGCTGTTGCTGCGGCAATGCTGCTAGTACGAGGTATCTTCCTCTAGTTCGTATTTTCGCCGTCTCACTGAAAAACCTAAGTGGTGCTACCATTTTCGTAGCTGACCATTTGACCGTAAACAACACAGACACCCGAATCTTCGGACTTTCAGCTGTGCCCTTTGTTTCCCGCCATACTGTCAAAGCTGCCAGATATTTGGTGTCTATCAGTTCTACCCATTGAAATAAAATACGCATTACTATCTTTTTTTTAACACGCATTACTACCACTACTAATATAGGCCGACTTGTATTGCAGTAGAGGAGCGGCGAGCTGGGCGCTTTTTTCTGCACCTTTTTCTTTTGTTCTTTCCTTTGTTCTCTCCTTTGTTATTTTGACACCTTTTTTCCTTTTGAAAAGGTGCGGAAAAGGCATCCAGCTCTTCGACATTTTGATTGGACGTTAGATGTAGAGGGTGACCATAAATCCCACCCCCTCGTTATATCACGCGACTCCTGTCATCTAATGAGGTGAGCTTAAGGATAATTAGCGTAATTATTGCCAGGGGTTGCATGTCTGGACTCGTCTTTTCCCGGCAACTCATTCAATCACGAAGCCCCGCCCCCTCGTTAAACCATGTCTCTTCTGGTATACAATGAGGTTTAGCTTATGGCTAAATAGCATAATGATTGACAAGGGTTAATGAGGATAATTAATGATGATTGACAGGGTACATGTCTAGACTCATCTGTTCCTGACTCCGTGAACTCGTTCAATCATGATGCTTCGCCCCCTCATTAATTCGCATGCATCCTGTAAACCAATGAGTTGAGGTTAATGGTAATTAGCCTAATGATTGACAAGGATTAATGCATAGCATAAGCATGATGGACAGGTTACATGTCTGGACTCGTCTTTTGCTGGAAATTCATTCAAACGTGAACCCCCACCCCCTTCGTTAAATCACGGGCCTCCTGGCATCCAATAAGGTGAGCTTAATGGTAATTAGTGTAATGATTGACAAGAGTTAATGAGGGTAATTAAGGATGATTGACAGGGTACATGTCTGGAGTCATCTTTTCCTGGGAACTCGTTCAATCATGAAGCCCCACCCCAACCCCGCATTAAATCATGCGCCTCCTGGCATCTGATGAGGTGAGCTTAAGGGTAATTAGCGTAATGATTGACAAGGGTTAATGCATAGCGTGATGATTATTGACAGGTTGCATGTCTGGACTCGTCTTTTTTCAGACTCTGGGAACTCGTTCAATCATGGGAGATTAATTTTAAATGGTCAATCTATCACATAAGAATAATTGTTGAAGACGACTCTGTTAGTTTAATGGATTGATCATTAAACTTCTGAAACTCAGAGTTTTTAGCCAAAAAAATGTACAAGGGTCGATGTATCATGTAAGGACATTTGGTTAGTTATTACTCCAACTGATTAAAATTAACTAGTTGAGCTTTAAAACAAATCTGACCATGTGTAACAATCATCAGAGTCGCACAAAGTTCAACGATTCAATTTTCAATCAAGTTCAACTGATTACATTTTTTATGGGCCTCAAGCATATTGGTAAAAAATACCTGCCTAAGTTGACTCATTGGTGTTGGATGGGTTGTAGGCGATGATTCTTTCAGTTTTTTTCAACTGAACTCAGGTAAATTAGATTCAAAATATTCACCAGCTTACACTTATAGTTTTCTGGCAATTGCTAGCCATGGAGCTCAGAGGTCGATCAATCCCAACACAATTGAGATGTGGATGGATATGAGCGAGAGATGGGTGGTGCCTAGCTAAAAATGGAAAGGTCTATTGGCACACAGCGTGCAATCGGTTATTCCGTTATAATCGCCTAATAGACCGTCAAGTTGTATGAACTGCATGTCTTTACTATTTGCTAAAAATTATGCAAAATACCTTAAAAGTAAATTGACTGGGTGTTGTTGCCACCATAAGCCGTAACATCGTTTAATCAAATTAGTTTCAAAATATTCAACAGCTTACACTTATAGTTTTCTGGAAATTACTAGCCAGGGAGTTCAGAGATCAGTCAATCCCAACATGATCGAGGTGTGGATGGAGCTTAGCTAGAGATGGGTGGGGCATAGCTAAAATGGAATGGTTCAGGTATATTCCAAACAGTAACAGCTTTCCTGTTTGCATAACCTGAAATTGTGATATGGAGAGATGGGTGGGCATGGCTAAAATGGAACAGTTTATTAGCACACAGCGTGCAATCGGTTATTCCATTATAATCTCTTAATAGGCCGTCAAGTTGTACGAATTGTATTTCTTTACTATTTAATAAAGAGTATGCAAAATACCTTGAAAGTAAATTGACTGGGCATTGTCGCCGCCATACAAGGTAACATCGTCCAGACAAATTAGTTTCAAAATATTCAAAAGCTTACACTTATAGTTTTCTGGAAATTGCTAGCCAGGAAGTTCAGAGATCAGTCGATCACAACACGATCGAGGTGTGGGTGGAGCTTAGCTACCGATGGGCGGGGCATAGCTAACATGGAATGGGTCAGGTATATTCCAAACATTAACCACTTTCCTGTTTGCATAACCTGAAATTGTGACACAAAGATTTTGTCCTTGAAAATGGTCTAAGAGCTCTACCACAGTATCTTATATCTCAAACTTCTACATACTTCATCTACATATCATCTCTTTCTCTCTCGCTCGCGCTCTCTCTCTCTCTCTCTCTCTCTCTCTCTCTTTCTCTCTCTCTCTCTTTCTCTTGCTCGCATGCATGCCCACACACCTGCACACCTTGACTGTATGTGCATACACACGCATGAACATACGCATATCCATACCCATGCACTCCTGTACATACGCACGTATGCACACACTATGACGAAATGTCTAACGTGATACATAATGCATGACCATAACAGCTTGTAAATTTGTGATACGGTTTCGTTAAGATTATATTAAATTGTAACATATTCCACTTATATTTACACTTTTTTGCACTCAGATTTGTATATACATATCCCAAGTCTGTTATGGCGAGCGTCTGCGGACTGGGAGAGGATTATCTTCAGGAAATTTCCATGGAATGACTGGTTAGGTTATCTAGCAAGTCATTTCATGGTTAAACGTCCGTGGCTGGTCTTCTCTCAGTCTGCAAATGCAACACGATCAAGCTGCGGGTGGAGCTTAGCTAGAGCTGGGCGAGGCTTAGCTAAGAAAAGCTAAAGCAAGAGACAATGATCCTTTTGCACTGAGAGTAATCAGATATTCCGTTATAATCTCTTAATAGACTGTCAAGTTGTACGAATTGTGTGTCTTTACTATTTAATAAACAGTATGTAGACAAATTTGAAACTAAATTGACTGGGCGTTGTTGTCGCCATAAGCAGTAACTGCTTATGGCAGCAACAATGCCCAGTCAATTTACTGTCAAAATATTGAACAGATTACCCATGTAGTTTTCTGGAAATTGCTAGGCACACGTATTGCCAATGTTAAAAATTGGTATATTCTCTAACACAGTTTCAACAAGATTGAAGTTAAACTCCCGGGTCACTAGCTGGGCTAGTTCCTCTATTCACTAGCGCCCCACACCACACCCACCCTGACCATTGTTATGAATTGAAATTAATTTCTGGATGGGTAATTAGCCATCTGCATTATTGGTTAATTCACTATCCCCCTTCCCCCCCCCCCCCCTCCCCCCATGGCATTGCCTATATACAGTGCCGCTCAGGGGTAAGATAACATGTCTATAAACGTGAACAGAAAACATGTTAGTAAGAACGGTTCTCTTCTGTATCTTGGGCATAATTTGTTTTGAAGACAATTGCTGCCTTATGCCGCACTATCTTTCAATCCAGGTATTTTTCAAAATATTTAACAGTACATTTTATTTTGTTTTGTAAACGAGATAGGTTATCTCTGTGCTGGGCTGTACTCTAAATTTATTCCTAAGCCAGACGAGCGTTATCGATTTTTCGAGTTTTAAGTTTGGTCAGGGGTCATTAGCCACGTGGGTTGTGTGTACAGCTCGAGGCTACACCAATTGATTTCAAATTTATTTCGATAACTTATTTGAAGTACACGAATATATAAATTAATGTATAAATGATAAAACTACTAGTTACAGATGCGTATGGTATTATAATTGAATTCAAATTTTAACAGCTGTAGACTGTTCAGAGATGTGGGACAGGGGTGGGTCGGACCCTGCGCAAAAATGGAGACAAAATCCTGGTGAGCAGATGCTAGTTTGACTGTGTGACGGGTCCAGTTATATTGAAATTGGGATTCTGAGAATTGAGGGTTCAAAGTATAGAAGTTGACCCTAAGTGGGTGCAAAGCGATGTGAACAACGAGACGGTACACAGGAGAATGCTAAAACTGGTGAACAATCTGAGTGTGGCGAAGCAGTCCAACAATACAGCCTTGCAACTCCAGTTGCAGGAATTGAAAGAGGCCAGACTTGAATCGCATTAGTGGTATGAGAGTGAACAAGTGAAAAACATCAGCAAAGACAACGACAGCGACGACAACGACGACGACGACGACGACGACGAATACGGCGACGTCTATGCCGACGATGATGAAGACGAAGATAACAACAACCATAAGAAAATAAACATCTGCAATATTTGACAGGCAGAGTAATATCATTATTGCTGGTGCCCTTGTTTGTACCTAATCAAATCTGCATCATCATACTTGCCACCAGTGTCGCCATCTTCACCATACTGCCAGGGCCATATTTAAGGGGGGCCAGTGGGGCAAAAGCCCCGGGGCCCCCACAAGTAAAGGGCCCCCACAATTTATAAATGAAACAAAAATTATGCACTTTTTTGGAAGTTATAGGACATTTAAAGCAAACTTTATTAGTTTAGAACTCTTAAGCATGCATTATAATTTTATTCTAATATTTGTGGTGGCCCCAATTCTTGTTTAGTGTTCGGCAACAATGTTAATTACGAAAATTTGCAAAATAAAATAATTTTACAACAAAAGAAAGCGCCATAATTCACCCTAAAATTGGACTATCTGGCCGTCTCAGAGCATCTAGATGTAAACAAATTTTCTGGGGGGAACCTCCAGACCCCCCCCCCCGCTCATTCTTTGCCCCAGGTGCCCTCCCCCACCCCACCCCACATATCTAAATACGGCCCTGCATATTACTACTGCCACTGATACTACTTCTACTACTACTACTACTACTACTACTACTGCTACTACTACTACTACTACTACTACTACTACTACTACTACTACTACTGCTAGCAGCGACGACAATGACCGCTGCACTAATAACACCAATAACGACTACGATGCCGATGCTGATGACGACGTGGGAGAGGATGACGATAAGGACGATAACGATGACAACGACGACGAGGAGGTGTTACCGATGTATTATGTGCCAAATTCGAAAGCTCACACTTTCATTCATAAATGTTTGTAGATTGAGGCGAAAATTTGTTTAGAAAATAAAATCGCCAAGTGCATATATACTGTGGGGTACACTTTCTAAAACTAGCACGGGGCTTGACAATGAAATCACAATGCGTGTCATCTATACTCCACCTGGAACCTCTTGATACTCCCCCATTGAAGAAAATTGGTTAAACTGTGCCAAACACACTAGATATATTATACGCACGGGCGATCTGAATGCCAAAACTGGCACACTGGATGACAGATTGGAGGTTGACTATGATTTGCTAAATATTTTCCAAAATCCGTCCAATGTGCTGGAATCTCGTTTAGAAAAAAGAGCAATGAAATGATGATTAAATACAAAATCCTCTGATGTAAATTGGCCAAACATATTCGGCAGACGACTAATAGAGTAATGTAAATACAATAATCTGCTCATATACAATGGTAGGATTGAGAGTAACAGATTACTAGGAAAGCAACTTGCAAAAACATTTCAGTGGTGGACTACATAATCTCATCTTATGCATTACTAGACTACGTTAATGACTTTAATATATTATAACATTCACCTTTCATATCTGATATACATTGTTCACTAATCGTAACATATGAGTTTATGACTAACCAATCAAACCAGCACAAACACTGCCCTATCTAAGATAATTCAGCACCAGTAACTGCATCATCCCCCCTGGAAAACTGAACAAAATACCCTACAGAATTCGTCAAAAATGTAACTGAAAGTCCACTACTAGAACGCCTATGAAACCAGAATAGTAGCACAATTAATAACGTAAATAACATCAATGAACTGGTCGTCAATACAAACGAACTGTTTAAAAATGCAACAACTAAAACCTTTGGAAGAAAAGGGCGAATACACTACATAGCCTAAAAGAAAGATTTGCAAGCCATGGATCAACTCAGACTACCAAAAATCAAGAGGTGAATACCATAATTCTAGATTTAGTCACCGCATAGCAAACACTACTCAATCATTATATGACATGATCAACGCCAGTAAAGTATACAAAAGGACAATGAATAAATCTATTATGGTAAATAAAACCCACATGCTGCATAAAATGAGCAAGCTCAGCCATAATATCGCAAAATAATACTGGATATTATTAAAGGAATGCGACCCTAAATTGAACAATGTCCAATGACTATAGAAAATATGTTTAGATTCTAGCAGGCATGAAATGAGACAAAAACAATCCCAGGAACATTTGACGCAGATAAAATACGCAACTAAATTCTACAATCACTGAAGCAGAAATTGGAAAGATTATTGGAAAATTAAAAAAAACCCCAGTAAGGCATCTGATGTTGATGAGATATTACATGAATATATTAAATCAACTCAAGATACTATGAAGCCAATGTAATGGATACTATTCAAACAAATACTTAACACTAGGTTTGTGCCGGAAGTCTGGATAGTTGGCCTAATTAAACCCATCTATACAGCAAAGGGATATATCACCGAGCCCAACAATTAGAAGCCTATTACCCTACATAGCTGGCTGGGAAAATCGTTTTGAGGTTGAATAGATCATAGAAATGTATAACATACCCATGTCAAACTATTTCCCGCCCATTTCTAACTAAGCTTCCCCCCCCCCCCCACCCACCCCCACCCCCCGCGCCTACTTTGTACTTGTGTTGGAATCGATGTGAAACTTTGAAAATTCCAAGAATCTAAATTGCAGCTAACTATACAGATATAAGCTGTTGAATATTTTGAAACTAGTTTGACTGGGGTATGTAACCGCTCCCAGTCACATTTGTTTCAAAATATTCAACATAATCATTATTACATTGCAAATTCATCAAAGACATATAATTCGCACGCGTCAGCTAACATGTGCCGTGTTTGACCACGACAACAGATAGCTGAGTGACAGATAGGAGCGTTCTATTTCGGTTTCAACGTCACCTGTGCGCACCATTGAGTTTATTAAGACACATACACGTAAAAGGATGGCGGTAGGGCTGGCCATGTATGTTTTCAAAATGAGGAACAAGAAACGCCCGCGCCCACGTGCTATCATTATTTGAGAATATCCAGTATTGGGACATGACGATAGATGAATCCAGTTTTAGCTATTCTCCGCCCATCTCTAGCTAAGCTCCACACAGGCTTTGGCCGCGTTGGGATCGATCGATCCAGGCACTCACTGGATTTCGATTTACAGAAAACTAGGCAAGTAAGCTGTCGCATATTTTGAAAGTAATTTGACTGGGTACTCTTGCTGTTGCTGCCTCTGACCATCTCTAGCTAAGCTTTATCGACATTTAGCCCGTGCTGGGATCTATCGATCCCTGCACTCCGTGACTATCAATTTCCAGAAAACTATACTGGTAAGCTGCTGAATATTTTGAAATTAATTTGACTTGCTGCTGGGATTGATCGATCCATGACTATACATGACAATAAAATTCCAGAAAACTATACAGGCAAGCTGTTGAATGTTTTGAAACTAAGTTGACTGGGCGCTGGTGCTGCCTATGGCAGCAACAGCGCCCAGTCAAATTAGTTTCAAAATATTCAACATCATAGTTATTAAATAGTAAAGACATGCAATTCGTACAACAAGTACGCTTGGTCCGTCATCACTTAAGCGTTTGTGATGAACTTAGCTACGTCATTTATGACGTAATTGATCATGACATCAGCTTACATGCCACGAGTTGATTATGACGTCATATGATCGATGGATAAACTAGAATCCTCCATTGTTACTGATATTGAAAAACGTGGTATTAGTCCTTAGTACGAATAAAGGTCAGGGCACTGCCTGTTCCGCATGGATGGATATACGCGACAGATACATTGATAGCCTCGAGTCAAGGCAACATACGACAAATTAAATACGTGAATCGCGAATAGGTTTAAAGTAATTGGTAAATTTTCTAATTTCACACCGTACTGACTTGGGAAATGTGTACCTTTGTTAGTCAAACCTTCGGAATTGCTTTCTACTGTGATAACTACGATGATAATCCAAATTACTGGGCCGATCCTGGGCCAACTGATACCGGGCCGGTATTCGTCCAGTAAGCTTGTACCGACCCATTGCCCTGCGTTATGGGGTGGGTGTGTGTGGGGGCGGTGTGGGGTGGGGGTGGGTGGGTGGGTGGTACAGAGGTGCTAACGATAATGGAAAGAAAAGGCCGATGAAAAGAAATGCCACGTTCGTGTCGATGACACCCCGGATGAATCACAGGAACGCTGTATCGTGCACAGCGGAAACGAACTCCCTCTTACCGCTCACGTAAATAGTGGCCTATATTTTTCTGTCTTTCTGCGTTTAGATTCGCATAGAATTTTGATTAATTTTCCCTTTATAACAACATTTTCCTAGGCAATTTCCCCGTCTAGATGACGACGATTCAGTTCCATTCTCTTCCATGTGTAATTTTAATCGTGGTACGTAGTGGTATGGCCGCGTTCTATTAACACATAATGGGCGAATCCAATTTTAGGCATGTCCCGCCCATTTCTAGCTAAGCTGCACCCACGCTGTGTCCGTGTTGGAATCGATCGAAACCTGCATTCCCTGAATCTCAATTTCCAGAAAACTACACAGGTAAGCTGCTGAATATTTTGAAACTAATTTTGACTGGCTGCTGTTGACCAATCAAATTAGTTTCAAAATAGTCAACAGACTGTATTAATTGGCAAAGACATGCAATTCCTTCAAATTAACGGACTGTTAAGCGTGTGTGACAGACATAGATATGACATTCATGACGTATTTGATTTCGACGTTAGTCTACCTATGACACAATAGATTATGACGTCATATACTCGACTGGCAGACTGAATTCCTCTATTGAACAATAACCGTGCACAATATGTTTATAAGCATGGAATATAAATCATCTGATCCATCTCATTGTGGGATAGTGTACGGTTAGGCGCAGTCGTGTTGTGTAGGGACTACGTACAGTAGTGTGGTGTGGTGTAGGGGTTGGGTGCAGCGTTGTGGTGTTGTGCGCTATGGTGGTGTGTGGGTTTGGGTGCAGGGATGCGTGTATGTATTGCGGTGTATTGTGTGCTAGGGTGCAGAGGTATTGTGTAGTGACTAAATACAGTGGTGTGGTATAGGGATTGGGTGCAGTCGTTTGATATGTCGTAATGCGCGGTGGTGTGGTGTAGAGTTGGGTGCGGGTATGTGGCGTGTGAATTGCGGTGCGGCGGTGTGTAAATTATTCCAGGGTGTGACCTCATGGATGGGCGTTGTGTGACGTGATGCAGCATTATGCGATGTGATGTGATTAGGAGGGGTGCGAGGCGATGAGATACGATGTAATATGATGCGATGCGATACGCTGCAATGCAAAATTTCTTGCAAAGTTTCTTTCTGTGGCAAATAGTTTTTTCCTCATCATTCTGCACTGTGTCCTAGCTATTCGCAAGAACACCCATTCTTACAAAATAAATAATTTTTCTTATTTAGTCATTCGGATTCAAAGTGTTAAGATGAATAATTTTAACCCTTTTATCCAGCCTCTGTAGTGGTCTTGATGAAAATTTACCACTGAAATTACCTGGCTTGGTAACAGAGCTATAAATCCCAACAGTAAATTTTCAAAAAATAGTATTCATTGACCTGCAAATGGACATTCATTAAACACATATTTTGATATTCTTGAACACATTTAGACATGAAAGGGTTAATAAAAGCAACAGACTGCACGTTCATGATTCGGTCTTAAATAAGATAAACATGTGCCACTGATGAATCCTATACACATGATCAAGCGCCTCTCACAAGAAGTGACGTTTAATTACATTGAAGTGGAGTGCGTGTTTGCTCTGTTTGTATGTGGGGGGGAACTGATACATTCACTCCAATCTATACAGATACACGTAAAAGGATGGACGTGTGATTCGATATTGTCTATTTTCTCAATGAGAAACATGAGCTGCCTCTGTTCCCGTACTCCAAACAGAACCCTGTTATCTGGGAGTATTCAGTATCAGGAGGCGAGAGTCTTCATCGATACTGGCTAGAGGTAGTGGTACAAGGGTTTACATATGTGTACTATCCAATAGTGTCAACAGCGCATACATCTATTATATGCCACCGTCGCCACCACCCCCACCACCGCCGCTGCCTCTGCCGCAGTCGTCGTGGTCGTCGTGGTAGTCGTCGTCGTCGTCGTCGTCGTCCGTGTTCGTGTTCAAAAGATGACGTTGAGAGGAGAACTTATATCGTCAACAAATGTTTCATCTGTTAGCTTGAGTTTCTAGCAAGATTAGGCATTGCAGAGAAAATTTCAGAAATTGCTCCCGGAAATGCCTTTCAATATGCAATGCAACCTTTCCGCGTAAAACACCTATAGTAATCACACTGAGTAGAAGCAGTTCTTGAATGGTCTTTAATTTGCAATTGAATTGTCCTCCCATCAGTCCCAAAAGACCGTCGCATGATTAGCTGGTAAATGGATGCGGATAATCGTCGTATACCCGCGTGTGTGGCATCCATATCACATATCAATTACTTACTTTGTATTAAATAGCAATATACTTAATTTCACTGTTTAGGTAGCTCCTATCGCTTTACGCGCCACTCCGTTGTCAATGGACTGGAGTATATATCCAGACACTGTCATATAATACATATATGGAAGAACATGTCCTATTACCTTAGCTAGAAGGTATGTGGTTAATTGAAGAATTGCTTTTATGTGTGCATGTAGTTTTCCCCGAGTTAACTTGACAACGATTTTGCATGTATTATATAGTATGCATCTTTGGCTAATCCTTCAACATAATGGACATATAATACCAGGAATGTCAAACATAGCTTGAAAAACTTCATTATGCCTTCAACACGGGGTCAATAGACACAACTGATGGATTTGAACAGTTCTTTGTTACAGTCTAATCGACATAATGGCGCGACAACGAAGAATAGCTCAGGTCCACTCTTCTCAAGTGGAGAGAAAGATGACACATCCACGCCGGTCTCCTCCGTACGTACCAACTTAATTGGGAAACTAAGTCACCAATGATTGTGGGCGGACATCCGCATACAGAGGCAACTCTGATTATGTCTAACCTTCTTCAAACAAGAAACTGTGCTCGACATCCTCGGACAACGCGATCTTCCCAAGAGCTTACCTTAGCTACGTTGAATGTACTTAGTCTGAGTTCAATATCAAAGAGGCAAACTTTAGGTGCAGACTGTGAATCCTATAACATCGATATTACATGCATTCAAGAGACTAAACTAGCTAAACACTCAGAGCAGCAACTACAGACAGGCCATAAGCTAGAACTCATGGAGCAAAAACCGGCCACATACCGGGGTTTAGGCGTCGTAATCGGACCAAGGGTCTTAGACTATGTCATTAGTTTAGGATATGTCAGCCTTCTTCTTCTTTTCGTTCACTGATCATACCGCCAGTCCTGTAAGTGACTATCGACATGATCATAAGTGTTAAGTGCGTGGATCCATAGTTTATTAGAGTGCGCCGTGCGGCCTGGAACCTTCGTCTTCAGCACTCGAGGTTTCTGTCGGGGTTACCTCACCCTTACCTCCTTTAGTCGCCTCTTACGACACGAAAATGATACGGAAGGTGTATTCTAAGCCCCACCTACAGGGCAAGTCCAGCAAATGGTCATTCAATGAGCACACATTTGAATTTTCGTTAAAAATCCTGACAAATGAAAGCGTTAATTGATAAAAGTAGCATTTTGAGCATTTTGAGGCGCCGTTGACACAAGAGGAGCTAAAGTGTTAAAAGCCATCAGGTCAGAGAAAAGCTTTAATCTACCATTTACTGCTCAAAGACTCAGCCAAAACTGACATCTGCAGTCATGGCAGGGGTCTTGAGAAATGTTCATGTGCAAACCAAATTTGGTGGGCGTGCATATGTGCTGAACTGCCATGCTTTGAGTCTGTGTGTGCCTTTGTGTACTTCCATGACATTGACGCACGCACTCAGGATATGCCAGTTATCGCGTTGCATTCATTGACCTGGCTATACCTACGCGAAAAGACACCACCACTAAGTGTCGCATTGCCAACGCATTTGACCCAACTGCCGAAAAAGCCAAAGACAATCCAGCATTATTGGATTCCTTCTATGCAGAACTGAGCTCCGCCATTATAATCCCAGCTAGATGGCAACTGTTCTTGTGTGGAGATTTCAACTCCAAGCTGTGTAAACTCGGAATTTCGGACACAATTTCATGGCTTGGCTTATGCATGGGCCGTATGGAGAGGGGACACGCAGCAGCAATGGAGATGCACTGGTGGCATTCCGTATTTTCAATGGCCTATTTGCCACAAATACGGCTTTCAAACATCGATGCCGTCACCGGACAACATGAGGCTCTAAGGCTACAACAGCTGTTTTCAATCAAATACATTTCATACTATGCAAGACAGAAGTAAAACACCTACTTCGGAATGCTCGTTCCTATGGAGGCACAGACCTCAATTCTGACCATAAGCCAGTCATTACACGCCTTCAGATGAACCATGTCCACCTAATGTATAAGCGCCATACCGCGCAAGAGGGTAGAGCCACCTATAACATACCCAAGCTGTTAAGCGTCACTGACACTCACATGTCATACAAAAAGGTCCTCGGGGAGCAGATAGCTAACATCGACGTCAGCTCCGAACCGAACGAAGCCGTAACCAAAATACTGACATCTATGGAATCACCAGCTACCAGCACCATAGATGTTCTTAAAAACAACCGAACTAGGTACACTGACGACCCTCTAGTAGTAAAACTGCCAGCAGAGCAGAAAGCGCTATGGGGGTGCTTCTATTAAAGTGGCCAAAGTGAAGACCACACCAAACGACGCGGGGAGCGCTATAGCATTCTGTGACACATTAGCGAACGCTTACAAGATCTTGCTATTCAACAAGCAGCCTCCCTAATAGATGTAATCACAGCCAGGGATGACTATCACAAAATGTATCGGACAGCCCATCCCTAAGAGTTACTGACTACACACAACCACTGACTGTACACAACTCTGAAGGATACTTGGTCGGGACTGACCAGAGCAAAGCCGAGGCGATTCAAGAATTGTTCAAGGAACAGTTTACTGACCACGAGTATGGGCCATTACTAACACCAATTAAAACAGCAAAAGCTGAGAAGGCACCTAAAACTCTGAAAAATGAACGTGTATCTGGACCTGATGGGAGGAGCAATGCACTATTCAAATATGCATGTGACATCTCAAAACCGACCACGCACCTAATTAATTCAGCTTTTATGCACCACCTCCCAATCACCGCTGCAGGCCAAGGCACGCTTATCGCACTACCCAAGCCCAAGAATCTACCTGGCACCCAGGCAATCTGCGGCCCATTGTGTTCCTCAACAGCATACGGAAAATCCTATCCAATGTTACTCTCTGCCGTATCCGAGACAAGATCGATGACTTCAACGGATCATGTCAAAGTGGCTTCAAACGTGGACGGAGCTGCGCAGAGATTGTATGGGCTCAACGCATGCTTATGTTGGTAGTCATGTTCATTTCCACAAAATGGGCATTGACACGTGACGAGACTTCGACACAAATACATGCTCAAAGATCCAAGATGTACTACGCCAGGCCAGTTGCAATGGAGATGAGCTACGACTAGCAAGACTACTCCTGGCAGACACCAAGCTTAGAGTACAACTCAAGTCAATGAAGACTGTAGAGTTACACACATCAATGGGCTCCCACAGGGAGATGGTCTATCTTCGATCCTTTTCACCTGTTAACTTGCTGCTGCATTGAATCCCGTGTGGGAAAGTTCCACAAGACCAAACACCTCAGTGTCAATACATGGTATGCCGATAGAGATGGAATATGCCGATGATATGGACTTCATAGACAAGGAAAAGAAACCCCTTGACGAGCTTCTCCCAATAGCCGCAAGCAAACTAAAAATTTAGAATCTCTTCATGAATGAATAAAAAATCGAGTTCACCCATATATACCTATCTACAACGCATGAAACTAAAGAAAATGACGACCCACGAACCATGGAGGAAAAGTACATTCATCGGCTCACTGCTTTGCAGCACTGCTGGCATTACTGCACGTTGCCTCATAGGTCATTCTGGAAGCCATGGATTCGTATTTCAAAGATGCCTTTGATTAAAATGCTACGTTTATACAATGCAACCTGCATATCCTTGAAGCTGTATAACTGTAACAGCTGGGCAGCTCCAACGGCAGCTCTAGACAAACTCGATGCCTGCCACGACAAACACCTACGCACCATCACTGGGCACCGATGGCCAGACAGCATACTTTCCAACGATGTACTCTACAAGATGTATACTACGTCGCCGCTGTATGTAATAGTCGCCCATCAATGATAGTCCATGTGTGGGCATGTGCTAAGGTTGCCAGAAGAGACACCAGCACAGACAGCCTTGCAATTCTTCCTACTAGGGGCCAGCAAATACAAAGCCAGGAGAGGACGTCATTGCATAAATCTGGTAAGCGTGCTACGAGGTTACCTCAAGAAAGAAGGACTCGGTACATTCAGGTCAAGAATGAACCTGAGGAAGCTAAGAATTTTAGCTGGGGACAAGACACAGTGGGAAAAAACGAAGAAGGACTGATTGCAGCTGTAAGCTGTTTCTACTACTACAGCCGCAGAATACAGTAATCATACACACACACTCTTCTAAACTCGGGCGCCGATGGAGAGATCCATTTGGAAGAATGGAGGAATCCAGTCTCTCAGTAAGGTACATGACGTCATAATCAATTACGTCACAGGTAGGCTGACGTCAAAATAAAAAATGTAATGAATGACTTAGCTATGTCGTACGGAACATTAAATAGTCCGTCAGTTAGATGAATTGAATGTTTTTACCACGTAATAAACATTCTGTTCAATAGTCTGAAACTAATTTGAATGGGCGTTGTTCACCTATATAATTACCTGGAAAATGGGATTCTGGGAGTTCATAATTCAAGGTATATAAACAGAACTCAACACGCCCAGCGTATGGGAGGAACTTAACTAGTGATGGGCAAGACATAGCCGGCCGTTTCTATTTAACCTCTGTCTACGTTGTACGCCCGTGTGGCTCGTTTATAACACTGCGAACATTGAAATCTTAGAATCACAATTTAAAGGCAGATATGTAAGTAAGCTCTTGAATATAACAACGGTTAACAACGGTTCTCAGCCAACGCAGTCTCAAAATATTCAACATAAAGTTTGTTAAATTCTAATTTCATGAATGGCATTCGATTCAGACCAAGTCAAACTACGGAGAGAATGCACATAGGCGAACACTTAAAAGATCTTGCTATTCAACAAGCAGACCTCCGAGCAGAGGAAATCATTGGAACGGACGACTGTCATAAAAGGTTTTCGGCAGCCTTAGACCTTAGCGTTGCTCACTACTTGCCAAGACTCACTGTATACAAGACTAAAGGACATTTTCTTAAGAATTACTATGCCAAATTGGTCACAATTCGAGGATGGTTCAAAGAAAAGTTCACTGACGATGATGAGGCGCCATTGTAACCTCCGGCCGTTACTAACACAAATAGAAACAGTAGAATTTTAGAAGGCAATAACACCCCTGAAAACGAATGTGCATCCGCCCCTGATGACATGGGTAATGCCATATTCAAATACGCAAGTAGTATTATCTCAAAACTGATCACACACCTAATCAATTCAACATTTTTGTACTTTCTTCCCATCGATGCTCTGGGCCAAGTCACCCTTATTCCACTACCCAAGCCCAAGAATCCACCCAGCTCTCCAGCCAGTCCGCGACCCATTGTGCTCCTTCACAGCATACAGACAATTCTAACTAATTTAACCCTATTTCACATGCGAGTCAAGACGATGACTTCACTGGATCTTGCCAGAGTGGTTTTAAACGTGGACGCAGCTATACAGACTTTGTAAGGGCTCAATGCATGCTCGTATCAGTAGTCAAGTCCAGCCACTGGTATTTCCATAAAAATTGGCATTAACGTGTCACGTGCCTTCGACACAATTAAATGTGCAACGATCTTAGATGTGCTACACTGGGTCAGTTACAATGAAGATGAGCTGCGACTAGTGAGACTACTATTTGCAGACACCAAGCTCAGAATACGAGTCAAGGCAGTCAAGTCGGCAGCAATTGAGACATCAATCGCTCCCGGCATGCTATCTTACTGCACCTTGAAATCTATGCGGGAAAATTTCACAAGACCAAACCCGCCAATGTCCATTCTGGATATTCTGCTAGCTGTCGAATAGGCCGACGATATGAACTTCATAGACAAGGAAACCAAATCCTTGACAAACTACTTCCGATAGCTGCAAAGTAACTAAAAATGAGAATCCAAGAACAGAGTTCACCCACATATATCTATCGACAAAGCATGACACTAAAGAATATAACGATCCACTTTGAGGAGGGAAACCATAAAGGAAAAGCACAATCCTTGGGCGCATTGCGCTGCAGGACTGCTGATATGGCTGTACGCTCACGTGTAGGAAACATGGCTTTCCGGCTGTTGATTCGTAGATTTAAAAGATTCCCTTAACAAAAGGACTACATTTATAGAATGCAACCTGTGTATCCGTGATAATATACATCTGTAGCCGCTCTGTATCTTCAAAGATAGCTTTAGACAAGCTTGATGATAGCTACGGCAAATACGTCACCGGACACTGATGGCCGGACAGCACAATTCCGAAACAATACAGCATACACGATGTGTAATACACTGCCGCTGTCCGTAAAAGTCGCCTGTGAAAGATGTTACATTTAACCATGAGTTAAGCATGCCAGAAGACACACCTGTACAGTGAGCCTTGGAATTCGCCATACTGAGGAGCCAGTAAAAATAAAGTTAGGAGAGGACGTCATTGTATAAATCCTTTAAATGTGTTGCGAAATGACCATCATAAAAGATGTCTCGGTAGACACAACGTGAGAATGGACCTGAGGAAATTACAGATTCTGCCTGAGGGCAAGACACGGTGGTCAGCGGCGGAATACAGTACTAGTACATATATCTGTAAGATATTTATGTTTACCACATTTGCAACCTTGACAAATCCGATCATTGTATATAGATTTCCAGAACTTTGTGGTTCACCTCATAGGTATTACCATATCGGCAAGCTTGTATAGCCGTGGTGCTCCAAATGATGTATGCGCCTAAGCCCATGATTATGGCGCTGGATGTTATGCCAGGAACTTACAAATTTAGCGCTCTGCAAGATGGTGAGAGAGAGAGAGAGAGAGAGAGAGAGAGGTGGTGTGTGTGGTTGTGGGGGCGGTGTGTGTGTGTGTGTGTGTGTGTGTGTGTGTGTGTGTGTGTGTGTGTGTGTGTGTGTGTGTGTGTGTGTGTGTGTGTGTGTGTGTGTGTGTGCGCGCGCGCGCGCGCGTGTGTGTGTGTGGGGGTGGGGGTGTGCAGTGGCGGAGGGAGTCCATTGCGGTCCTCTTTGGGTGTTGTTTGGTTTTTTATGTTCACCAGATTGAAATGAGGGTGATGAGTTGAAATTATGTGTGCATGCCATGGGCGCAACCCATGTAACATCATTTACCGTTATTCAACGAATGGCATGACAAACACTGAACACTGTTACTGGTGTGAATAAACAGTTTGATCATCAGCAGAAGGCCTACGAAGTAGATAAAGGGAATGCACCTTGCCAGCTTTAGCTATGCTCCACACGTCTCTAACTAAGCTACACACACACCTCGGCCGTGTTGGGAGATCGATCCATGACTAGACATGGCAATAAAATTCCAGACAACTATATAGGTAAGATGTTGACTATTTTGAAACTAATTTGAATGGATGCTGGTGCTACGACTGGCAGAAACCGCACTCAGTCAAGTTAGTTTCGAAATATTCAACATGTTTATTAAATAGTAAAGACATATAATTCATATAACCTGACGGACTACTAACAATTTAAGACGGACTAAATCGAGTCATCCATGCCGTAATGATTATAACGTCATCCAACACGTCACGCAGTTGATTAGAACGTCATATGACGTCATTTCCATGAAGAGACGTATTCTTAAGCCCTCTTGTGTCAACAGCGCCTCAAAGCGCTCAAAATAACACTTACATCGGCCTATTAATTAACCATTTAACGATCAAGATTTCTGAAAAGAAGACATCGTTGCTCATTGAATGCAATCCATTTGCCGGCCAAGAGAAGACAGTTTTTAAGATTTTCCAATGGAATTTACAAATACAGTTGTCCTGCAAATGCAGGCTGTCGAACATTATATGGTCAAGAAAATTCAAATTAGTGCATAATCAGTATCCATTTGCAGACCAAGATAGAGACTATTTTTGAAAATGTAATACCGGAATGACTGGCTCGGTAACCGAGCTAGTCATTCCAGTGATAAATCTTAAAAAATAGTCTTCTCTTGGCCTTCAAATGGACATTCCTCAACACCACCGAAGAGACTGCTTTGGCCAGTTTTACAATTAAATTGTTAAGTTGACACAAGATGGGTTAAGGTAACAATTAGATTTCCATTTTCTTGCATTGTATGTACGTTGCGAGGTGTTCCATAATTTTGTACATAGATTTTGAAGTAATTACAACAAGTATATAATAAGAATGTTAGCATGGTTTAGAAATCAAATCTTTCAAGACAAAGCTTAATGGGCCTTTCAAGTTTATCCATCGAGCATATGACTTTTTAATTAACTACGCGACATGGAGGATGACGTTATAACCAATTAAGTCATGGATGACGTAGATAAGTTCGTCACGGACGCTTAAATGATGACGGACTAAGCGTTGCTGTACGAATTTTATGTCTTTACTATTTAAAAAATATGTTGTTGATTTTTTGGAAACTAATTTGACTGGACCGATTGATCTCAACACGGGCTAGGTGTTGATGGAATTTATCCAGAGACGGGCGGGGCATAACTAAAATGAAATTTATAATTGAAAACTTGTCGAATTCGAATAAAATCCGTCTTGAAACGTATGACATTTGTAACATGTTATCATTACTGTATAAACAGACTATCATGGCTACCACAAAATGTATATTTATCTAATGTTCTAAAGGCAACCATGTGCCCATGTCGTTAACGTGCATAAGTCTGGTGAATGTCCTGCATAATGTATTTTGAGAACAAAGATTTAAACTGATATTGGTGGATTAACCTCCTAACCAAGAATAAAAACAAAAGGTCGTACTTCAACACATACATTATTTTCATTAACTTTTCAAACACAGCCGTGATGATGTGCAGAGTCTAATTATGCATGTTTGTCGCCAGGGACAATTAGTTGTCTGGCACCCGTATCGACTGGGTCAAAGAGGGAACTGCTTCTGTTGATGTTGCCGCCGTTGCTGCTACTGCCGCTGCTGCGGCCAACCATACTGCATTTGCTAGGTACGTGTAATATTTTGAAACTAATTTGGCTGAAAGCTATATGCTAAGGCAGCATGAGCTGCCAGTTACATTTGTTTCAAAATAGTTAGCAGCTTATTAGTCTACCAGCCAAATCTGAATTCTTTACCATGGCACAAGTGGTCTGGTAGAAAAATGCCAATAGTACCAGCTGCTAGGGAGATCTATAGTGGTCATCATCAGGGTGGATGTACGTCTGAAAGTGGTGCAATTATTTTTGCAGAACCGTTTCCATGGTAACCATAGTCAATTACCGCAAAGAAATATATTCGCTTTAACCATCATAACTTTCTTAATTTTGTGGTTAGAAAGACAAGTCTGGTGTCAAATTAAAGGTCGCATGGTCATATAGCTAGCGGTAACATATATTTTTGTTTTCTGAATAATTTGCATATAATTATGACTTCACAAACATAAAAGAATTGTCATTTTTCTCATATTTTCACGTTAACCGTAAAATTTTTGTAAGAATTTGTGTTCTGGTTCGTATTCTGATAGCTCAATATTGTCCCATTTATGAACAAATACGTCTGGCTTATTAAATTGGTACATTGAATGGGATGTGTGGTTTGGAAAATATTTAATACATCATTTTGGATGTCATACTCTAAAAGTCAGCCTAAATGTAAGCATGAATTTTGATGTCGCTCCCACCTCGGTAAATGCGATTTCTTCGCAGCATGAATCATTCTATGAATGCAAGGACGATGTGTAGGTCAGTAGTGTAGGTCAGTTCATGTTCCATATCATTAATCTGTATCTGATTCAGAGGACGAGTCATCTATATTCAATTCACGGTTACTGCAGCTACCAGCACAACATTTACATACATCAGAACACACAATACCATGATTGCGACACCTGCATCTCCTTGTTCAACAATTCGCTTGGCACATACATTACGTAAATGCGAGTATTGCCTCAGGTGCTGGAGGGAGCATCATCATACATGGAACAACGTGCCCATCTTCATCGAACATCCAGCCATTATCAACAGGTGATACATTGAGGTACGGAACTGTTGCATGATTCCATATAAATGACTGATAATTTGCTCGTTTGAGATGCAAACGGAAGCTATCCATTGTTAATGGTAATTTCTCATTTTTGCATTGGTTTTTTTTGCAAATAATTCATAACGAACTACATCAAGTGATGCATGTTTCTTTCCGCAATACAGTAGCGGCACTAGTGTAACCATGCCATCCTTGGCTTCCCGGCTGATGTCAGAAGGACTGTTTCCGAAATGTTGTAGCCCACTGTGTAATCCTTGGTGCTTTTAAATACGATTCAGCCAATTTTGTTTGCCTATCCCACTGAACGCTGAGGTTGAATCGCATCCACTGGCTGCGTGGATCGCTCATATAGCTCATACTTTTTTCCAAGTTGGGTCGCTATGACATGCATTGGAATGAATCTCTTCTTTTGTCGTACCCCTGTCTTCAGATACAGCTCTTTCAAGTCAAGCACCCAGCAGTATCGTGGACATATGGCTGCAACATCTGAGTCAAGACAACCAACGAAGTATCCGGTTGACGCCTAATTTATATCTCGCGTGTGAAATATGTAGAGCCATTCGAGAATCGGCTTCCTCATGATCTGACCCACGCTCTGGTACTTCATCGTGCCCACCAAGCACGAGCTTCACTACTCGATTAACGTCATGGAATCCATCAGTAAGATACACCTCTCAAACGTCTTTTAATCTACGTTCCAACTTAATGATCCAATCATGAAAAAGGAAGTTGGCAAGGTTTGCCTTGTTCTTTGCATTTGACAACATCTTCAGCTGCTGCTTTGGAAGTGGTGTTAGAACAGTTGGATTATTTATCTCCTGCATCTGGATATTACCACGGCGGATCCGTTCACCTGATTTTATTGATTCCTCATTCGTATAATTGTCACCAACTACAGCAATATACTGACATTGTAAACACACGACTGCGTCCAAGAGCCGATCCGATAGCTCACCAAAGGTAGTACACTTGGCTGTGTCAGTACAGACCATTCTTAGCAACATCATGAGATCAATGACACCCAATGTTGGCTCACTAGATGCTGGAAGTTCAACAGTGGCATGGCCCTTCTCAAGTCAAGGGAGTATATTACTTTTCTGTGTCTTTCTAAGTGAACCATCAAGATTGAACAGCGAGAGCGGAACTGGCGCTAATTCACATCACGCGACTGTCTAATAATTGCCAATTTGCTGAATATTTGGTGATCAATATTTAATGACTTTATCACCTGTTTCCTTTCAGTAACATCTCCTTTGTTCAGTGTAGTAAATGTGCAAAGATTATGCTTACTAATAGGATCATGAAAGTCTGTCTCACCTGTTATCAATCTATTAGTTACTAACTCCTTCATTTGTTTTCACGCACATTACATAGTGCCTCGCTTGCTTCAGGTGAACATACACATGGTGTGGCAATATTTACAAGATGCTGCCTATTCTCTGGAGTAATGATGATGTCAATCATGAAAGGGTTCCCCGTTCTTTCATTAATAACACTGATGATTTTCTGGATTGCGGCTTCATCAGCAGCAATGCATCTCGTTGTAGCCTCTTTGTGGAGGTCACAACTATCAGTCTGATGTAACCCACTAAGTTGCTTTGTGCTAGCGGTTACTGCTTCTTTTAGATGAGCAGTCAAATGGTATTTTGCAAGCTCTTCATCTTTAGCACAGAGTTGTCTGTGCTTTCCGCAGTCTTTGTTTCGAGATTGTTCGATGGCCATGGCATGCCAAACTCCACTGAAAGGTCGTCCCGTCCTGTAAACGGCACCTTGGCCTTCGCTTGATACACTTCCGGCTTCTCCTCCCTCAGAAGTCTTGCTTCAGCAACGTCAACGCAACCACAGCGTGAATAGTTTACATGTCCGCATTGAAAGTCAATTGGAAGCATCTCTCCAAATGTTTCTATTTCCAAGGACTTGTTATCATCACGTTTTGCAGCAATGTAATCCAAAAGTAGCTGTGACAAATCTGAAACATAGTTTTCCCAGAAGACATATGTGTCTGAACATTTTTTACCTTTCTTCACAAATTTCTCCATTAGATAATGCAGATTTTGCACAGAATGCGAGAAATCTTCTAGTGCCTTTTAGTCGCATCTCTGACTTCGCCGTGTTTTATGCTGGCGATCCTCAAATGCTGTGGTGCAATGTTCCGCTTTCTCCATGATCATATTCCTTTCAAGTTGTGAAACTTCTGTTGCTTCAATGGCATCAGCAAATGCCATCCATTTAAGTCGACTCAGTGCTTCATTCATCAGGTTATGAATTCTAACACCTCGATTGTATGCTTTGCCCTTCATAGCATGGCTAATTGTTGCTGATCCATGCACGTGCTTCCACAAGAATGTCCTCAAAACCACTTTCCTGCAAAAGACGACCTATGTCCCCATTTCAATATGATCACTGTCAAATTCCTCTGGGTTTTTCCACTTAATCATCTGAGCCTTGCAATACATAACTTCATCATACACTGTGTATGTCCAATACTGACCGAGTCAACGAAATGCAGACTGCAGATATTTCATCATGGTATACACAGTGTTGAACTCAGCTGCGGAGGCAGGGACCATTCGTTATTTTTCAAAATCGCGATAAGGGTTATCATAGAAAGTAAGGGTTAATCACTATTTTACAGAGCCTATATCACGTAGTACGTATATTTTCAATACGCTAGATAGAATTGCTACTAAAATCCATAATATTGAGGTGCTAGTACACACCCGGACATTACAGCGAAAATGGAAAAGGTTCGAATTCCTAGAAAAAGTATATTTTCCATGTTTGTGACGTTATAATTGTAGAATAACTCATCCCACAAATAAGTAACTGGCAGCCCAGATTGGATGGGAATTATACATTTCTTTCAACACCAGAATCACGTTTCTATCTGTCGTATGAAGAAAGTTATTCGCGTTAGAACAAACTTATATATTTGTGATAATTTCTCTTGATTACCATGGAAACGGGCCTGTAAAATATTTCCATGGTAATCAAGAGAAATTATCACAAATATATAAGTTTGTTCTAACGCGAATAATATATATATATAGCACAAGTAGTTTGGTAGAGAAATATAAATACCAGTATCTCACTTTTACAGTAATGATATATATCATTACCGTAAAAGTGAGATACTGGTATTACAGGTTCAAATGGGTAAATTGCGATAATTACTTTTGAGTTGTGTCCCCTATTTGGATTTTTTTGGTTGTAGGGTTCATAGGCTGTAGCTCCGTTAGCTCTTGTCTTAATGGAGTACATGGAGATACTAAAGACATCGGCACGGCAAAGATGTTAATTGATCATCTGTCTTAAAGAACATCAATATTTTGAGATTAATCATTATCGCCAAATGTACTTGCTGTCACCTTTCCAATAACCAACACACCCTTCCTGAGCGCAAGTTTTCTCGCAATTATCGCTGTCCTCTTGAGTCTATCCACGTCATCCGTTTCCGTCTATCCACGTCTGCACTAACCGTAACTATTTCTTATCATTTCAGGAGTATATTAATCAACTTATCGTGTTGGATGGGATTTAATTGCTACATAGTTATTTTAATGGAAGTAATTTGGCTAAAGTTGTTAGAGCCATAAATATTAACGACATTTGTGTTAAATAATTTTCATTTTCATTCAAGCCGAGATGGATTAATAGTCCAGTCAATCTAACACAAATTTGACAAAACCTAGCACTAATTGCAACAGAAATGAAACCACTTATAATCTGTTCAGAAGGGTAAAAAATCTAATAAAATCTTTTGAGTGGACCATTTTGAATTCAAGATGGCTGCCAATGCTAGTCGAGTAAAATATGTAACATATCTCGAGAAAGGTTCATATTAGACCACACAAATGTACAACGAATAGATAGAAACACGAACTCAATCTACCGAAAAATGATATCTCCTGCATCCCATGATGTCACATCCCAACAGTTGGCATGGATGTTCGATGTTTACAAACCATTTCTACACCCAACCACCATTAATTTTAACAGTAATGAAGGCACTTTTATTTTCTGTATTTAGGTCTTAGAAATGATGTGTACAAATCTAATAACATCTTTTGAATGGAGCATGTTGAATTCAAGATGGCTCTCCATGACGGCCGCCAATCGAGTATAATATGTCATATATCTCGAGAATGGTTCTTCTTAGATCACATAAATGTATTACACGTAGATATAGACATGTCCCTAATCTCCTAAATAAGTATGTCTTCTGTGCCCCATGACCAATCTATAACGTCACAACCCAACATTTGACACTGAAGTCTGATGTTTACAAGATATTTCTGCATTCATTGGCAGTGTTTAGCTCTAATTATCATCCAAGTCATCATTTGACATGTTTTAAAAATCACCACTGGATCCAGAGCAAGCTGACTAGCAAGCAAGTCCATGACGATTTGTGGCGCATCTCAAAGTTCGAAAAGGGACTACGGGGCATGATTTATGTCCGATTGTACTCGTGTGATTATTCCTTCAGAAACTTTGCAGCCAAATTCTTCGCTTTCAAGGTGGTTTCTTCCATTGTTGGACCTGCCAGAACACCCGGATGCTGTGGCACTTCATCGTCGCAGGTGTTGGTGGCAACATGTTTGGGTGAAGGCCCTTTTTGCTGATTGTAACACGCTCTTGGAATCTCTGATGCCTCATCGTGTCAACATGGTCATTATGCGATGCTCTATGCAAAATGGCCATGCATTTTTACCAGCTGCAAATCGATGATTACGTACATCCGACTATTTTTGGTCAGGACATCGGATAACTTGTTGTCGGTGATGCGCTTCGGACTGACAACTTTGCATATTCCAAATACCGTAGACGTTTTATCGTACCCGAGGGAAGCATGTACAAAAATAATATTCTTGTAGACGTTCTTCCCCAGTACATGCTTAATTGAATTGACACTGGTACATTTGAGAGTTGTTCCATTCTTTGGTTCAGGGAGGAAGTAGATATTAGGCTTGTTTTCTCCAGCAAGGTATATGAGGAGCATAGAGAGGTCGTGTATTTCCTATGCATACCAGATTGGGATGTTCTTCTCCACCGTATACTTTGCCACGCAAGATATTGCAGCACTATAACAACTATGTGACAACGTAATATAGTCCCGTGGTCGTATTTGACGGGTACGAGGCAGAACCTTCGACGAAGGACAGTGCGCATCGGCAAAGTGTCGAGTGTGAGGGTTACAAAGTGATATTCAATCCATCCATTAAACGGCAGTTGAATAAGAAAGAATGTCTATCAAGCAACGAGAATAAACAACTGGAGAAAATCTCGCGGGGTATTATTACGAGGTAGTCTATGCCGCAAGGGACGCTGGCATATTAATTGTACAAGCGGCAGGTAATGTCTGCCAAGCAGTACTGGTTGCGGGCGACGCCGAGCTGATTATTCTCCTCATGCATCTTGCTGGAGGAATCAAGCATGCTATCTACTTCCACCCTAAACCAAAGAAGGAACAGCTCACATTTAGGTCTGTTAATTCAATCAGGCATGTACCAGATGAAACGCTGGCGTATTAATTGTGCTAGCGATATTTAAATACCTCAAGAGCCTGTCAAGCCGTAATGGTTGGGGGCGACTCCGACCTGCGCATTCTCCTCGTGCATCTTGTTAAAGGAAACAACCACGATATCTACGTCCGCCCTTGATCAAACAAAGGAGAAGATCTCAAATGGCAGTGTCAATTCAATCGGGCATATACTAGGAACGAATGTCTACAAGAATACCGTTTTGCACATGCTTTCCCCGGGTGCGATACAACATCCATGGTATTTGGAATAGGCAAAGTTGTCGGCTTGAAGCTCATCAGTGACAAAAGGTTATCCACGTACACGAGAAAATATTCGGAAATATACTCTCATCGAAGTATGGTGAGAGGGCCGTGACCATTCTGCATAGAGCATCACAGAATCACCTTATTGACACGATGATGCATCGGTGATTCGCGTAGCTTGGTACCAGCTGCAAAATAGCCATCCACCCAAACAGGTTGCCACCAACATCTGAGACGATGAAGTACCACAGCCTCCGAGTGTTCTATCAGGCCCAGCAGTGGAAGGGAACTACCTTAGAAGCGGAGAGATGTGTTGTTATTTCATCTTTGTTCGTCATGGATAGCGTTGGAATGGAGGGATCCGAAATCTGATCCGCCACTCATGTATCTGACGCAGGCCGAATTTAGAACGCAGGGGAAAGGGCGCAGTGCAACGTTTCTGAAATTCTTACCTCGGCTCTCAAAACTGCCGTTATAATTGCGAGAATGGAGATGGTTCAGTTTCACCCGCAATGTTGCGGAGGCAGCTGATGGCAGAGAGCTGTAGGATTTGGCCACTTCAGTCGTATACAGTATCGTTCAGGAATAACGTGTATATTTAGAACATAATTGGATTAGAAGACATTGCTGCCTTGGGCAGCAATATCTTCTAATGCAATTATATGCAAAATATTCACCAGAAAATATTTTACATTGTGTTCAAAATTGTTTTTCTTTTGGAAGCATGGTGACGTATTTATGAGTTGTTCTATAAGGGTGGCGTCTAAGCGTGTAACCTGAAGTTATGAAAAGACTGTAAAATTAATACAAAACAAATTCTCGTGTAACTTTTTAGGGGCCCTGTAAATTTGTGGGCCCTATGCAAATGCACTTGTTTGGCTGCCAAAAATTCGGCCCTGATCTGACGTCGTAATCAATTGCGTCACTTGTTGACTGACGACACAATCAAAGTGAAGTAGGTCTGTCATGAACGTGACACTGATATGTCACAAAGGGGCATGCCTTTTTGTAAATTTGCAATTTACAATATAATAACTATTCATATGCATATTATGAATGTAATTTGAAACGAATTTGTTACCGATTTGGAAATATTTTAGTGCTACATTAAAATGCCATTGACTAGATTGTCATGTAGCCTTTCCAAATAAAGAAAAAACCTATGGAATCAATCTGCACACAAGTCTATCTTGAAAATCGGTATGCATTGAATGATAATTCTTCTGATGGTTAATTCAAGACCTACATAACAGTGGACACTACTTCTGGACCTGTAAAGAAAAATGAATATAGAAAACGTAATACGAGGTTGCGAATATCTGCACAATAGACAGGACATAGAAACTGGTAGATGTGTATAAGCCGCGGTCAGTTCGAGCTTGCGCTCCGACTCAAGAGGTCGCGGCTTGATTTTTCAGCAACTATCGGCAACTCCCAGCGACCGGTGTCTCCGACAGGTTTGACGTGAGCGTACCTGCGATCAGTTTAATGTCGATCGCCGTCAATCGCCTTCAATCGCCGTCCAAAATATTTCTAATCGCTGGAGTAGAGCATGTTCTACTTCTATGATTGGTTGCCGTCAATCGCCGGCCAGTTAATATCGGCATGAGTGTAATTACGATTGTAGGCAACTGAGTTCTCGGCTGTAGCCAATTAGCACACAGAAACTGAAGAATAACAGAGTTAGTCATTGCAGTGATAAATTTTCAAAAATCGTCTTTTTACGACCCGCAAATTAGAAAATTAAACTACACTGCGCATTTAAAGTGTTAATTACTTAAAGCTATGCCAGAGGATTATTAACTTCAAGCTATCGCAGACTCATAATTCAAGGATCAGAGCTGCCAATCAAGCATCGAAAGATACAATCACATGACGTAACATCAACTGATGCTACCATAAAATGATGTTACTAAGGGGTTGACTTTTGTATGTGAAGTCTTTTCGTATAATATTATATTTACTATCTCTGTAAGGAAAATCAAACTATTTTAGTAGATAACTTTTACATCCGAAATTGATTTTTAATGTTGGTCATGTTCTTGTTCCTTTTAATACTCCTCATTCAGTCTTCATCCATTCTCGCTGAAACTATATTCCAGGGGATCTGTACCCACATCCGCAGGGAGATAGATATTCGATTTACTGCCCTGCTTGTTATTAATACGGCACCACATCCTTAAATTTTAATCTCGCTACTACTCCGTTAATATATTATGCAGCTTGATAAAGTTGAGAGGGATATCCTATGGGTACCTCTTGATAGCGTTATCTCGTCGATTTTTCAATTCACTGCCCTGCTGTGTTTTAGTAGGGCGCCTACTTTAAATTTTAAAATCTATATAAATCTATATCCAAAATCTGTATAAAATTAACAATCTATAGACAATTTGTGGAAGCTTTTGTCTTGTTATTTTTAATTCATGTGTTTTTGTTGAAGGATTTTATACGTGAGGATAGTTTTATTAAACTCAAACAGAATTGATTATTATGCTACGTATTAGTAAAAGATATGGTCTACAATTTAAAGCTAGTAACGAAAAGGAAAATACATAATTACTATAGGAAAGGGAACTATTCCTTTTTCTTTATCACATGCATGTTTGAGGCAGGATGCAGGACAGTTTTATTAGTAAGCGACATGAGTGCAAATGTTCTAGTCAGTTACCGACAGTTCTAGAGCAGCGCGGGTCATTGTAGCTCCACCTGACCGCGGCGTAAGATAAACTGAGAACATAGAGATTGTGACAGATGCGATAGTGGTTTAGTTGAAGATTAAATTTATTTTCTTATAGAAATTGAGACACTCATAGATAGAGATTAACTGCAACAGCAACCGGTCAAATTAGCTTCACAGTTTTTAACGGCTCACCTATATAGATTTCTGGAAATTGAGAGTCAGGGAGTTCAGGGATCGATCGATCCCAACACATGCGAAGTGTGGATGGAGCTTAGATAGAGATGGGCGGGAAACTGGAAAGGGCCATTGTTAATTAAACTCTTAGATCAGAATTTCAATTTCCAGACATCATACGTTAATATAATATTGCACATTTTGAAGCTATCGGTGGATCCGATCTGTTGCTCAATTATCTAACGTCATAATAACATACGTGACTTGTTAGATGACACCACAACCAACATGATGTAACCCGATTACGATATTCGAAAAGACCGTTTCTAAAACGTATGAACTGTATGTCTTTGTTGAATTTACACATTTAATACATATTCTATTGAATATTTTGAAACTAATTTGACTGGGACCTCTTGCTGCCTTAGGAAGACAACCTCTCGTTACAGCTTACCTGGAAATTTACCATGACATTTAGAACCTAGTACCTCATGTTTCTAAGCGATGCCAATGCGCGTAACAGGTCATAGGCACGACATAGCTAGGCACGGCATAGTTAGAATTGGACCCCTCTACCGTCTTTCGTGAACCTATTTGTTGCAACATCTCTCAGCTAAATGGACCTTTCCTGTTTTAGCTATGCCCCGCCCATCTCTAGCTAAGCTCCACCCACACATCGTTCGTGTTGTGATCGATCGATCTCTGAACACCCTGTCTATCAATTTCCAAAAAAATACACAGGTAGGTTGTTGAATATTTTGAAACTAAAACAGCACCCAGTCAAATTAGTTTCACAATATTCAACAGCATGTTTATTAAATGGCAACGAATTACAAAGACATACAATTCATACAACGTGTCGGACGATTTGAGATTTGATGATATAGAACCCTTTGTGACGTAATGATTGTGACATCAGCAAACACGCGTTGAGCTGACGTCATAGGAGGTCAGATGATGGATGGGTGGATACTCTGGAAAGGTGAATTGGCGTTAAACTATTCAACACATGGTTTCCTACAGTATATTATTTTTTCGGAATTTGTTATTGGTGTTCACAGGCTTAAATAACCAACTAGATATGCAAGACGCATATTAAGTATGCGATTAACTGCGGATATTAATGTGTTTTCTTTCATTTTCCCGATGTAGTGGGTGGACAACAGATACCAGAACATAGATTCGGCGCATTCAAAGCTCTGATTAATTCTGGTAACTGATAGTAATATCTGTCTGTAAAGACCATCTTACGGTCGTTTAAAAATTGTGATTGCGAACTGGCGTTTGCTGTATGGAATGGATATAGGACCACAAGATGGTGGTTCTTTCAGATGGGTACTTATTTAAGTGTTGGTCTTACAAACACCGGTCTTAACTGTCTGCCTCCCCAATTCCTGCAGACTGCATTTTCCATGGGGATTAAATCTGAATATGCTGAATATTTTGAAGACAATTTGACTGAAAGTTAATGGTGGATATACAAATGACAAATTACGGCCAAATGTTTTTTCAACGTATTCAGCATATGCAAAGCTATCCCCCCTTGAGATTATTGTCTAAGTTTAAGAACCACAATCCCACCCACTCCTATCCAAATTTTAGCATAGGCCTACTCTATAAAGAGATTTGGTTGTATTCCACACACTACATCTAACACATTCTAAAATTGCAGTTCTCGATCAAGATACACGCTGAAGTTAGATTCGCATCAACTTCAAAGTTCGATTATGCAAACAAAACAAGAGAAAAGATTTCGTTTCACAGAAACTTGATTCGTTTTGATAAGTGTCTGTAAATAATGTTGACTCGAAGACTGGTCAATATTGACTGACATTGTGTTGCTGAGAGAACCGCCATTGTGTACTCTGGATAATGAAAGAGTTGTCATTTTAGACAACATCAGTAACTATGTGCTGTGTTCCCCCATCTGTTGAGTTCGAGTCACGAAACGGGCATCGCGTAAAATCGATGTTTACTCGCCCATGATGGAATCGATTTTTACCTATGCCCCGCCCAATTCTATTTAAGAATAACCCACGTTTTGCGCGTATTTGGGATCGATTTTGGTATACTTTGAACACAGAATTCTTGGAATCCTGATTTCAGGGTAACAATACAGATAAGTCGTTGACTATTTTGAAACTAATGTGACGGGTGTTGTTTGCTACATATGACAGCAAAAGAGCACAGACAAATTTGTTTTGTAAATTCATAAAAAAACCAAACAATTCGTACACCTGGCGGACTTTCCGGGCTTCATGAGGACGGTATATAACGTCAATATAATCGTGACGTCAGCCTACCTGTGACGTAGTAGATTGTGACGTCATATTCTTGAGTGATATGTCCGATCCCTCCTTTTTAATTGCCATATAGTTGTCACGATCTTGGCCCTGCATGGTCGGCCTGACCCCACATCACAATTATCGAGACATTAGGATTAGTTCCGTTCCAGTCTAAACAAAACTAGAGGGAGAAATTACAGAGTGGGTAATCGAACTAATCTAGTTTTATCAACCCAGAGTGTTACATGGTCTCAACAAGAGCAACACAAACAACTACTAATTGAATTTAAATAACAAATGTATTAAATAAGAATTTACAAAATGAATTCATGACGAAATGGGTGTTTGAAAAATTAAGTACCGGTATGCGATATTATGTCCTATAATTTTGTATTATCAATGTCCAATATTGTCGCTGGTTGATCTCTAGTCACCGCAGTTTTGACTTATCTTATGTGGAAGGTAGCTATATGGAATCGTCCCCGGCTTGAACACGCTCTCTGTAGCCGAATGGTCACGCGATCTTCGGACGTTGTCAAGCACGACAAACATGAACGGATACTTTAGTTATGGGCGAGGTCTTGTAATCGATGTGGCAATGAATCCAACCGGAAGTGACACGCTAACCTCCGCCAGTGAATGACCGTCTTCAGGTGTATGACAACCACTATGTCAACGACCAGCACGTCAACGACCAGCATGTCAAAGACCAGACTGAAACTAAGGTTACACATTCTCCATGAGTAATGGAAGCTACGAAGCTTAATAATTTTACAATCACTTACTATCGCCCAGCAGCACCCTATCTTGAATCATGTGTCTAGTCACCAACAAGTATAACAACAAACGGAGTAGAAAACTGAAAGTTCGTGGTGCCAGCTGGTAATAAAAAACATCTTAAATTAACTCTTTGAGCCCTGAGTTCGCAGAACTCTACTTCCAGATAATAATGAAGCTGTCGAATACTTCGAGTATGGAACGTAATAAACTGACACATTTTTGACAGATTCCTTCAAGTATTTATGTGATAAGAATGAGTCAGTGATTTGCATAACAACGCTCATTTAATAAATAAAAACTGAAAACTACAGGACTATGGTATTGCATAAGTTCTAAACTCTAGATTATAACTCTGGGTCTGCATTTAAACGTTGATGATGGTACAAAGATGTTGCTGCCACGGATTCTGTGGTTTCCCAGATCACAAAGTCACATATGGGGAACAATGATTTTACAGGATTTATGCGTTATGGCAGCTAGACATTGCGATAATTTAATCATCTTGATCATAATTCATCAATTGCATTATTGTCATTTATATTAGCGGTATCATCACATTAATAATAATAATAATAATAATAATAATAATAATAATAATAATAATAATAATTATAATAATAATAATAATAATACTCTTTATTTCAAGAGGGTACATCGTCAGTGGCCTGATGTTCCCGAGGCCCTCAACACGTATATACACTATTTATAATAATAATTAAGTATATACACACGAGGTATGTACAAATAGACAAATGTACAATAATTGCACTTACACGCACGCATGCACACACTCACTCAGACACGCAGGCGGGCGAGCGGGCAGGCAGGCAGACAGGACGGCAGGCAGGCATACATGTAGGGAGGGAGACAGTCAGACTTATACTAGTTGCGAGTCTCTTCAAGGTAACGGGTAAGCTGTTAAAATATTTTGGGAAACTAATCTGACCGGACGCTGTAGCTACCTATGGCAGCAACTGCGCCCAGCCATATTATCATCAAAATATTAAACAGAATATTTATTAAAATGTAAATCCATCATGTTCAAGTTCACTTTATATAAATGCACATAACGACACGGGTAGAGTATTTGCGGTACAGTAACATTATATGTCTAGAATATTCGTAATGCTATGGTTCGGTAGTAGTAGTAGTAGTAGTAGTAGTAGTAGTAGTAGTAGTAGTGGTAGTGGTAGTAGTAGTAGTAGTAGTAGTAGTAGTAGTAGTAGTAGTAGTAGTGGTAGCATTAGCTGTAGTAGCGGCGGCGGCGGCGGCGGCGGCGATAGTAGTAGTAGTAGTGGTAGTAGTAGTAGTAGTAGTAGTAGTAGTAGTAGTAGTAGTAGTAGTAGTAGTGGTAGTAGTAGCGGCGGCGGCGGCGGCGATAGTAGTAGTAGTAGTAGTAGTAGTAGTAGTGGTGGTGGTAGTAGTAGTAGTAGTAGTAGTAGTAGTAGTAGTAGTAGTAGTAGTAGTAGTAGTAGTAGTAGTAGTAGTAGTAGTAGCGGCGGCGGCGGCGGCGATAGTAGTAGTAGTAGTAGTATTAGTAGTAGTAGTAGTAGTAGTAGTAGTAGTAGTAGTAGTAGTAGTGGTAGTAGTAGTAGTAGTAGTAGTAGTAGTAGTAGTAGTCGAAATGAACGCACGCGTTTATTTAGCTCTGCAATTGCTGCCAGAATTTGCTAGTTTCTAGCGCGATTTTGTAGATAAATTTTATACATATATTTCGTATTAGTATTTCCATTCAAACTTGATGTTTAATTTGTAAATTCTTGTCTTGGTTGGAGCGCATTTTGTATCTCCATTTTCTAAAGGCATTCCTCTTAGCTGGCGGTTTCAGCCATTTAATAGGGCTCCTCTTACTGTGGTCAATGCAATACATTTCTCCCCGCGCCAGTCTGCTATTTCTATAATTCGTAGGCTAGCGCATTATATTTGGCAAGATCGCTTGAGTGAGTGGATTTAATTCCTTTGTCATTTGTAAGCACACGCCTAGTTCTTTAACTATATAAATCCTTATAGTCAGTTGGCTGTCCCCGGTCAACTCGAACAGACTAACAAATATATGACTGTAATATGTTAGTATGCATTAGGAAACCACTTTAATCGGTTAGGTGTTAGTGAACCACTTAGAAAGTGGTTCAAACTAACAAATATACGACTGTACTCTCTATTCGTATATTTGTTGGTAGACGTCAGGGTTGCAAAAGGGGACACTATTTATTTAGTGTTTAGCTCTTTCCCCGACGTCTTGGTGTTATATATTTGTATTATATATTGTAGTAGTATGGGGTTCCTCTTTTTATAAAACACCATGGCAACCTCATATAAGCGTACCCTGAGTCTTAAAATCACGAAAAAGGCTTGGGGTGTTTCGGCAATTGAGGTGTATCATGGGTTGAAGGATGTAGTTGGGGCAGGGCCACGGGTCCTTCAAGGTCTCGTTAATGTTTCCAAATATGTATGGAATGTCACCGTAGTTAATGAAAGTGTAAAGGAAAAGTTGCTCGACGAGGTCCTTGTCGTGAAGGGTGAGGTGTGTAATGTGGAGGAAAAAGATTCTGATCGTCTATTAGTCAAGATGAAGGTTCTATTAGAGATCCCAGATGAACGGGCTATCACTGAATTGATCAAGCATGGCAAAGTGGACAAAGTAGAACACGAGACCTATCCATTTGATCGAACCTTAGAAAATGGCATCAGAAGAATTTGGTTTGAAAAGGTAGAACAACCTCTCCCAAGCAAGGTCACCATAGATGGTTGATTTATCTTGCCATTATCGTACAGGGGGCAAATTAAAGCGTGTAGAATCTGCTTAAGGACAGAACATCTTGCAACAGATTGCCCTAACAAAAACAAATGTCTAGTTTGTGGATCATCTGATCATTTTAAGTGGCGATGCCCGCAGAACAAATATGGCAAAAAGGGTGCTGATAAAAGTGCAGAGCAAGATGTCTCTAAAGAGAATGTCATAGAACCGGTAGCTGCTGAGATTGTAGCTGAAATCCATACTAATGGGAAGCACGTTGCTAAGGAAAATGTCATCGAACCAGTAGTTGCTGACATTGTAGCTGAAGTCCATGTTAATGAGAAGAATGGGGAAAAAACTAAGAATCCAATCGCTGTAGTTGCAGGCGATGAAATAGGGGTTCTAGATGAGGGGCTAAGTCTTACTCCAGTAACAAGTCAATCCAAGTTGGATGTCAGAGAGGCTAATTCCACACAAGTTGAAGATGATGATAAATACCCTCTGGAAGAGAGTTTTAATTTAGGACAAGTAAAATTCAGGTCGCAAGATACTGAAACTAACTTTGATTTTACACTGAGGACACTCAATCTAGACGATTTAAATAATACAGAGAAAGTAAATGGTGTCTCGGATCGATTGAGTGGAACAAAGCGACAGAAAGATGGAGAGAGTTCTGAATGAGAAATAGAGGAAAGTGATATAGAAGACGATAATATGTCAGTCGCTGAATCTGATATATCCATTCAAACACAGAGTTCTAAATCACCTGATGAAATGGTCATGTACAGGTCAGAGGCAGGAGAGGTGTTAGTTCCATATGTGACGGCAAATGGTGTTAAATATAGGCATCTGCGTCATGATTCAGATATATTAAAATATAAGCATTTGGAAAAAGTTGAGCTAAGTAATGCAGCGTTTGTCAGTAAAATAGGTAAATGGTCTAAGAGAGGGTCGAAAAAACCAAAATCTAGTTAGCTTAATAATGGCGGTTTTACACAGCATTTTATTACCTTTTATGCTAATTTGCACACTCAATTGTAGAGGCTTAAATAGTGACATAAAGCAACGTCACTTACTAGCGACTCTGAAAAATGAGCAGATTGACATTGCTTTGATACAGGAAACAAAAATTCAGAAGTCAGAATCATACGATAATTTAGAAAAGATTTCTGGATCCAGAATATTTTATTCGTTATCTCAAGATAATAGTGCAGGCATAGCAATTGTTATACTCCCTGGTTGTTCAGCCTATATAAACATAATCTCTTCAGTATCAGGTGCAAATGGTCGCTGGGTGAGAGTCACGCTAGATATACAACAAACACGTATCACATTGCTGTGTATATATGCACCTGCATCTCATCAACTACGTCGTAATTTTTTTAACGAGATGTCTAAAACAGCACTAGATAACATCACTGAAAACTTAGTAATGGGTGGTGACTTTAATTGTGTCATAGACAAAGAAAATGACAGGAATGCAACTTCAACTTATACTGATACATCACATAGACACTTAAAAGAAATATGCGATAATGAAAATTTAGTTGACACCTATAGAATATCAAAACCTCATGGTAAAGATCTTACATGTTTTTCGGTAGATGGTAAAGTTGGTTCAAGGATCGACAGAATTTATGTGAATAGTTTGTTAACAGGGTACTGGAGAGATGTTAATATTAAGCCAGTTGCATTCTCCGATCATAACATGGTTTGTGTAACATTTGCCAATGCTGATTGGGTAACACAAGGGGTTGGGTTTTGGAAATTAAACACAACACTGTTGGGAGAAGAATTTTATAAGAATAATATAGAGAGTTGTTGGCAACATTGGATTAATAGGAAAGCATCATATAAGAGCACATTGCAATGGTGGGAGGATGTAAAACTGGATTTAAAGTATGTTTCCCGAAAGTATGCTATTAGAAAAGCACAGGAAATACGCAAACGCAAGAAAACACTTCATCGATCACTGATGAAAATTAATGCTAAAGTAAATAATGGTGAAGATAATTATTATGAATTACTGGTTAAAATTAAAAGTAAAATAAGAGACATAGAACAATATGAGTTTGAGGGTGCAAAATTAGAGCAAGAGCCCAGAAGGGGAAAAGCCAACCCGATATTTTTGCACATTAGAAAAACCACGGGCAATAGATAAGGTGATGTGCTCATTAAACATGCCGGATGGTTCAACCGTCTTTACCAACAATGAAATGAGTACTATTGTATGCAATTACTATGAGTCATTGTACAAGTCAGAGGGAATTGATGAAGATGCAAAATTGGATTTGTTAGCAAATATAGACAAAAAGGTGTCAGACACAGGCAGTGAATTTTGTGATCAACCCTTAATACTAGAAGATTTAACTAAATCCCTTAAAGGTATGAAACTAGAAAAATCACCGGGGTCTGATGGCCTTCCAGTTGAATTTTACCAAACGTTTTGGCACCTTGTAGGTCCAATAATGGAAGAACTAGGCACTGAAATTTTTGAGAAAGGCCATTTACCACGAACTATGGCTAGTGCATACGTAAGGCTAATATATAAAGGAAATGACAGACGTCTAATTCAGAACTACAGACCAATTTCTCTACTATGTGTAGACTACAAAATAATATCCAGAGCACTAACATTGAAACTAGGTAGCGTTTTAGGAGAAATCATTGGAACAGAGCAGACATGTGCTGTACCCAGGAGGACAATTCTAACCAATATCATGGTAATAAGAGACCGTATACAATTGGTTGAGAAGGATAGCATACCTTCAGCTGTGATTGCCTTGGACAATGAAAAAGCATTTGACAGTGTGGAATGAGATTTACTTTTTAATTCTTTGCAATCGTTTGGGTTAGGCTCAAACTTTATTAAATGGGTTAAGATTTTATATACGGATATCAAGAGTAGCTATTTAGTGAACAATCAATTATCCAGAGAAATTGTCTTAGAAAGTGGGGTTAGACAGGTGTGTTTCCTATCGCCATTATTATTTGTTATTGTGATGGAATCACTTGGCATAGCATTGAGGCAAAATAATAACTTTCAATGCATATGTATTCGTGGCATAGAAAGACCACTTAAGCTGTCACAATATGCTAATGACACAACTGTGTTTACCAGTTCAAACACTGATTTTGCAATTTTAAACCACGTACTAGAAAAGTTCCAAAATGCATCTGGTTTGAAAATCAATAAAGGGAAATCCAAAGGATTATTTTTGGGGCCATGGAAAGAGCGGAATGACCAGCCACTTGAAATCAATTGGTCTTATGATACCATTAAGATTTTAGGCATCTATTTTGGCAGGAAACCGAATACAATACAAAATTGGAATGAACGAGTATCTAAGCTTAAGAGAATATTAGCAAATTGGAAGCGTCGTCATCTTTCAATCTTTGGTAGAGTGTTTGTTGTCAACAACTTGGCATTATCTGGGCTATGGTATACAGCATATGTTGTACACATGCCAAAACATGTAGAAAAGGAGGTTAATGAGTTGATATTGTCATTCATATGGGAAGAAAAGAATCATTTAGTTTCCCATCGTGTTCTCACTAATGCTAAGTTAGAAGGAGGACTTGATTTAATTGATATTAAAGTGAAATGTGTTTCTTTAAGGTTAAAATTTTTGGATGATCATATTACATCAGATGAGACGTGGGCATGTGTTTCTCGAGCTCTCATGGAGAGAATTGTAGAACCATTTCTGGCGGAGCATGTTTTTACCTCAAAGAAGCCAGCTCCAAATAGCCAAATGATACCAGATGTGTTGAAAGATCAAGTTAAGGAGTTAGAAATATTTGACAGATACATGCCTCCACCTACGTGCTGGAAGGAAGTACTAGAGCAGCAATTGTGTGGCAATAGTAATATATGTTATAACAATGCAGTACTTTATCTACCGTCCTTTGCAAAATATGGCATTCAACATTTATCTGATATGATACACCCTCAAACACGTGGATGGATTTCAATGCAAGAAGTAGCTAGAAAAACACATATGAGGCATATAGATGTCCAGCGGTTGCTAAATAAAATAAAACATGCTGTACCAATTGAATGGTTTCGTCTGCCAAATGTAAATAATAATAGTTTGACTCCACAACCCGCATTAGTTCTTGATGATGGGATGTTAAAATACAAGATGAGATCCAAGGAATGGTACCATATTATGAGACGAAAACAAGTAACACCTCCCATAGCAATTAGGAGATGGGATGACTCAAGCTATAAACCATCCAGTTGGAAAAATGTATGGAAAATCTTACATTCTCCATACATACCAAATATGGCTCGTGATTTATTGTGGCGATTACTACATCGACGGCTATGGGTGGGACACTTGACATACAAGTGCAATATTACGACTTCTGATAGGTGTTACTTATGTCAAACAGACGAGGAAACAATCGAGCATTTATTTGCGGAATGTCCAATATCGTCACAATTTTGGGACTATATCAGCCAAATCTTGGCAAAATTTGGAGCGAAGCCCATTGTTCTAGACACGCATGTAGTCTTATTTAGAGAATTTGGATCAAGCTGTGTAAATAGCATAACGTCTGAAAGGACTATTTTAATAACAATACTAACCATGGGTGTTTGGGCCATTTGGAAACATCGGTGTGCACATACGAAAAATCCATCTATGGGCAATCACAATAGAGCAATAAAGGCAATATTTCGTTCATTGCTGCTGAATCATATTCCTTGCGAATATTTAAGATTAAAGCAGCATGGTAAAGAAAAAGTATTCAAGGACATATGGTGCAAATCAAACATAGTTTCAATAGAGTTGGGAGCTGTAAAAATAAATGAGCCTGTACTAGCATAAATCATTTAATTACTACAGCTGATTTATCTGTGTCTTTTAATTAATCTGTGTCATGTAATTCATTTTAGTCTGCACTTTGATATTGTTATGTTTAAAAATTCATGTTAACAAATAAACAGACTGGGGTAATTTAATAATCAATCGATAAAGTAAGTTGCCATTGAATTATAAAATTGTCCCAGGTAATTTTAGGAATTTGCACAGAGTTTTATAGGGTTATTTGTTCCCGGGTAATTTACAAAAACTTACAACAAAGTAAATCAAAAATGGAAACAAGAGCGCCATCTATTTCCATCTATTTTTCTGTAATTTTCCTGCTGACTATATATGTTTTGCTACCCAAATGCTACTACGCCCGCTGATCTTTAAAGACTCAGCCCACTGGCGTCAATGATTGACTTATTTGTCATTGATTGACGAGTCACTTTTCATTTGTTGAATAGTTGCACTCGCCACACGGGCCTACTACCACACATGGATTGAATGGTAATTTACAAAACCTTACAATAAAGTAAATTGAAAATGTAAACAAGAGCGCCATCTATTTTTCTGAAATTTTTCTGCCGACTATATGTATTATACTACCCAAATGCTACTACGCCCGCTGATCTTTAGAGAATCAGCCCACTGGCGTCAATGATTGACTTATTTGTCATAGATTGACGAGGCACTTTTCATTTGTTGGATAGTTGCACTCGCCACACGGGTCGACTACTACACCTGGGTTGAATAGTAATTCCTTTGTTAAGTTTTGTTGTGCTATCGGAGCTTTATCAGCCTATTGTTTTGTATCTATACTTTTTAAGCCAAATGTATTTATAGATTGTATTAATGCTCATTATTTATCATTGTTTTGGTGTAATATTAATCAAGATTACTAGTTCACCAGGTTTTTTTCTGGGGGTTTGCAAGCCTTTTTAAAGGAGTTCCTCCGTGAAGTTTGTCCAACTGCGTCAGCGTCGGTTTAAAAAAAATAAAAAAATAAAAATAAAAGTAGTAGTAGTAGTGGTAGTAGTAGTAGTAGTAGTAGTAGTAGTAGTAGTAGCAGCAGCAGCAGCAGCAGCAGCAGCAGTAGTAGTAGTAGTAGTAGTAGTAGCAGCAGCAGCAGAAGCAGCAGTAGTAGTGGTAGTAGTAGTAGTAGTAGTAGTAGTAGTAGTAGTAGTAGCAGCAGCAGCAGCAGCAGCAGCAGCAGCAGCAGCAGCAGCAGCAGCAGCAGCAGTAGTAGTAGTAGTAGTAGTAGTAGTAGTAGTAGTAGCCATTGTAATAGTTGAAGTCATTTTCATCATGGCCCTTAATTATCGTATTAAGATTATCACAATCAAGTTTGACGTATAACCATTTCAACAGCGACATGTCACAATTATATAAGCTATGCAAGTTATTTGTACATTTTGAGACGAATTTGACGGGAAGATGTTTCTTTCCCATACAGCAACCACTTCCGATCAAGTCCTCCTCAAAATGTTCTGGATAGTATTCCCTACAATTTATAAGAAATATTCTACCGATTTTCGTCTTCTAAATGGCCCAGAGATGCATTACATGAGAAATAAATGGACGCCTATTTTAGGACGCCTATTTTAGATCTTCAAACAATTAAATAAAAATTAAAGTTGTACATCGATGTGTTTTTTTATATAAATGATCACATTTCGCCGTTTTATCTTTAAAATATGTGTTGTTACCGTCATCCTATAAATGATTGGAAGGCAGGGATGTGTGTAGGTTACAAGTCAAAACACTGGCGCTTGTGCACATGTACTGTCTTGTCAGCCACGCGCGCACACCGCGCATTTAGTTAACCACATATAGCTGGGTAGTATTGGTTTTGGGAAATGCTATATTAATTGTATTGACAAAGAATCACTGATATATTTTCCGTTTATTATTGTTCTTATTTCTGGTGGTTCGAGCGTTGTCGCACGGATATACACTGTCCCAAAGGAAAGCCTGGCGCGTGTCTAAGACCGTTGTGAATCCCAATGCGCGTTTGTCTCCTCGGAGGACCAAAACAAGGCAGATGTGGCAATGACACGAAGAAGAACAGATTATTATTATTATTATTATTATTATTATTATTATTATTATTATTATTATTATTATTATTATTTGATGTTCACCTATCTTGTATGTTTGATGTGAATGACCTAAGTGTTGACGAATGCCTAGTATTAATTGGTACAGAATTCCACATTCGCGTTGCCATATATGTGAAGCTGTACCTTCCGTAATTTGTTCTTATTTTTGGAGGCTTTAATAGACTGTTCGTCTTCGACCGTAAATGTAGAGAATGCGTTCCTTCTACCAACGTAAATATGTCTTTCATGCACATATGTGCAAGGTCGTTTAATGATTTATATGTCATGATGTTGGTCTTAATTGACATTCTCCGAGTCCAGTTCAATGTTTCGTACATTTCTTGTGATAGGATCCTATAGGGTACTTCTAATATTATTCTAGCTGCACGTCTTTGTAATTTTTCAAGCTTATTCAGCAATGACGGTGTACCAGCGTAATACAAAATACAATAATACTGTATATGGGAAAGGATATATGACTTATAAAACAGGTTTCGTTCTCCAACATTCAAATATTTCTTATTTTTCTTAGCATATAAATAAGCCTAGCGATCTTGTTACAAATATTGCTACTGTGCTGTTGCCATGAAAGGTTGTCATTAATATATACGCCTACACGTTTTGCTACGTTTAATATTCCTAACTCGCCATTATACATCGGTATCTTCATTTCATCATGGTAATCTGTTTTCGTTTGTTTGTACTGCTTATCGTTACTAGTTTAGTTTTCTCTGTATTTACAACCATTTTATTACTTTGACACCAATTTTCTATAAAAGCCATATCAGAAGTTAGTTGTTCTTTTATCTTTGGCAAACTGTCAAAATTACAGTGCATAGTTGTATCATCACAATACATGTCAACGTTACTATTTACACCCATATGAAGATCGTTTACATGTAATATAAACAAGGGTGGTCCCAGCACTGAACCTTGCGGTACACCTACACTTACTGGTAAATGATCAGACATCTTATGAGAAATGGACACACATTGATATCTATTTTTTAAATAAGATGAAAACCACTTTAGCGTTAACGAATTAAATTTATAAATACCTAACTTTTCTAATAATATACTATGATTAACTAAATCAAATGCGTTCTTGAAATCTATTAAAATATCGTCTACAAACTCGCCATTATCTATTGCAAATCGCCGTTTTTCTACTAATTTAAGTAATGCAGTCTCGCATGAATGTTTTGGCCTGAATCCTGACTGTGCGTCTTGTATAAATGATTGTGAAGATGCCGTTCATTATTTTTGACAGAATCGGTAAAATAGATATGGGTCTATAATTAGTAATATGGCCTTTGTTGTCTGATTTGTATAACGGCTTTACCTATGCGCACTTCTGCACTGTCGGAACCGCGGCCGTATCGATGCTTATATTAATAATACGTGTTATTGAGGCGCTATGACTGGTGCTGCTAATTTGAGGAAATGTGCATTCAGCCCGTCAAAGCATGTAGACTTAATTGTTTTTAGGCGGCTAAGTTCATCGTAGACGTAATTTACTGTTATTCTCGTGATTTTGTATTGAAATTCGCTTGGGACTTTATTTCTAACGTAAATTTTAAGGTCATTTGATATTGCGTGGGAGTGTGTATTTATGGAGTTTGCGAGATTAACGGCAACAATAGTGAAATATTAATTATACTTTTCACAGTGTTTTTCCATGTCTCGTCAATATCGTGCAACACCAATGGCATTTTGTTCGCTTTTGGATTAATGCGTTTTATGATTTTCCATATATTCGAAGGATTCTTTTTATTGTCAAGCAACGCTGAGCTGAAGTAGTTTTGCGTAGAACGTTCAGGTAAGGACAGTACTTTATGTTTAAACTCTTTGTATTTAATCATATTCTTGTCCTTTTAATTGTAATCCCTGTCTTTAATTGCTTTTAAATTGTCATCGCTTTTCCACCCAGGCTGGCAGAAACGTTTGACTCTACGTTTGATAATAGGAGCGTGATCATTTAAAATATCTTTGAATGCGTCCTGCCATATTTGTAGCGCTTCATTAGGATCATTTAGCAAATCCATTCTCTCCCAGTTATTTTCAGATAACGTGTGAAGAAATTTCTGATTGTCAAACCTCTTCTTTCATCTATATTTTATAGAATGGTGATTGTGTGATTTTTGCCTAAGATTCTGACGCATACCAGAAACGGGAGAATGGTCGCTTGACGCAAAATCGCCTCAGCTTACTGACGTAAATTTTGTTTGCTCTGTAACATATATATGATCTATTAGCGTAACTGTTTTTTCGGTTATTCTAGTCGCAGTTGTTACTAATTGTTCAAGATGAAATATTTCCATTACTGATTGCCATTTCTGCGCGATAGGTTTGAGAAAATTAATATTGAAGTCACCTATGAGAATGATATCCGCATTCTCTGAATACGTCGGCTCTAGTAAAGATTCAAACTCGTCTATCCAGCTCGCAGGGGAATCCGGGGGTCTATAAACGCAACATAATAAAATTGATTTCGTTTTATAGGCCGTAACCTCAATCCATAATGGGTCTATATTCAGAGTTTCTAGATCAAAACTCTTACGATGGGACTGATTTTCGGCTATGTAGATTACGATTCCTCCTCCTGCATTATTTATCTTGTCTTTTCTCTCGACACTATAACCTTGAATATCAATTAGATTATCCGTAACAACACTACTTGTACATGCTTCTGTTATACAAAATATTTCTGTTTCCTGTAGCCTACACTTTTTTCCATTCTTATTTTTAATTGGTTTAGATTAGGCATTAAATGCTGTATATTTAATTGCCCAATACGTATACCCTTGCCCGTTAGATTAAATGACGTAATATCATACTGCCTCATGCGCGTCTGATACACATTTTGTTGCAAACCCACTGCTCAACGGAAGTCTTAATACTGGCGGCATGCGTAGATAGAGAGTAGTCATTTTTAATTTTACAATATTGTATAATATTAAGGGGATTGGTAAAATTTAATTTAGTCATATTATTTATTATTAATATTATTATTATTATTATTTTTATTTTTTTATTTTTTTATTATTATTATTATTATTATTATTATTATTATTGCCAATATCATCATCATCATCATCATCATCATCATCATCATCATCATCATCATCATCAACAGCAGCAGCAACATCAGCAGCAGCAGCAGAAGAAGGACCAGCAGCAGCAGCAGCAGCAGCGCCGGCCGCAGAAGCAGCCGCAGCAGTAGCAGCAGCAGTATCAGTAGTAGCAGTAGCAGCAGCAGTCGTCCGCAATATCATTGACACTAATTAACCCTTTTATGACGAGACCACTCGTAACCGACCTCTGCAGTGATAGTGAGGAGTGCCCATTTGTTGGTCAGGAAAAGCCGATCGCCAAAAAATTCATCACCTAAATGACTGGCTCCATGTCCGAGGCAGACATTCCAGTCGTAGATTTCTCAACAATGGCACTCGTCGATCAGCAAACGAACACTCGATATGCACAGATCTTGCTTTTTCTTGACCATACATTTAGACATTAAAAGGGCTAATGATTATATTTAACCACCCACGTCGTCGTCGTCTTGATTTGTGTTCTCTTGCATTTGGTGACTTGTATGGGTATGCATGATATGGTCTATTGCAGTAATATTTAGGCAGGATTTCTAGTCGTTTATCTTTAAAACATTCACAAATAAATATGTAATGGAATTCGTCTCCCATTTCGTTATGATTGCAAAGAGTACAAACTCTTTCTTCTCTGGCGATTCTTTCCCATCGTCCCTTTTCTATTGGAAGTCGATGCTTACTTGTCCTAAACCTTGTAAATAGAAGTCTGTTGCGATCATTTAGCTTTATAAGATAGTCTTCTTGTTCCCAATTTGTCTTAAAACAGTTATATATTTTCCCATTCGAGGAGTCGCTCATCTGCGTGTGCCATGTTTGGTTATATTTGTCTTCAATGCCTTTCGTTATTCTTATTCTTGTATCATTACAGGTACAGGTAGATATTGGTACCCATTTAGTTGTAAAATTATTATGTGTTATTAATTCTCAAGTATATATCATAGATCTGTAGTCCATTATGGGCTTCATCCACATCTGTATACAAGACATAAATACTAGCATAACGTTGTACATTAAGAAATAATAGTATAACGTTGTACACTATGAAATAATAGCATAACGTTGCACATTAAGAAATATTTGTGTAACCTTATTGTAAGAGATTCACAAGGAATCATTATACCAAAAAAAATGCAACACTAACAATGAGATACAATAGGTCTAAATATGACTACTCTATATATGACTAGATGTGCTTTTATACTAAATCTGGCAATATAGGGATCCATTTCTAGCTATGCCCCTCCTAGTTCGAGCAAAGCTCAGCTCATGCTTTGCCCGTTTTGGGATCCATCAAAACCTGAATTCCCAGAATGTCAATATCAAGGTAACCATACTGCTAAGTTTCTGAATATTTTAAAACTAATTTGACAGCAACAGCGCCCTGTCAAACTACCAGCAACATATTCAACAGCTTACTTGTGTAGTTTTCTTGAAATTGATAGTCACGGTGTTCAGCGTTCAATCGATCCCAACACGAGCGAGGTGTGGGTGGAGCTTAGCTAGAGATGGGAGGGGCATATTGTATACAATATATTCTCAAAAAGATATCCGAAGTTGAGGAGAGGTGCAACAAGCTATTGGCAAGAATGGGAGAAAGAATAGCAGTTATAGAAAATAAATTGGATGAAAAGGTGTCAGCAGCCCAGGTGAAAGAGATGATCGACCAAGCAGTGAAGGAGGTCAAGATAATGGAACATCCAAAAAATGAAGACTACTTGAAGGCTATAAGAACTGAAATAAACAGGGAAGAAGAGAGAAAGATAATCTATAGAGCGAAGGAGAGTGACTCACACGTGGCGGAGGAGCGAAAGAAACATGACATACAATTTGTCAAGGGACTCCTTGGAATATTAAAGGTTAGAGAAGTAGAACCATGTTCTGTGTTAAGATTAGGTGCAAGAAAAGAGGAAGGAGTTGAGTACAACATGAGACCAATGAAATACTATTTGGGGAAGGAAAGCACAAATCAGAAGTATTCAGGAATATTCACAGGCTTGGTGGAATCCCCGAGAATTCAGAATATAACAAGATAAGTGTGGCGAATGACTTGTCAAAAGAGGATAGAGCCACAGAGAAGAAACTAGTGGCAGAAGCAAAGGGAAGAGAAACCAATGATAAATCTGGAAACTACCGCTACAGGGTAAAAGGACCCCCATGGAACATGCACATTATGAAATTAAAGAAACAAACGTAATTAGGGAGGGTGGAGAAAAATCTGTAAATAAGAAAGAGAACATAAAACATGGAAATGGAACTTGTGTTCCGAAAAAGCTAAGTTGTGTATATACAAACGCGGATAACTTGCCAAATAGGTTTGAAGAACTTTTAACCAGGATTAAGATGTGTGAAACAGAACCTGATGTTATTCTCATCACTGAGGTCTTACCAAAACATTGTAGATTTCTACCCTCAAAAGAAGAACTAGCCATAAGTGGATATGAGATAATGCCAGGAGACTTCCCGAAAAAGAACGGCAGGGGTGGCATTATGTATATAAAGGAGTATGTAAAGCCAATGGAAACTACATTTGTAAATAGTTTTTCAGAGCAGTGCTGGGCGAGAATAGATTTACAGAATAAAGATAAATTACTCATAGGGCTAATATACAGGAGTCCAGACAGCAATGAGGCAAATGATAAAATCCTATATAAGCTCCTTCAGCAGGCGACAGAGAAAGGCAATTACACACATATCTTAATAGTTGGAGATTTCAATTACCCTAAAGTAGACTGGGAAAATGGTCTGGTGATGTGAAAGTGGAAGCTCTCATGGAGAGCGTGAGAGACAGCTTTCTGTTCCAGAAGACCACCAAACCAAATAGAGCGAGAGGATCAAATATTCCAAGTCTATTGGACCTAGTGTTAACCAACGATGATGGCTTCATAACAGATATAGACTATGACTCGCCTATTGGTAAAAGTGATCATGCAGTTATCAATTTTGATATAATATGTAATCACGAAGATGTAGAACCAAATCTACTGGTCAGAGGAAATCTAAGCCACCTGTCCCGCCAGAGACCTGGAACGATATCAAAAGTAAAAGAGCGGCATGGAACACGTTTATGAGAACACACGTAGCGAGCAGGATAGACTCCAGAAAACGAAAGCCCGGAATAAAGTAAAAAATTCAATTAGGAAGGCCAAAAGAAACAAAGAAATAGCAAGAAACGCCAAGGCAAACACGAGGCTATTTTGGAAATATGCAAACTCAAGACGAAAGTGCAACACCGGGATATCTGAACTGACTGCAGACAGAGACGGAGTGAAAGTAGTGGCAAGCTCGGATGCAGAGAAGGCTGAAGTATTAGCATCATTTTTACCAGTGTTTTTACAAATAAGCCCACAGGTGGGCTTCCTCTGTTTGAGGAGAGGGTGTACTCAGAGAAATCGGACGATAAGGACTTTGATCCTAAAGAAATACACAAATTACTGTGTAACCTAGATTGCGCCAAGTCGCAAGGACCAGATGGTATGGACCCTAGAGTGCTATATGAATTGTGGGAGGAAATATACACCCCATTGACAATCATTTTCAATACCTCATTTAAATCTGGAGCTGTCCCAAGGGAATGGAAAATTGCCAATATCACACCAATATACAAGAAAGGGGAGAAGAGGTGCCCAGGAAATTATAGACCAGTAAGTCTAACCAGCGTTATATGCACGGTATTCGAAAAACTCATTCGAAGCAGACTAATAGAACATCAGAATAAACATAGTCTTCTTAGTAGGCAACAATACGGTTTCGTAAGTGGGAGATCTACCACTCTTCAGCTGATTATAGTACTGGATGAGTGGACAGAAATATTGGATAGAGGTGGGGGTGATAAATGTCGTTTATATGGAATTCATGAAAGCATTTGACACTGTAGCACATCGGAGAATTATATCAAAGATGAAAGGATAAGGAGTGAGCGAGCAGATGTGCTCCTGGGTTAAAGATTTCCTAAGTGGTCGAAAGCAGGTAGTGTCAGTAAACGGATCCTGCTCCAAATGGCATTACGTGACAAGTGGAGTCACACAGGGTAGATTCATAGGCCCTGTACTGTTTGTGATCTTTATAAATGATCTGACAGAATGTGTAAAGTCAGAAGCTTTACCTGTACGCAGACGACACAAAGGTATATAGAGAGATTAACAACGGTCAAGATGCTGCCGCCTTACAAGAAGATTTGGACACACTTTACGAGTGAACAGAGACATGGTTATTGCGTTTCCACCCGGAGAAGTGGAAAGTTCTCGAAGTGGGAACCAGAAATACCAAGTTAGACAAAAGATACAACCTATATAACACCAAGTGTGACGCAGCATACCTGGAAACTGTGGATAGTGAAAAGGACATTGGGATAATTGTTGCCAGACAACTGAGCTTTAGAGAGCATATGCAAACAAAGGTGAACAAGGCCGTAGGAATTATAGTGGCTATTTGCAGAGCATTTACCTACTTGGATGAGGATAGTTTTACTTTACTTTATAAGGTACTTGTGAGATCTCAAGTTGAATATGCAGCGAGTGTGTGGTCACCATATAGGAAAAGTGACATAGCTACTGTGGAAAAGGTTCAGAGAAGGACCACAGAGTGTGTACCATCACTAAGAGAGTTGAGCTACACAGAGAGACTGAAGCAGGTACAACTACCAAGCCTAAAGTGCAGACCGCTTCGAGGGGACATCATTGAAACATACAAGATAATGAATGGGATTTTATGACAGGCGCGTTACTGAACATTTCTTCACACACAACAGTGCGGTCACAAGAGGGCACAATTATAAAATTTATAAGAACCGCAATAGACTTGACATTAGGACGTACTCATTCGAGAACCGTGTCGCCGATATATGGAATAATCTTCCTCACGAGGTGGTAAACGCAAGTATTTTGAAGGTAGACTTGATCGGTACTGGAAAGATCAGGAAATGAAATATGGCTTCAATGCAGATTACAATTTCTAATCAAGAGCAAGAGCAAGATGACATGCAGATTGAATATTTCAAAGCTGTGGAAGGATTGGGTGTCGTACATTTTGTAAGCCGCGCCAATCATTCAATTCAATTATTGTATTTCACTTGAAATGTATTGTAATAGGCAACAATTAATTAAATGTAATGTAGATACTGCTGCTGGACCAAGTTGATTGGGCATGAAATCACGCCAGTCCACATTGGGATAGCGTAGTGGCAAGGATTGGGCGTGGTACCTGCGCCAGCCTATCGTTAATAGCTGTGTAAATTTTTAATAAAAGTATCCTAATGTAATCAAGGTCTTTCACGTTTTAAGAGAAATGTCTATATATTATATGCATGCATATGTATATGTATATAATCTACATACTGTAGACACATATTTCTTTTGCTTAATTAAAGGTGAGCTTTGTATGTATAATAGATATATAGATAGATAGATAGGGAAACAGTTAGAGGAATGCTAACATAAAACATTCCGGAATCTGAACTACTTAATGATATTTTAAAATAATTTTACAAATATCAGATACAATCCAGGAGCAGAACATAAAGGCATGTATGCCTACGTTCTGACATCTACTTAACTTAACTTAACTTAACATAGCTAAAACCGGAAAGGTCCATTGACAGCAACACCTTTCAATCAAATCATTCTCAAAACATTGAGCCGTTTTCATCAACTGTTTCAATGAACACTAAAATAAGTTTCTAAGTGCGCATAATTTGAAGTGAAAACGTTTATCTAACAGGCATACCTGTAATAAATGTCAGATGTCAGAACAGGGGTAAAAGAATCAAAGTTAGATAACTAGGCTGTCTGAATTATGGTAGCGATTCAGCTGTTAATTATTAAAACCTATTTAACAGCACTTGTGGAAAATTACTTTTGGCACCTATATAAAATGGCAATAGCCGGATAGAGGAATCAACAAAGGCACTTGGGCCTGACAATATAAAAAGATAAATCTGCCCAAATTCTGTGTGTGCGTGGTGGCTAAAGATATGGTTATCCCCCAACCTTTTCTTCTAAAGGGTGGGGCTAAAGCCCCCATAGTTGAATAGATATTGGCGGCCATGGTAATTGATCTTTACTCGCACTCCTTTGTATTAATAAGTAATATTATAACCGTGTTTTATCCAACTCTATGTGTGCGCACAATATACAGTATTTACCACTGCTACCACTATCCGCAGTTCTCACAAGTCCTAACAATTAATCAGCATTACGAAGAATGAATTTCTCTGACGCCTAGGCCGCTATAGCGACTTTACTTAACTGGCGTAGCGCCATACTGAGGTATAGAGTTATTCCCGATTAACTCGCCAGTGAGAACACGGCCTAAGTTTAATAACTTCACGGTGTTATTACCGAATTCCTATTAGGCTTCATATTGCAAAACCCGTGGCTATCGAACCTATGCTATTCAGTCCAAAAGGTAGTGATTCCTTTAATGGGATCAAAGGAATGGGTCAAATCACGCATGCGTTATTAAACACTTTAGTGGATACGCTTAGTCATGAAAATAACAATATTTGCTTATTGAATACCCATTTGCAGACCAAGAGAAAACTATTTATTGAAAATGTTCCACTAGAATAATTGGCTCGGCTACCGAGTCAGTCATTCTAGTGCTAATAAAACACGGTCTATTTTTTGCCTACAAATGGGCATTCCTCAAGATCACAGCAGAGGTCGCTTTTAACCAGATTCGTCGTGATATGGTTAAGGACCGCGATTATTTGAATGAATGACTTTATTCTCCAACTCTACAGAGTTACATGAGAGGTACACGAGTGTAGTTACAGATGCCATATTATTATTATTATTATTATTATTATTATTATTATTATTATTATTACCTTTTGGATTTCACACTGTTCCATCTCATTGCTCCCGTAAAGGCCGAAAACCGAACAAGGAGACAGATATACCCACCCCACCCTTCCCAATTTTCAATATAACTTTTCCGTATGCTTGCCTCCTTGCCCCGATACGAAAGGTGCAAAAGAAGGCGCTAGGAGGCTTAGCTATGGGTCTGGCCACCGTATCCAGTGGCTGTTATCATTCGAGACTTCGGTAATACTGCCGGGAACTGTTGCAGAAATGAGATGGAATGCAGCGGGGGTGAACTGGAATGAATACAATCGAGATTAGATACAATGAAATGAGATGAAATGAAATTGAATAAAAGTACTATTTGACGCAGCAGGCTGTACAATACGATATACGATGTGTTATCCCTCTAGACAGCATAATATATCCCAGTCAATGGATCTTTGCAGTTCTAGCTTTGTCCCGCTCATCTTTATCTAAGCTCCACCCACACTGGGATCGATAGATCTCTGAACTACCTGACTATCATTTTCTGAAAACTATGCGTGTAAGCTGTCGAATATTGTGAAACTATGGCAGCAACAGCGCCCAATTAAATTAGTTAAAAAATATTCGATGTTTATTAAATAATAAAGACATACAATTCGTACAACATGTCGGACTATTAAAGGTGCATATTAACACCAAACTGCTTGAAAATAAAATTGTTGAAATGACATACTTTTAGAGGATTAAATTGTGTAAATTTTATTAATTTATACGTAATGAAATCATGATTTGCTAAGATTTATTTCGTTTCATTACATTTAAGCACACAATTTAAGCCGATAAAAGTGTATACATTTAACAATTTTATTTTGAACCATTCTGCTGCGAATATGTCCGTTTAAACGTTAAAGACGGACTATATGGAAGCATTTATGACGTAATAACTATGACGTTATTATTCGCGTCACTTAGTTAATTATGACGTCATCTGACGTCAGATGATTGATGGATAAACTTGGATAGCTTTAAAATATTCAACATAATGTGTATTAAAATGTAAATTCACCAAAACATACACAATCCATACATTTACGGCCGGACATTTATACCTTTCGTGACGGACTTTTGATTGCGACGTCAGCCAACAAGTGCCGTTGGATTCTTAAGAGACAGGTAAATTATTAGTTCATTTTCCAGATTGTTGCAAGCGTAAATCAAGGAACGTAACTCTGCATATTCTTATTAAATTGTCGATGTATTTATCTCGCTTGAGGCGTTGGCACGAATATATTATAGTGGATGTCCATGCATTATACCTTTCATGAATTACTCATCGTACAGCGCACACATGCATCACGGCCTCTTGCCATGGGTTAATGGAGGGATTCGATCTGTCGCTGAAGTATATGACGTCATAATTAACACGCGATGGGAAAATGCAGACAATCGCCCTCTCGTTTTTGGCACAATGTAAAGATTTTTCCGATTTTTTCGGATTGTATGGGGTGTTTGAATCACGCCCACAGCCATGGGATCCTAGTGTATGATCATCCACTTTCTTATGGTATCGGACCAGCAGTTTTCTAGATATCCATAGATCCACAATTTGATCCGAACCGAATTTGCGTTCTTTTATCCGGATCGCGTCCAACGTCTGGAAATCCTCATGCAGTTCGCGGTGTTGAAATTTGAGTCTAATCGGAACAACAGTATTTGAGATACATCTACGAATATGCAGATAAACAGGCAAGCAGAGAGGCAGAGAAGCAGAGGAGGCAGGCATTCAGGCAGGCAGGCAGGCAGACAGACAGGCCCGGCCATACACACAGGCACGCACTCACGCACGCACGCACGCGCACACCCTCACGCGCGCTCACAAACACACACACACACACACACACATGCGCGCGTACTCACGTACACACGCACGCGCGCACGCAAGGACGCACCCACGTAAGCACGAGCACACACATTCGTTCACACACGCAAGCGCGCACATACGCGCGCACGCACTCATGCCTGCTTTATTCATCTTAGCATTGGAAAACAGACATTGATTGATGTGAAATAAATCTCTGGATAATTTGTTATTTTATTAGGAAATCCCGTTTGTATGCAAACAATCTGCAATGGCGTTCATTCTGCTCGCCTCCTGGAGTATCTTTACTTCCTTTTGGAGTGCTCCATGAGCTATGTTTGTGTCTTGCATTTCATGCCCTTCCATTGTTTGCTCTCCAATATCCGGGCTTATGAACGTGTCCATGCGAGTTGATGCGTTAAATGTTCTGCAGTACCACACGAACACGAACAGGTTAGTTGACTTTACGTTTTTCCTTTTCTCAAGATTAAACCTTTCAGGACGATGCCGGTCAGAACCGACCGCTACAATAGTCTTGAGGAATGCTCATTTGCAAGGCAAAAGAAGACTATTTTTGGAAATCCTAACTATGGAGTGACTGGCTAGTCGTTCATGTGGCAAATCTTCAAAATAGTCATGTCTTGGCCTTCAAATGGACACATTGAAGGGTTAACACAATATGGCCTGCTATTAATAGCAATGCTATATTTCTTTACAAGAATCCGAAACAGATATCATATCAAATCGCAATGTATCGTTCTCCCACTCCGCTCCCGTATGAGTGAGCGTATGTTAGTATGATGATAATTATGTTTCTTTAGCGATCAAACAGACCCACCCTCCCTACCAAATGGGTATCCAGAATTAGGATGCTACGGGCGAAGCATTCATTTGAAACGAATTGATGAATCAAATTGTAACTATGCCCCGCCCATGTCTAGCTAAGCTTGTCATATGCTTCGCGCGTGGTGGGATCGATTTATATACTGTGAATCCTGAATTACCAGAATCCCAATTCCATGGTAATTATACAGTTAACGTGTTGAATACTTTGAAACTAGTATGGCAGCAACATCGTCCAGTCAACTTAGTTTCTAAATATTCAACATAATGTCTGCTGGACGTGTATGCACGAGTCCACAAAACGCAACACGACACACGCGTGGCCAAACGCCTGCGTTGGTTAATGATTGGTTAGTGATTGAACGACATATATTCCAGTGAAACAAACACAAATTTGAAAAACCCTGCCACTAATTGCAACAGAGATGAGCCTACCTAGAATCTGTTCAGTATGGTACCCTAGGTGATATGTACAAACTCTAATATACACTTTTGAGAGGACCATTTTGAAGTCAAGATGGCTGCCAAGGTGGCGTCCAGCCGAGTATAATATGGCATATATCTCAAGAATGGTTCATTTTAGACGACATAAATATATTACGAGCAGATAGAAACATGCCCCTAATCTACCGGAAAATTATATCTTGTGCACTCCGTGAACACTCTGTTAAGTCGCAACCCAACATTTGACCCTGAAATTAGATATTGCAGTTTCTACATTCCCCGGCAGTTCTCATTATCATCCAGGTCAACAACAGTGGAAAAACAGTAGCAGTTAATGGTTCCTGTCCCATCTGGCCACCATTGATTATTGGGATACCCCAGGGAAGTGCTTTGGGACCGATACTGTTAGGTACTGTTCGTCTATTTTATTAACGACATGGCACAATTTGCTCACAACTTAGTGAAAATGTTCACCTATGATACTAAGTTACTTTCACGAATCCCTACAAAAGGACATCGAGCAGCTCCAATCCGACCACAACAGCCTAAAATAATGGGCAGATACCTATGAAATGTGATTTACTGTGAAATGTGATTTAATTCGTCCAAATGCAAAGTAATGCGCTTGGCTAGATGCAATATGAAGTCGATGTATACTACATCGGATGGCAGTCAGGAGAGAACTCTAGAAGAAACCATCTGTGAAAAGGACCTTGGCGTTTGCGTTGACGGTATTACAAAATTCAGCATGTTGAGACTGCAGTCAACAAAACCAACCAGATCATTGGTATGATACGAAGCTCGTCTGTCTGCCTGGGAGTCAACACGTTGGTGTTGTTGTACAAAAGCATAGTGAGACTACATCTAGAATTCGAGAATGCTAAATGATCCACTTAGTACAAGAACGATATCTGCCTAATCGAAAATGTCCAGCCTCGAGCAACATCACTGATAGCAGGACTGAAAGACATCCCGTATGGAGACTGCCTGAAGGCACTAAGGCTGCCACGTTTGATATACCATGGCGACATAATTGAGACATACAAGTACATCCATGGCATCTAATGTAAATCGCGAGAGTCTGTTGCCACCCGAGGGCGCACATCGCACGTGATGCCGCACCTACGAACTACTAAAACAACGCTTTAAAGGCAACATACAAAAGAACGTCTTCAGTATTCATGTGACAAATTACTGGAATGGTCTACCTACGTAGGTTGTCACGACTACTATGCTTAACAGCGTCAAGGGAAGTTCTACAGCGACCAGATTTTCAAAATTGACTTTCCCATCCAGCTTGTCCGCACCCACCCACATGTACGACAGGTTAAAAAATAACCGATTGAAAACATAGATGACAACAATGCAGATCTGATATATGATGCCTAGCATATTCAGTAGAAAAGAACTATGTAACTATGTAACTAAGTCATCATTTGACGTGTTTTGACAAATGCCTCTCTATCCAGAACAAACAGCGGAAGAACCAGGTCCATGATGATGGCATCCGCAGCACAAGCTTCCACATCCCGACTTCCAGGTGCATCTCGCTAGTTCGAGAAGCGACTATGTCCGAGTGTACTGGTGGGATTGTTCCTTCAGAAACTGTCCAGCCACATTCAACAACCACCAATGTATTCCGCTCCCATTGTTGGATCTAACGGAACACTTGGAGGCTGCTGTAGTTCATCGCCTCACATGTTGGTGGCAACATGTTTGGGTAGATAACCCTTTTGCTGATGGTAACTAGTTACTGGAATCTATGATGCCTCATCGTTTCAAGATAATCATTCTATGTTCCTCTAAGCAAAATTGCTGTGGCCTTCTCACCTGCCGCTATGGCCTCGTCCTTCGATGATTGCACACTACCAAATAATTTGGCCTGGAAAAGAAATACCTTTTATCACTGATGAGCTTCAGTCCGACAGCTTTGCCTATTCCAAATAACATAAATCTTGTATCCCACCGGGGTAAGCGAAAAAAAGGATATTCTTGTAGACGTTCTTCTTTTGTATATGCCCGATTGAATTGACAGTGATATATTTGAGAGCTGCTCCTTCCTTTGGCTCCAAAATTTGCTCTAAAATGAACCGTTCTCAAGATATATGGCATATTATATCCGATTGACGGCCATCTTGGCAGCCATTTTGAATTCAACATGTTCCACTCAAAATATGTTATTAGATTTTTATTACATTATTTCTGATACCTAAATATACAAAATAAATGTAGTTTCATTACTGTTGCAATTAGTTGTGGATCTAACCTTAGATTGACTGGACTAATAGTTCAAACCGGTTTCATTGATGAATCAGTGTAATGCTGGCTGCGGGCTCACGTTGAAATAATCATACAAATGCATACCACTGTCTGTTGTGGCAATGGGCATCGCCTGACAAGCATCGGCAAGTTGGACATCATGGCGATTAGGAGGTAAAATCAAGCCAACCGTCCCGTAATGGAACTTTCCAGTTTATCCATCCACCATATGACGTCATAATCAACTACGTGACGCGTAATCGGGATCAATTACAGCATGAATGATTATAATTAGTCGGGCTTAAACACTTAATCGGGGCCTACACAGTGTACGGCTTGTATGTCTTTACTATTTAATAAACATTATGTAGAATATTTTGAAACTAATTTGACTGGACACTATTGCTGCAATAGGCAGCAACAGCACCCAGTCAAAGTACTTCCAAAATGTTCAACAGCTTACCTGTATAGTTTTCTGGAAATTTACGGTCAGGTAGTTCAGTGATCGATCGATCGATCACATCACACGCGAGGTGTGGGTGAAGCTTAGCAAGAGATGGGCTGGGCATAGCAAAAACCGTAAAGGTCCATTGGTTGGTCGTTGAATCTGCCTCAAGTCATCCCACAATCCGGTGCGTAGGGCATGACAGATGACCAGATATACGACCATACGTGGTCACGACGAATTGGTAATATGTCGATAATTATTTGTTTCAGATTCAAAGCTTTCCTTCGAGTTGAAATAGCGGTAACATTACCACTATCGGTGAAAATTGGAAAACAAATGCGGGTACATGATTTAGGTCATAAAACGGCGATACCGCCTGGACAATAGAATGTCGAATGCGACGATAATACAACGGATATTTTGAACCATGTATAATTGGTTAGCATTTAATTAGTTTATGGCAAGGCAATAGGTATGCAGAAATATTCATAGAAACGTTATGCAATTGTTTTCCTTAATGAAATTTATGAAGAAATTTGTTTAAGAACCATGTATCTTTCTGAACAATAAGCTTCTCTCATAATCCCCAATATCCTATTATGGCCACTATTGTTAGTGTCGTGGCAGCAAATAGCATTCCTATCACGTGTGTGCCCAGAGAACGATTAGAGCTTGCATCAGATGGCCCAGAGGAAATCATAGGATATCCCTCGCGTTCAGTCTAACACCTCTATCATCGATCAATCACTTTGTGAGCGCCAGCCACTTCCTTATTACCTGATATGTGATATACGCAACAAATGTCCAAACATTGATTTAATCTCAAGTGGGATTTCATATAATTGGAGGGATCCCATCTTCTACTCGGGTATCTGATATCATAATCAACATATGTTAGCTGGCGTCATAGGTCGCGGAGCCACTTTGAGCTAATTGCTCAAAATAAGGGTGTATTCTAGACTGATTATACCCTTAGATATGTATATATTTTCTGAATCCTTATGATGCCCTGATTCAGAATCTGCATGTTGTATAAATCTTTAGGTTGGCGAAACTAACGTAATTATGACGTCGTACACAGGTCCCTAAAAACTGTAAATTAAAAATGTGTAAATATCGAAATTTTCACCTTGTTTTTCGCCTTAGTCTGCTTACAACCAGTGAAGACTATACGTTGTTCAAATGCCTATTATATAGTAGTTACTAATCTACCCCATGTGTGCATCTAGCCCACTGCAGGAAATGGCACAATCATCATATACACTATGGCGGTTTAGCGCAACAAAATAATCTGGACACTATTTTTCTGACAAGTTTGCTTCGTTCTTTCATGAGATTATTCATTAAAAGTAATGAAATCATACATTTACAATGAAAATAAGGAACTACATGAATATATATATATATATATATATATATATATATATATATATATATATATATATATATATATATATATATATATATATATATATATATATATATATATATATATATATATATATATATATATATATATATATATATATAATGTCATGAGCGGATATGCTCTTAATTTACTTTTAATATGATTATATATTAACGAATCTGTGTATATAACTATGTTTCATGCATGGAACAGATTTCGCTGCTCAGACAGATAACTGACTATACCAAACACCTGCTTTAGGATTAAAACTTATCTCACTGATGTCAGAATTTAACAGTTTAAGCTTGTGTAGATGAGAAACAAGTGTATATTTTCACAATACTTTTATTGTGCGTTGTGCAACGACACATGCCAACGTTGTTTGTACATGTTCACTAGATTCTATTATATGATGGCAGCACAATTCTAACATCAAAGTGATACAGGTTTAACATGACGTTTCTTTAAGACTGCCTGGAAGATAAAAGACCAACATGTTTTAACGAAGCTTCATCTTGTGCCCACGGAACATTATACAGCCAACTCGTGCCAAAATACCACTTCTCTTTTATGACACCCACAGTCAAGCCTGTCTCTAGCGGCCAACGTATGGACCACCAAAACGCGATCACTGACCCGACGCGCTTGAGAAAATGTGAAATCTTTTGTTTTCACTGTTGAATAGGATCGTATTCCAATCAGTATCTTTTGGCATTGCCTGTCCTGCACTTGTAATATACACCCTCTTCCAATGGTTAGCACTCCTTTTCTGTGTTCGGTCTTTTGTTCAATGATTATATCCATCGCAATAGATGGTTTCTCCAAATTTGAATATGATGGAGATGTACATAACTTCTGAAAAGTGGCAGCATAATCTCCATACGTATCTCTTTGAGATGTTAACCACACAGCTGCCTTACCATGAACAATACACTGCCCACATACTTCTGTGTTACGTGTACCATTACTGTTGTATCTGCTGAGTGATGTTCGGGAGATTAGCATAGAACAGCACCTATAAGTAGAGCGGGTTCTACATCCTCATTTGTTTGCTTTTGGTCAATTTGACTATGCTCAATACATAATATCAGTACGTAACAGTTGCATTGGCTAACGGATACCAATCCAAATGCTTGGCGATAGTTGAATGAGAATTGAGACATCAATAAATCGTGATATGAAAGTGAAGGTGGTCCGATGTATGATGTGCATAGTACACACATTGCAACAACAAACACATTCCTCAGGACTAGTCATTTAATGGCAACATTATGTGTTGCAATGAACAATACTCTCACAATTTAACCCCCTTCAGTACATAAAGGAAACCACATTAGCACAGTGAAACAACGTGAAGCGACGATCAGAAGACTTGTTTTGAAACCTGATGTATGTATATATCCATTTGGAGAAGGGCCCGTAAGAGACCTCAAAGCTAAAACAGTGATAAAATTACACAGTGCTTGCTTAAATCCACACAGACTGGACACAGGTTTGATCTAGAATTAACCTTTCCAGTTTATCCATCCATCGTGTGACGTCATAATCAACTACGTGGCGTGCAGGATGACGGCATAATCATTACGTCATGAATGACTCGGTTTAATCCGTCTTAGACACTTAATAGTATGTCAGGTTGTATGAAGTGTATGCCTTTACTATTTAATAAACATTCTGTTAAATATTTTGAAACTAATTTGACTGGACAATGTTGCTGCCATTTGTAGCAACAGCATCCAGTCAAATGCGTTTCCAAATATTCAACAGCTTACCTGTATAGGTTCTGGAAATTTATAGTCAGTGAGTTCAGGAATCGATCGACCCCAACATGAGCTAGGTGTGGGTGGCGCTTAGCGAGAGATGGGCAAGGCATAGCGAACGCTTGAAAGGTCCATTGATTAATAATTGAATAAGGAAAAGTCGCGCTGATCGTATGAGCTTCTTCAAGCCAACTAGAATCACCAAGATTAAAAGCGATTTGTCAAAATAAAAGGGAAGCAAAATTGTTATTATCCTTAAAGATAAACACGCTTTCGGATAAGCTGTAGTTAACACTAGTTCTGAAGAGGTACACTCATATCCTTTGACATAGGTGTTTCCTCCTTGACTTCACTATAGAGTAATATCTCATTGATGACACTGATTCAGCCACGAATGCTGCCCAAATAGGTGCTGAGCGGATTATTGATGGTATGGCAGCTGCGTGGTTAGTAGCCCCAAGCGATATTTGCGTGGATTATGCTGGTGATTTCAGCAGTTGTGTATACCACCAACAAGTGAAACGGGCGGTTGATAGCTAGTGCGGTGAAAGAGGATTTATGTCCTCTGGATGCTGGTCTTGTGGTAAAGCACTCGCTTCCCAAACACTAGCCAAAATGCGCTGCAGAATTGCCGGGTCCAAACCCCACTCGGACTGAAAATTGAAAAAAGGTAAGATTCCATTCCATACGATGAATGAGATACACCCTAGTGCCAGTGCGTCGTTAATGACACGGTTCATAGAACTAATGTTTGACAAATGACCCAAGATACAAATCCATCGAAACAAAATATTGGAATGGACACATATGGGAAACATCGACTAAACTTACAAACACAGTAAAGGCACAAGAACCATCTGAAGATATATCAAAAGTGTAGAACAGGCAATGACTAACGCCTAATGATGCGTTCCTATCAAACAGTGAAAACAAAACAGAATTGATTAATCGTTGGTTGAAAATTATAAATCGAATGGAGCAGGAGCCAATTAGAAAATTACATTAGTTATAACACAGCCTGAACATACCTGATTTCTAGTGGCTGATGGGAGCTGATACAAGAGGAGAGTGCATGTTTCAAAAAGTGATAATCCCGTGGTTATGGTAGCTAATGATACTGATATTTTAATACTCCTGGCATATGCACGTAGCATTCGTAAATCCTTGAGACGAGTTCGTGATGGAAATTAACAGTAATAGATACATTAATGTGAACACTATGCGCAATAGACTGTGATGAAGTATGTATTGCCACCATATCATAGTATCATTGGTTGTGACATAACCTCGTTTCGGCTTGACATAGTCAAGGTAAAGCCTTTCAAGAAGATGATAAAACACCCAGCAAGATGAACCTCTCGTACGGGGTAGCAGAGCTTTCATCATCTGTACCGAACACTACTAATGTACAAATAGCTCTGCAAACTGGTATGTACTCAGGCAAAGACAATGACGATATTGTAGAGACCAGAATCAGCATGTATGAAAGACAAAATGTTATGCCAAATTGTAGCCCAATACCCGATCCAATGAGCATGGAGGAACATTAACACAGTCTGATTATCGATCTTGTATATGGCGTCAATGAATGGTACATTCATTTGCCAACTGTAGAAGGTGTGTAGAATCTAGTGCTGGCTTGATAGTATTATGGGTTAACTGTTCACAGTTCCACCAAGTTCGACATCCAAGAAACGTAGACAGTCTAAATCTAAATTGATGCGGACAGATCATCTAGAAGATGATGAACAAAGTAATGCTGAAGCTAATGGCATATACTATGCATGGCCAAAGATATACTTTTAAGTGTGTAACATTGACGAATACGATGCGGTGAATGAAGAGTATTCGAAAACTGGTGGTCCTGAATCTGATTCTATTCTTGATAGTGAATTCAATGTGATGCAAAAGGCGATGTGGGTTTTGCATATAGAATAGAGTCTGCTAATGATACTATTAGCAATGAACTTGCTCAATGGATTGTTAAGGTGTTTACATTTTAGAACGAGTAGAGACACTGTTAACCACCTTATTCATGCACCAGTCAACCGAAACACAAAATCTAATTTCTATAGCTTCAAGGTCACATATTCATTATCTATCGGAGGGTTCTATTAAAGAGAGAACACCTGCAATAATTAGTGAAATGACACTTATGAATTAAATGCTGGAAATCTACCATAATTGAGTTACACATTTTTATATTTCTTGGTCCTCTAAAAATGAAGCTATTGAAAAACATAACAAAATATTGAATCTATTAAACCTAATTCTAAAGAATTTGATTGATGACTAAAATATAACGATCGGAAACTGCCGGTGATCCGGAACTGCCGTACCCACTTCTTCTTCTTTTCGATCGCTGGTATCACACTTGGAGAGCCATTCTCAAGATGAAATCTGTGGTTTTCTGCAGTTCTTCCACAGGCCCATACAGCTTTTCAAGAAAAGAGGTTAACAAAGGTCAGATCTCTTCTCTCAGCAGCTGATACGTAATGCAACGTTGAAGTATGTGCTCTGTGGTCTGTTCTGCTTCTCCACAAGGACAAGCGGGCGATGTCGTAAGGTGGTACATGTGTTTGTTTAGTCTGTTGTGTCCAGTTCTGAGACGAAAAATGGTCACTTGCTCTGGCCTCGAGAGATGATGGTAGGCATCTTCTGATTGAGGTGTTCTATAGAGTGACTTGATGATAGTCTTCATCTCTGTATGGTTAACCATGTTTTCTGTCTGATTCTCTTCTGCACCCACCTTTGCCATCTTGTCTGCTTCCTCATGTCTTTGGACTCCACAGTGTGAGGGGATCCACTGCAATGCTATCCGAAAGCATTTGATGGTTTGTAGTGCTTGTCCAAGTTGTGGCTGCTTACCTTTGGTGATAGCCTCAAGGACGGAGTAGGCATCAGATAAAAAGACAATCTGTGAAATAGGGTCTGCTGTTCTGCTGATGGTATTAGCTGCATGAACCAGTGCTTCGACTTCAGCTCTATAGTTTGTGCAGTATTTGCCTGTCGGTATTGCAGCTGACACATGTTGTCCGTTTGGATACTGCATGTGCAGTCCAGCACCTCCGCTCCTAATTGCATCTGTGGCTGTGGCTGTGTGTGTGTGTGTGTGTGTGTGTGTGTGTGTGTGTGTGTGTGTGTGTGTGTGTGTGTGTGTGTGTGTGTGTGTGTGTGTGTGTGTGTGTGTGTGTGTGTGTGTGTGTGTGTGTGTGTGTGTGTGTGTGTGTGTGTGTGTGTGTGTGTGTGTGTGTGTGTGTGTGTGTGTGTGTGTGTGTGTGTGTGTGTGTGTGTGTGTGTGTGTGTGTGTGTGTGTGTGTGTGTGTGTGTGTGTGTGTGTGTGTGTGTGTGTGTGTGTGTGTGTGTGTGTGTGTGTGTGTGTGTGTGTGTGTGTGTGTGTGTGTGTGTGTGTGTGTGTGTGTGTGTGTGTGTGTGTGTGTGTGTGTGTGTGTGTGTGTGTGTGTGTGTGTGTGTGTGTGTGTGTGTGTGTGTGTGTGTGTGTGTGTGTGTGTGTGTGTGTGTGTGTGTGTGTGTGTGTGTGTGTGTGTGTGTGTGTGTGTGTGTGTGTGTGTGTGTGTGTGTGTGTGTGTGTGTGTGTGTGTGTGTGTGTGTGTGTGTGTGTGTGTGTGTGTGTGTGTGTGTGTGTGTGTGTGTGTGTGTGTGTGTGTGTGTGTGTGTGTGTGTGTGTGTGTGTGTGTGTGTGTGTGTGTGTGTGTGTGTGTGTGTGTGTGTGTGTTGTAATATTTAAGGCGTTTATATGCTAGTTCCCAATGCTAGGGTCTAGACTCACGCCTGGCCTTTATGGTTTCTGTTGAATTCTTGTGAATTCTTGTGACGTCGGTTTGTGCATTAGCTTGTGTCTCTCTGTGTATGTATTGCTCGTTGTCTCTCGATTTTGTCTCATGTTGCTGTTCTTGTCCATGGCTTTTCTGTTGCTCCTCATGCTTGGGCGTGGGGGATGAGGAGGGCCTAACCTGGACCTAACCGGGTGGAGAAGGGATGGGGTAGGTGCTGGGTCCGGGGGGGGGGGCGGGGTAGGTGCGTGCGGTCTTATGACCTAATGTACCCAAGGGGGGGGGGCTTTAGGTCAGAGACCTCCCGGCCCCTTTGGGGGGAGTGGGGAGGTTGGTGTGTGGGGTCTTTCGGGTCCTGGGACCCATTTGCTATTCTGGCCATCATCCGAGCAGGCACCAGCGCGCACTTGTTTGATTTTGATTGATTAGGCAGCCTGTATGGTGACTGCGTCCGTCCGAGGACGAACTCGATCAGTCATCCGGGTTGCATCCCTCCATAGTCCCATCGAAAAGTCCGAAAGATTCTAATTCTAGCAATTATGTTTTGATTTTGTAATCCATATGTTGCGTGGTTCCATCCGAGGACGAATCCATTCAGCATCCGGTTTACTTTGATTATGCCGAAATTTCTTGCCTACCTAACCCTAGCTCACGTTCACACAGTGATGGACACTGTATGACGGGACCTCAATTTAAAGTCCCCTCCGAGAAGACTGAGCAAGTGGGGCCAAGTACATTGCTTAAGCGTACTCCAGCAGCTTGCTGTGCCCAGATAATCTTAGCTGCATGGACCAGTGCTTCGACATCAGCTCTGTAGTTTGTGCAGTGTTTGCCTGTCGGTATTGCAGCTGACTCATGTTGTCCATTTGGATACTGTATGTGCAGTCCGGCACCTCCGCTCCTAATTGCATCTTTGACTGATCCATCCGTGTAGATCCTTATCCATGTCGCCTGAGGGTACATTTCTTCCAGCATGGCTGGGGTCAGGGCCTTCTTGCTCACATCACTGTGTTTATCTTTGGTTGGGAGATGAGGTACTGTGGTGCGAATAGCTATGCTCTCTAGTTTGTTTTCCCAGGGTGGAGGATCAAGTGTGTGGTTTGGGTCTTCTATTTGTGCTGGCAACATTTCTTGGTGTTTTCTTTGAAGTGCTTTTGTCTCTTTCACTAAACTTGATCTTTTAAGTCTTCATGATGACAGCTGTGCTTGCCTGATCTTCATCGAGTGGTTGTTGAACGATTTGAACTTTGCAGCTTGGATCAGTGCTTTGCATTCCCTTGCTTTGCTAAGTGGGTTATGCCTGCTGTCTGCTCCATTCTTTCTATTGGTGTTGATCTCATTCCACCAGTGATGATGCGCAGTGCCTGGTTTTGTATTGTGTCCAGGTTCTGTTGATGCGATTTAGCTGCTGTCATCCATGAGCTGGATCCATACCCAGGGTGTGGTAGTACGGCACCTAGGTAGATGGTATTGAGGATCCTTTCATTGGCACCCCACTTTGTTCCTGCCAGCTTCCTCATGATGTTTAGCTTTCTTCTGGCCTTTGCCTCTGCGTTCTGGATGTGTTCCTTCCATGTTAATCTTCTGTCATAGGTGAATCCCAGGTATGTCTGCTGGTCCACATACTCGAGTGGAGTACCGCCCAGTGTCAGATTGCGAACCTTGGTTTTGGTGGACAGTGAGAATAGCATGGCTGATGATTTTTCTTTGTTGATGGTAATGCACCAGCGATTGCACCAAGCTGTAATTCTGTCCAAGGCGAGCTGCATTCTGTACGTGGCCGTCGTTGTGTACTCCTCGGTGCACCAAAGTACGAGGTCATCTGCATAGAGGGCTGCTTGGATCCCATTGGGCAGCTCTGCTACAATGTCATTAATGAAGAGTATGAACAGAGGTGGTGATAATACTCCGCCTTGTGGCATCCCTTGTCTCAGCAATGCATTCTGTCCAGATTATCCATCCACCAGCACCCTAGCTCTGCGACTATGTAGGTATGACTTGGTCCATCGGAACATGTTGCCACCGATGCCTGTGCGCCGGAGCTTTACGAGGAGGCCATTCTTCCACACCTTGTCAAATGCCTTCTACAGATCGATAAAGGCAGCTAGCATCACCTTCTTGGCTTGAAAAGTGTCCTCTATGACCTGTTCAAGATGTGTTGTTTGATCTTCTGTGCTCCTGTATCTTCTGAAGCCGGCCTGCTCTGAAACTATAATGTTCTCCGACTCCACGTACCACTGCAACCACTGGTTGACGATGGGCTCCATGGTCTTGCATAAGACTGATAGGACGGTAGCTCAGCATTTTCGTCTTGTTCTTCCCTTTTTTCAGAATAGGGGTCATTCTGCCTTCCTTCCAGCACTAAGGAACCTCTCCATTGAGCCAACTGAGAGTAAAGATGTCTAGCAACTTGCGGAGTGATGCATTACCAAGGTGTTGGATCATTTCATTCGTAATGCCATCTGGCCCGGGAGATTTCTTCTTCTTCAATTGGCCGATAGCCTTCTTCAGTTCTACTAAACTAATGTCAATTTTCATTGCATCATGGGTGTTTGTGTCTGTTCTTTCCTTTTGCTCTTTTCTAACCTCTTTTTGACGCATTCCTGGTATAGAAATGTTGCTTTCTTTTGCATATGCCTTCGCAAAGGCATCTGCAGCCATCTTTCCTGTCAGTGTTTGTCCATCCTCTTCAAGAGTAATCTTCTCTCCCCGAGACCCTCATCATTCAGTGCTTTAGTCAGTCTCCATAGCTTTGTGGTGTCTCTCTCTAAATTAAACCCTGCCGTCTTTTCCCTCCAGCTTCTTCTTTTGGCCTCCAGCTTGGTCTTTAGATACCAGGCTTTAGTTTGTTGTAGCGGGAAGTGGTTTTCATGACAGGGATTACCCTCTGCATCTTCTCTGGCCTTTTCTAGTTTATCATGTGCTGCTTGCAGTTCTGTTGTCCAGTAGGGGCGGTAGTTTTTCCTGAACCCTCGAGGAATCGCTTCGTTGGCAGCCTTGAGGATACTTGAATTAAATTGCTTGACCACGTTGTTGATGTTTCTCCCTTCTACTGCTATATTTTGTGTAAGCTCATTGGAACGAATTCCGAACAGACTCCAATTTGCCTTTTTGTAGTTCCACCTTGGATGTTGAGGTGAACTTGTCGAAATACTTCCAGAAAGAGAGAGGCGGACTGGGCAGTGGTCGCTTCCTCCTAACTGCGATCCGACCACTCTACTGAGGTTTCTGTGAATGTCTTCTGTACACAATGCCAAGTCCGCCGTTGTTGTCGAGTGCCACCGAGGCGAGTAGAAGGTAGGCTGATTTGTGGGATCGTTGACAAGTAAAAGGGGCTTTTCATCTTGCCATGCTTCAATGTCTTCTCCTCTTTATCAAGTGTTCTGTATCCCCAACTCTGGGACTGGCTATTAAAGTCCGGGACCTGGATTGTGTCAAGTGAGAGATTCTTGTCATTAGGGCAGTAATAATTGACAAAGTCAATCACAGGGTTGCTGGTTGTTACCTTGATCTTGATATATTCTGCCTCTTCCATAAAGGTTTTGATCTGGCTGGCGTTCACGCTGTTTCGGACCAAGGTGATCACCCCGCCTTTCTTTCTTCCTCTTCGATCGGAAAATCTGGTAACCTCTGATCGTAAACGGTTTTCCTTCTTGCAGGTGTGTCTCTTGGATGCAGCAGATATCAATGTTGTTTTCGTACAGGAACTGTTCGAGCTCTGATTTCTTGTTAGTAACCCCTTCTGCGTTCCAGTGCATGATGTTGATACTGGGGTTCTCTTTGGGTTTGGTCTTCTCTTTCGGTTGGCCAGTAGCTCTCCATCCTCGTCCCCTGGCTCCACAAGACGAGTTGTTGGGACCTCCAGTAGCTGAGGGCAGGCTCCTTCGTACCCACTTATCTACGAATTCGTGCCTTTAAAATGAGACAAGATTAGCGAATTAATTCACTAAATTGTAGGATAGCTAACGCACATTTTGCCAGACTAGTATTGTAATGTAAGCGCCAATTTTCACCTCATCTAATGAAAATATGTTATTATTATATATTATCTCAACGTTTTCCCGAAGAAAATTGGGGATTAACCAGTGCATCACGTGCGTGTGTACGAGTGCGTGCGAGCGGGTGGACTGACGGGTAGGCAGGCGTGTGTCTGCGCTCAAAAATCGATTGTAACCCATCTCTTCCGAAACCGTTGGACGGGATTCAACATAATTTGGTATGTGTGTTACCCATAAGTGTGTAGTGCAAGTGGGCATTTACATTTGGCTCCGCTCCATGAAGGGGCGGGGATGATGATGTGCGTGCGTGCGTGCGTGCGTGCGTACGTGCGTGCGTTTGCGTGCGTGCGTGCGTGCGTGCGTGCGTGCGTCCGTGGGGGGGGGAGGGTGGTCCAAATTTCAAAGCCGTGGACGTGGGGATTTGCGATGACACACTATCGACCGACCGAACAATTTAGTTTATCTTGTGGTCAGAAATATATTTCGATAGCAATAACTTTACAGAAATAATTTTGGGGTGAGGGTGGTGAATCAGGGATGTGGCGCAGTACCAGTCGCGGGGTTGGGTGCGTGGGGTGGTGGGTCCGACGGCGGAGTGGGAGTGAGTTGGGTACTCTCCCCTTCCTCCAGTCCAGAAAAATGTGTGATTTCTATATGGTCTCAGAGAGCATCCCCTGCATTTTCGGAGGTATATATTATCTTCAGCAGGCTCTGAATATACATTATTAATATCTTATTGCTGGTAACGAATAAAAGCAAGAGGCTCAAGGGCCTATGACGCTCAGCTTAATCATTAGCATTTGAAACATTTGCATTTAAATGTACATGATTCTCTAGATTAAACAAGATGGCCACCTGAAAAACGGACCAATCAGAATTCTGAATGGATGTTCTGGAGCTTACCACCATATTGTCATTTCAACCAAATCTGGTTGAAATATGTCAAGCAGCTATGGAGGTGCAGCATATTGACCATTTTCGGTAAACAAACTGTCGGGACGATGGACGGCCGCCATGACATAAGTTCAGTTGGCCTTTCAGGCCAGGTGAACTAGAAACAGACGGACATCACCAGCGTAGGTATATGCCCATATAAAATGTGTGTGGCGTCTGCATTATTATCCCCACACGTTTTGGGAAAAATGGTTTGAAGAAAATCCCTCAAGGGATATTAAAATCCTCTCCACCCATCTGTCTGTCCGTACGTCAGTCTGCCCATCTGATTATCTCCGATAAACGATTTACAGGAATTCAACAAAACTTGTTATGGGTTACCCATATCATTACTGACTGAGAGGATACATTTTTACGTGGCTCTGCTCTGTGGCTCTTTTTGAAAATTTAACCTGTGTACGTAGTCGATCGAGTTCTCTGACTCTGGCCTATGAAAATTCTGGCATGATAGACGGACTACCGGGTAAGAAAAGTAGTATTATTCCCTAAACCTACATGTATTACGGCCTATTCGATTGGTACACGTGTGTCTAGTCATTGTGGGACATAATACGGGATCATCACGGTCGCATATGATTGCATATTGCGAGATGATCGATACATCTATTTATTGCGGGCTGCATCCCATGATTGGTGCGTGCGTGCGTGCGTGCGTGCGTGCCTGCCTGCCTGCCTGCCTGCATGCCTGCCTGCGTGCGTGCGTGCGTGCGTTCGTGGGGGAAGGGTGGGTGGGGTGGGTGGGCGTGGGGGTGGTGGACGAGGTCAATAGGTCAAATATCATAAGCATTCCTTCCATCACTCTTTCTCATCTGAAAGCATTTGTTGAACTCCAATCAAATTGTTACACCCCCTGTGCATGGGGTAGGTGCGGGGCCAAAAAGGTCAAAGCTGAGGAAAGTGAAGGGATTTGCGATTTGGTAATTAAATCTAACAGATGTGGGAAAGTGGTGGATACGCCAGACAAATAATCCGACGAGAACTCTACTATATATAGTTCGATGTTCTTTTAGAATTTATTTGTTTTTATACGAATCAAAATGTTAAAATTTAATTGATTAATTCATGAAATGATTACTAATTCGGAGACGCGGCTAACACGGTTAGAATAACCAGAAAGACTGCAGCAGTAATAGTGGTTACGCATTTAATTTATTATTAGAGCCTATATAGTGTTATTTCTTTATTTCATATGCCACTACACCAGTGAAAAACACGAGTGAATGCATTTGTAGCATACTTAACGCCGGGAAAATACAACAAGAACTTGCTCGGACTATGAGTGACTATACCCGTGACGTTTCACTATTATGACGTCATAATTGGATGTTCATTAATGCTAAAATAGCATTGATCACGACGTTAAAAATGCCTTATTAGATCGCTTTGTTGGTCTTTCTAAATCGGCTGAAAAAAGGACAGTTAATGGCATGAACGATACTGGGGCGGTATTTTATGCGCATAATATATGTCTTTAAGCGGATTCTGCCGATCTCTGAATATTCTGTCAAAGTGAATCGTGCCTTCTATCGAATGTTGTTTCTCACGGCGGCCATATTTATCTGACTAGTTATGAACTTAAGACTGCTCTATACCAGCCTTAAGAAAATAACGGTTTTGTCTTAAATATTGTGTAGTTTTGAGCTTAAGATTTTTCGAGAAACGCATTTGTAGTGATTTAAGAAAATATCTACGAGCTCAGCAAATTACTAAACTTAAGAAGTTTCGTGAAACCGGGCCCTGTTGTGTATAATTACTTCATGTGATCATTATGACCCGAATTTTAATAGTGTCAAATCTCGTAAGTTGTTAACATATTACGGTTATTATTATTTTAAAGTCAACATTAATTCGTATTTGAATATTGTGAACCTAATTTAACTTGACGTTGTTGATGTCATAGGCTGCAACAGTGCCCAACTGATCGTGTAATGTCGCGAGGGAGGTATTACGTTAATTGCTTCTTCATTTAATAATTCACGGGATATTCCCATAATTTCCTATTGTCTGAAACTGATTCTACTCAACTGCCAGAAAGGAATCCCATGAGATGGTAAGTGTGTGTTGAGCTTTCACCAGGCGCAGTCGTTTTATCGGGTCTGTGCATGGACCTGTGCATAGGCATCACATAGTGTTTTGTTTAATATGGGTGTGTTATTAACATTTTTACTGTCTAGATAGTGACTTAACAAATGTTAGCTAATGAATAACGTTTGTAAATAGAACACGTTATACTATGGTGTCACAAAAAGGAAATGTTGGTATTTTGGATTTTATGGAGGAGGATTTATTGGATGCATGTAGCAATCAAGAGCCACATACTGTCATGTGAGATGCCTGCTGGCATAGAGATTGGGTCAGAGGACAATACCACATTTCATGGCTTTATGCCTTGTGAAGTTAGTTACCGTTACACACACGCACGCACGCACGCACACACACGCGCGCGCGTACTCACGCACACACACGCTCACGCGCACGCGCATGCACATGCGCGCGCGCACACACATACACTCACACACACGCACGCATGCACGAACGCAAGCACGCACGCATGAACGCACGAACGCATAGACTATACTTATGGATCGATAATCCAGCAGTAAGTCCTCTGACACTGATGTAACGCAAATGTGAAATCAGCAAATGCGAAATTTGTATAAAGTTTTCGCTAGACTATCAATAGATTTGCGGGTGTTAATAAGATGCAAGTTACGTGGGTAATTAAAATATAGAGGGACTCTGGATTCCATTTTCCTGTGCGCGTGTAATATAAAAAGTCAAACGTCGCTTGAGGCTACTATTATATTTTCGTGGTATATTATAACTGAACGTCAGATTTACATACACTATGCTTTATTGTAATATGTATTGCGTCACATGCCACATAGCTAGTGTGTTTTTTTATACTTTAGATCTAAATTTTGGGCGTGCCAAAATGAGATGGACCTGTGATTTAATGCATGGTCAATGATGGTAGTTGGAGGTGTGACTGATACATCTATTTACACACGGTTCCAATTGGAGACATTATCTCTGGTAACATTGACTAGTGTTCTGGGTTCGACTCCCAGTGGAACGGTATTTGATGATACCTAGCATGCCTTATTTAATAGTCCAATTATGTACTGAGATGTCACTGCACTCATCGCATTGAGAGGAATGGAATGACATATCAGTACATATTTTGACTACTTGTTCAGTAGGGTAGCCTGGAATTAAGAAGGAAATTTGGGATGCTCTGATTGTGACAGCCATCTGTAAAAATATTATTGTATACTGGGATTGGAGTATTCCAGATTTATCTGGATTTCCAGCTTTTTCATATTCCTAGACACCATCTAAGAAAATATGGCACCCACTCAGACCATAAGTCATTACGGATTCCAGATTGTTCGTGATCACCCAATACAGTCTCTGTATATAGGGAAATACTGCCGTGTAAGTCTGTAGCTGTATGTACAATGTAAATTACAATAAATCAGTGTATATTAATCTAAAATCCAGTCACAAAATACACAAAATATAATGCCAGCCGTAACTGAATTTAGATTCCTGTAAGGAAAATATGGTCCAACCGCTCTAATTTGAAATTCAACCACTTCATGTGTACTAGTAATCCGTGACTGATTAACTCTCAACCAGCTCTATGACAGATATTTGGACAAAGCAATGGGCCCTCTCATCTGTCTGCCCAAAGAGCTGTCATAGGTTGAGAGTCAACGCAGACTCAAACTAGCCATACTAGGTCTAATATTAAAACATTCTCATATAAGGTTTAACTACCAACTGCTTTCCACTTTCGTCTTGTGATGAGTTCTTCCAAGCCTAAGCGCCACCTCACTAATACCGAGTATATTATCTTATTTGCTACAAACAACTTGTGTGTTATCCCATGCCGAGATGGACTGCATATTTGTGATGTATGTATTTAGTGAATCAATCATGAAATAAATCACTTTGAATTCTGAGAAGCCATTTCGTGCATTTCTGGTCGTGAAAATGCAAATATATTTACATCAATTGTACATGCATTCATACAAACAGCCCCCATGTACCCCGACAAAAGCATAAAATATTAGGCCAACATCAGTGGTGTGTGGGTGGGTGAGTGTGGCAGGGGCCTTCAGTTAGTATTGCTGTATCACATGCTCTAAGGCTGTATCTACAGCGCGGGTCCTATTTCTCTTTCAAATTTATTCTTCAAGATTAATTGATATTTTACTGGTCACAGGCTGTGCTAAGCATATGTCTACAGAGCTGCCTAAGATATCTCTGCACATGGACTGATGTACCTGGTAACTCCTTTAACCCTTAAATTTCTTCAAGATAATTTCAATTTTCTCTTAGAAAATGTCCATTTGCAGACCAAGAGAAGACTATTTTTAAAAATTTACCACAGGAATAGCTGGCTTGGTTATCGAGCTACTTATTCCAGTCGTAAATTTTCAAAAATAATCTTCTCTCGGTCAGCAAATGGATGTTTCTCAAGTTCACTGCAGAAACCGGTTTCGGCGGATATGAGTGCTAAAAGGTTAACCCTCTAATTTGTTAACATGGTTCATAAAACTTCTGTGGCACTTCTATACACTTTCCTTAACTAAGTTATCACTATATCAATTTTCCCACCTATTTTATAATATCTCCAATTAGTGTTCAGGTCAAAACTGACAAATTTCGCAAAAACACTTGGAGAACGTCAATATTTGTAAGACTATAGATGTTATGTTGCAAATGCTAATCACACTGACACCTGATACTATTGTGAGTTGCTATAGTTCTTCCAAACCTTTCATCATAGAAAATGTCCAGTTGTCGATCAAGAGCATATTTGGAAAATTTGCCACTGGAATTACCGGCTCCGTTATCAAGATAGTTATTCCAGTTGTAAATTGAAAAAGAAATAATTTTCTCGTGGTCTGCAGATGGATATCTCAAAACCACCACTGGAGCAGATTCATGGTTAAGTGACAGCATCTTAGAGTTCGGTGATATGCTTTGAGGAAACACAATTCCTAATTTAAATTAGGATAAATGAGCCAAGAATATTATTTGGTGCAGTCTCACAAAACTCAATTGGCATGCATGGCACCAAACTATATTACAGGTAACAAGAGTCAGTCCCCTTTTGGTATGCAACTATCAAATTACAGATTGTACATTGTAGTTAGCCAGCCGCCTTTCCAATGTAGCAGTAAGTGATATAGCTTTCTTCTACGTATCATGGTTATTACATAAAATACCACAAAAACAGTATTTGCTCTGATTATTGTAACAAAATCAGTACCAAAGCATAGTAATCTTATTGGTTAATGCAGCGAAAACCATCAGTGCATTCGCATGAACCTCACTAGATTTAGTTTTATTGTCACATTCTAATATATTCTTTATTGTTACATTCTATTATTCCATTAATGGTCATGCCAGCCACAAACAACATCTGCAGTGGTCTTGAAGAATGTGCATTTGCAAGCTAAGAAGACTTATTTGAAAATGTACCACTGGAATGCATCCAGTCATTACAGCGGCACATTGCAAAAAATAGACTTTTATTAGCTTGCACATGGGCATTCTTGAAGCAGATAATTTGATTTTCTTAACCAATCGTGACCATTAAATTAATTTCAAGATTTTGCAACTAGTTCTTGCATTGTAAATGATCTTGCGTATATGGCCTTTCAGGTTCACATACCATACATACAGGGTGAGTGCGCAGGGGCTGGGGGATCTATAAACATCCATATAAATAAACAGCATGCATGTAGTCAAGAGGTGAATGTGTACACATATGATGCTCGGGGTCATAGTTGCCATACATGTAGTATTCTTTACAGGCATCTTGCATCTTATGGTATTACACATACCGATACACACAGCTGTAGTAGTGCTCATAATGGCACCTGCAATAGAAAGGATGCTTGAGACTATTTGCTGTACACATGTATAGACCTATCTTAATTATCCATTTCATTCTGTATGCCATGGTTAAACTAGTGTTTGAAGCAAGAAATGTCTTCTTCATTTAACATTGGATTTTTATAACTGTATTGCAAATAATCTGGTTGTACATAGATTGATATTGTAGCATATCAGCGAGATATACACATGTCTGCCAAACAAATATGGACTCAGTTTGAGGCTAAACCTGGTAATAAATCTCGTATACCCAATTTATGTATAGTGATTTGTATCAAGTTTAGGCTAAACAGAGATTTAAACCACCTTATTGAATTCCAACCTAATACTTTATGTTTCCTAGAGACAGAGTATAAAGGTTCAATTAAATTCTCACAATTTAGCAAATTATTTTGCAATCAGAAGTGCCCAGAACTTTGTTTTATTTTACGATTTTATTTACAGGGTACACAGTCATACAGTTACTGCTAAATTATCATATGAATGCTTATGACAGTGAAACGGAGGCAGAACATCGTCAATATCTGCTTACTTTTACTTACCATATTTTGTATGTATCTTCCTTCTTCTATTTTCTGTAAAATGTGTCTATACCTTCAAGAGAGCATGATCAAATCCATCTTAAAACTGCTTTCACTGAGGAGCAAAGAATACAATGTTTGTACTCTTTTTAGTTTCCAAGTTTACCTTTCTGCAAATGCACATATTTAGTTAATTTGGCTGGTCTCCAAGGTGGGCATTCTAGATATCCCTGACTTGTTGAGTTGAGATGTTTTAGGTTCCTGCCTGAGGCCTGAGGGTGGGGTGATATTGGACAGTCAGATGGATGAATGAAGGGCTAACCGATTTAGGTGAACTGTTAAATGAAAGGCAAGCCATTTGCATTAACTGTTTAATAGCCCAGCTGGCAAAAATCTGCCTTTGCAGAGGTCTTGAGAAATATAAATGTATTTTAATTTTATTACATTTTCATATATAAATAATATACACATTAGTCCTGTATTAGGACACCATTTACTGTAGCCACACAATTTCTTCCTTTTACGAAAACCAAATTCTTTACATTCTTGCACATCCACACCTCTGTATTATATAATAATCATATTATAAATAATGACGATCCACTTCGTGGCAGAGAGCGATGGAGGAAAAGTAAAATTCTGGGCTCACTGCTTTGCAGTACTACTGACATTGCTACACGCTTTGTCAAGGGGAACATAGCTTTACAGTCATTCTGGAAGCTATGGCTTCGTAGATCAAAGATGCCCCTGATAGAAAGACAATGCAACCAGTGTATCCTTGATGATGTATACCTGTAAGTGCTGGGCAGCTCCAAAGGCAGCTTTAGACAAACTCGATGCCTGCCACCGCAAACACCTACGCACCATCACTGGACACCGCCAGACAGCATAACTTCCAACGATGTACTATACAAGATGTGTAATACGTGGCCGCTATCTGTAAAAGTCGCTCAGCAAAGATGGGTCATGTTTGGCCAAGGGCTAAGGATGCCAGAAGAGACACCAGCACAGAGAGCCTTTGAATTCGGCTTACCTGGAGCCAGCAAATACAAAAACATGAGAGGATGTCATTACATAAATCTGCTAAGCGTGCTACGAGGTGCCCTCAAGAAAGCAAGACTCGGTACACTCAAGTCAAGAATGGACCTGAGCAAGCTAAGGATTTAGGATGAGGACAAGACACAATCGGAAACAGCGAAGAAGGACTGAGTGCAGCTGTAGGATGTTTCTACTACTACAGCCGCATAATACAGTAATCATACAATTAACATTTCCTACAGTAAATCTACGTCGTCTAATCGTTTTGATCGTCATATCGCCAACCACACTCTTCTTATTCATCGAAACCCTTCAGAAATCAATTATACAGACTACACCCCTTTAAAACGTGTGACGTCAATTTCGGATTTCCCTTTGCAAACATCTCAATCTTAAAGGAAAAGACTTGACCATTTAAATATCAATGGATTCGTTCACGTTAGTTTTTTCATGCACAGACTCGTGAATATTTAATTGGCATCACCGTTAGGATTTATATTTATTTATTAATCGAAGCTATAGTGCCTATTTCCGATCATTCGCCAATAATAACCAGTTTTCGAATTTACAGTGCTATGAACTTTTCTGGAGATTATTTTCTCATCAAACTCATGACAAACTGAACATGCCGCTAGATAATATGAACACTTTCCAATAATAATATAAATAATCAATTTATTTAATTAATTTATTAATTATTGAACTGGCTAAATTAGCAGACAATTACCATAAGCGAACACAAGCACACACGCACGAACATTAATTGCATATACATTTATTCGTATGACCTATCAGAGTATTATTTATAGATTTGATATAGATACATCTATGGGTCTATAGTCATTTGATAATTTTCATTAACTATAACTGTACAGATGTCTATGATTTGATTGTTTTTAACACATTTTATTATTAATAATCAAATTTCTGATGACCCATTCAGTCTTTCATCATAGGTAACATGCTAATGATTCAATAATTTATTCCACTCAAATTAGTCATTCGCCTTGCGATTTATTCACTCATTAATAGTGTATCCTTAGTTTGACCACAACACTGCTACGCGTGAGACTGAAATCATAAAGAAAAAACCGTGTTGAATATTTTGAAACGAAAAACTAAGGAATACTGGTAGAGTATGCGAAGCAAAATCATTTAGTCTTTATCCTTTTATAGTAGGAACAGATTTGGTTTTCTGAATTCACTTAGTAGTTATTCAGTAAATGGAACAAATTTGGTTTTCTGTACCCATTTAGGAATTATTTTACAACTATAAAATAAATTTGGTTTGATAAATTCACATGGAAATTAATTCTTAGGAATGGTGGTGGGCTAAAATTACTCTACTACATTTCTAAGTCTCATTCCCTAGAATTTGTATCAAACTTAGCCAACTCACCCCTGTTGGATTAACAATCTGATTGTCTTTTATTTCTTCTTCCTGCACCTGTGGCTCTAATTTCACCATCGTAACACTTTTCAGATGCTGTGGCATTAAGATTATAGGGTACGTGGTAAAAGTGTTTACCGTAATTAGTTGATCAGTTTGACAAACTCATGACACTTATAGTGTCTTTCTGTCACACTGTGGAGACTTAGATGACAGAACTGTTCCTAACAGTCCACTTATTATAAACGCAAGAGCATCCGCTAAATCATTAACAGTACTGATTAAAAGTAGACATTTTAGCAGTTCAATTTATATAACGACTCAAAAAGCAAGTCTTTCATGGTCCTAACAGTAACGTAAAACGCCCATGCTACTGAGACCTATCAGGACAGACAGGAGAGACAGTATAAATAAGTGTCATAACAGGCCGGAAAAGAATGGTGGAGATGTATGTGTGTGCGTATGCGCGTGCGTGCGTGCGTGCGTGCGTGCATGCTTGTGTGCGTACGTGCGTACGTGCGTGCATGCGTGTGTGTTTTAACATATAGTTGAATAGTAGAGGGTAGGTTTTTTAAGGTAGAATCAAATTTATAAGAAAAAAATACTATTACAATTTAAAAGGGTGAGTTGTAGAAAAACACAGATTTAAATGTATTTAGACAAAAATGCTATTCAAATTGTATCAATTAATAAAAATATAATAGCGGTTTCAGACTACCCCTCTGGAGCAGTCACTCAGTTCAACTCATCTCCCGTGCCCCTCACAGAGGAGCCGCCCTCTGGAGCAGGCCGGCCATGGTATCTACGATCAGGTCGTCTGACTTGGCTTGGAAGGAGACTGATCGCTGCTGCTATGGCTGCTGCTGCTGCTACTGCTACTACGGCCAAAATCTGTGACGTCTTCTGTGACATCATCACCATCCCACCCATGAAACATACCTATGGACCAGGTGCCTATAGACCACACCACAGATACGCACTCTCCATATCCATCCACCCCACAACTACTTGTAATTTGACAGTTTGTGCATTCTACAAAGAAAAAAATTGCAAAACGCGACCGCACGCGTCCGTGTGATCGAGAACCGCTGCGCCATCCTACTGATGTTGGTCATCGATGGCTCAGGGGTCTTTCTACCGGTACCCTCCACCTCCTCTCTCTTCTCATTTCTAAGGTATCCACTTAAAGCTCTCGTGTTCCATTAAATATAGACATTTATAGAGGGGCCTTAGAAACCAACAACTTACGGTCACATCGCTATTCAAATCCATAGCGAGAGTCGACTAAAAATTATGATGATTATTTTAAAATACATGGACCGAAAGCTGTTGCAGCAACACTTTTCAATAAAATTTGTATCAAATATATAGCAGGCAGTAATTGCATTACATACTAATTATTTTGACAACAATTGACTGAATGTTGGTGCTGTCATTGATAGCAACTACTTTCACGCAAATTACTGTCAATGTATATAAAAGCGTTCTCCTATTTTCTCCTGGACGTTGACATACTTTTTCTGAACAGTATTGAAATACAGACTGTTGAATGTACTGCCGTGAATACGCCCTACATGCATGCTTACACTTCCAGAGATGGAGGGGAAATGACTATTTGCACGTGCACGCAGATTGGTTTTGCTTCAGAAATCCTCGCTTGTGCAGACACTAGACTAAATTAATATGGCGTCCACTAGTTCCAACGATTATGGAGTTAATGCATTGCAGGCTAGGTAGCATTGCACGCCATGTAGTACTGCATGCTGGGCAAATTGAACAGGCATCTCATATCTCGTGCAAAAGTGTCTATATTTAATGGAACACGAGCGCTTTAACCTCAGGTTTGCAGACGTCATTTGCCTTTTTGATCTCCTGCTCATCCTAGCGCTTAATGGAGTACATGTTCGACCGCAGACCAATGAATCCATGAATGGGTACACCCACACCATCATCCTTCATCTTGCCGAGCACCTTCTTGTTGACAGGGCGGTGTAGCAGGTGTTCTACCGGGTAGTTGCTTGTGGCATATAGATTATTTCTCATAGCCATAAATGTCCTCAGTCTTGACAATTGGCAGGAGGCTGTCTGCATCTGTGTACATCGGTCCCATACTGCAGCTTGAGCTGGCTGTGGTAGAAGTCGTACAGCAGGTGCTCTCAAGAGATCCATGATGGCCATACCTACATAAGTCGGCCGGTTCAGTACCAGACTGGTCTTGTACCTATGCATAGCAGCCAGGCCATCATCAAATACCTAGGCTCTGGCGTAGTTGTTCTTGATTATGAGGAGCTGCAACTTGTTCTCCTCAGATTACCAGACCAGCTTGACGTCTACCCATCTACGCAGGTTCTCCATTGTCCTGCCAAAAGACAGCATGGTTCATCAGCTCGTGGATGTCTTCCTCGAAGCCGCTGGTGGCCTATTTTCTGGGCTCTGTGTTGATATTGATGCAGGACTCCATCTACGGGGACTGATCAAGGCGTAGAACTCTGTGTATATTCTTGAGCCTCAACCCCACACATAGGTAGATCTTGGAGTTGCGGTCGGGTAGCACCAAATGCTCCTTATTCCAATGGTGAGGTACCAGATTTTCTGCCATGCAGCCGATGCCAGGGCCGGACCCTGCAGACTAATACTCTGAGAACGACTCTTCCTCTACCTGCACCCGGTCTGGTGCTGAGGGATATGCATCGGGTGTGTCGTGGAGCTCTTGTAGGTACTCAAGTTCCGCCTCCAGGATGCGACCCTTATCAGCATCGTCGGGCTATGCGGTGGGCCCACCCTCTAACCACTCAAACTTCCAGTCGGTAGGTGCTGGCTCATTGCCCATCAGGATCTGTGCTTGGTCCCATCTTGTTCACAATATACACGGCACCACTAAGCAACTTAATACGATCTCATGGCATAAGCTACCACTTTTATGCGGTCGACACGCAATTGTACCTCGAGTTCCATGTAAACCATCAGTTAAACGCCCGTGAGTTTGTCGAAAACTGTGGTCTTGACATCAAACATTGGATGTTGAACAACATGTTGCAGCTGAACGACAAGAAAACAGAGACTCTCTTGATAACATCTCGCCACATCAGACAGAATGTGGACATAAAAAGTCTCCACGTTGGAGAGGCCGAAATTGGTTTTAGCGACAGTGCCCGCAACATAGGCGTAACTTTTGATAACATTCTTTCAATGGAAGCACATGTAACATCTGTCTCTCGTTCCATCTTCGTCAATATGAGAAACATGGCAAAATTCGAAATCTGCTTGACACCGACGCAGTTAAAACACTTGTTCATGCCACCATAACATCCCGGTTGGACTATGGCAATGCATTACTGACTGGCATAACATCAGCCCAGTTGGAGCGTCTGCAGAGAGCCCAGAACACAGCAGCTCGGTTGATCACCCACACGAGAATGCATGAACACATCACGCCTGTTCTCCACGAACTACACTGGCTGCCAGTTAGAGAACGGATCAGCTATAAGGTCGGACTCTTAGTGTTCAAATGCCTTCATGATCTTGCACCACCTTACCTAAATTCACTGATCGTACGAAGAACATCAGCAAGGTCCCTTCGATCAAATTCACAATTACTATGTATCGTACCACGTTCGAATTTAACCATTGGTGAACGCGCCTTCTCGAGAGCAGGACCAAAATTTTGGAACAATCTACCATCTGACATTCAAAATTGTAACAAAATTGAGCCATTTAAATCCATGTTAAAAACTCACCTTTTCACAAGAGCATATTTTTAAATTTTGTAAAGCGCCTTTGAGCGGTTTAGTCTGGAATCGGCGCTATAGAAATTTACATACATACATACATACATACATCAATATAGAGTGTTGGCATCCAGATGCATGCTGTGGCTTGTCACCTGCTGCGGCTCATACGCAGCGACGTATGGCTTGTTTGCCTTGAAATAGTGCTTGCTGATTATCGACACACCAGCCCTGAGCCCTCTCTCCACAAACATATGCATGTCGTAGTCGATGAGCAGCTCCAATCTTTCCCCTGTCTTCTCAAGCAGGGCATCCCAGCTCAAACCTGGGGTCATGTGGTGGTGGGCTGGGTTCGGCTTGTACTGTTGGAAGCATGTGGTGCGGAAGTCCTCAAACACATTAGCGAGGAGTAGTGTGGTGGAACAGAAGTAGAGACCATGATATTCGCCCATGATCTGACAGCCAAACTGGACCAAACAGACTGCACATGGTTGTAATCGCTGTCAGATATATCCTCTCGGGAGAGCCTACTATAGACGGTCGCCTGTGATGGGGGAGAGGTCTCATTGAAACGGTCATACCAATCCATGTGTTTATATGGGTACACACCCTTGTGGAGCAGTAGCTCATATGAGCTGAGCTCATTCTGCATCGTGAGTGGGAAAGTTATATAAGTTTGTTATGAGGAACCGAGTCGAGTCAATGATCTGAAGACTGCGGAGGCTGCAGGAATTTGACGTTTTCCTGTTTTTGGCGATACACTGGATCTGCCCGTTGGCTGTGATATGACCTGTATGATCAGGTGGTGGTCTTTGGGCTCATCCATAGCTGGAGATTACACGCATTGTGTGCTGATTTTTTTTTGATTTAAACATATTTTATTGTAACAATTGCACAATGGGATCGGACACAAGTTCTTACAACGTAGATTTGCCAATTTTTGAGAACACTAAAACGAGGTGGGAGAGAAACAATAAATTAAGAGGTGAGAGAGAGAGAGAGAGAGAGAGGGAGAGAGAGAGAGAGAGAGAGAGAGAGAAAGAAAGAGAGAGAGGGTGATGTAGGGGAGAAAAACGATGTAAACAGATTGAAAAAGATTAGGAAAGAAAAGAACAGCTCCTTCAAACACTTTCATTGTCGGATAGCAGTTAGCTATTCATATAATAGATTAAACAATACGATAATTGAATTAACAGACTATATTCATGGTCATTCCATACCATCGTCATTTACCCCCATTTACTCACCCCAACCCTTCCTCTCAACTCCCACCATGCTTTCACCAGGTCTTCTCTTCTCGTTTCTTACACGAAACAAAACGAAACAGAAACGAGAAATGAGACCCAGCCACATCCATCCCCACCCACCCACGCATTCAAAATGGCTACACTCCTGTGTATTTAGTTAAAGTTGAACTTTTAACCTCCTCATAACTTGGAACGAAAGGTTTGAGGAGATTAACGGTTGAGCGAGCCTTTATTGCATCCACATCATCCCCTCATCTGTCGTCATTGTGGTCGTCGTCGTCGTCGTCGTCGTCGTCGTCGTCATCGCATTATCGTGCTGCTCCCCGGTAGAGTCCATTGATGGAACAGTGATCCCATGCTCCGTCAATAGATAGGGGGTCTCATACATATGGCAGCTGACGACAATTTTATAAGCATGCCACTCATCCCTGGTCATCTCCATTGGTCATGGATGGGCGAGAACAGCCTTTATCTTCTCATCTTCCTGTGTGAGCTGGTACAGAAACAGTTTTGCTACATCTCCGCGACATGGCACTGCCGGTTCACTGATACCATCGCAGTGGACAACTATATAGGAGTAACCACACATCTCGTGGTGCGGTGTCTTCTAATTGCTGCTCTGGGCTGGATTCACTTCTCGCCCTTCGATATTGTTTGCTAGCGCTTCGAAGTCGGCATATATGGCAAATGGCACCTTGAGCTGCTTATGATGGTGGGTGAACCGCATCATCTTCCTATCCTCTGTTGGCATCTACATGCGCATCAGGCAGTTGCTGATACCTCATCACGCCGGCTTGTGTGGAGCGAGAACGTCCTTCCGAGAGTAGCACAGCATGCACCGCTAACAAAAGTACTTTTTTCATCACGTCGTGTATGGTCATAGAGCATGCATGGTGTCCCTTGCCATCCTTGTCGATGAACATCAGATGTGTCCTCGGAATTTTTGGATCAGCTGCACTCATATCTAGTGGGTAGACCACCGTATCATGCTCGAACACGTTAATGATCAAACCATTCTGCTGCTCGTCATACCGTATCTGGGGGTGGGGTAGGGGTGGCGTGGGTGGGCGGGGTGTAAGTGAGATCACACCATTGGAGTCGAAACTGTTCCTGTGTTTTGTGCATTTTGATGGACAGCATATGTTCGCATTCGTTGGAAATCTCACAGACAGGAGAGACCAGTGAAGACAATGCTCATCCTTGTTCTTGACATCGCAATGTATGATCACCCACACAGTGGTTGATATCTGGCGATGTTGAGGTAGAGCGCCGCAAATTGGTCTACTACCCAGCTAGACTCGTCGCGAATGCAGTTTCGGACAGCTTGCAGCACCATAGATTTGACCTCCTTCACCCCCTCACCAATGTCGCTTGCATTCAGGAAGGCCTGCTGATTCGATCAGAATAGGGGGTCTGTAGTGAACCTCGGCTCCATCGTTCTTCTCCTTATGTAGGGTCAACCCGTTGGCATGGCAGAACTTCACTCGCAACAGCTCAAAGATGTCTTCCTCCTGCTTTCTCGTGGGACATGGCTGGCCTTCGGGTCCATGGCGGGCTTTCTATGTGGAGCCGGTTTCAGCTTCTTTGGCAGGGTGGGCTTTCCACGTGGCGCCGGAATCGGCCTCTTGGGCTCTCTGCGTGGAGCCAGTATTTGCTTCTCACTATTGGGAGCCGTGGCAGGCTGTTCAACTGGAGCTGGAATGGGCCTCTTGGTCTCTGCACATGGAGTCGGGGTGAGCATCTGGCCTGATGCTGGGCTGTGCCTCTCGGGAGCAAGAGAAGTTGTGGTACTAGTTAGCCTCCTGCGTGGAACTGGGAAAACATCCCAGCGGGAATTGGATCAGGTTGCACACTGCAGGAAGCCGGGGTGGTGTGTGACTATACAAATAGAGCAGAAGTGGCTTCCGGGCCAATGTATGAGTGAGTTGGCAGGTGGCACTGAACGAAGAGCTGCCAACCCCTGGGCTGATGTGCTCATGGCATAATAGCTTGGTCAATTCTTGGACTGCGTATTCCAATGTAGCTGGATATAATCAGATATCCACCCATCTCTCTAAATGACATTTCTTTGGACAGCTGCTTCTTCGGATTGTGGTCAGTGCGGTTCCTAGGACATCGATTGCATTTCGGGCCTGTGGTGGCGGACTCTGACCGAATATGGACCATTGCGACTACAGTGGCGGCTGCCAATGTAGGAAGAGGCGGTGCAGTGTCACACGTACACTTGCCTCCCATTCGTCCTCTCAAGTTTGGGGATGCCAGTCGGGTGGTAGGGTGGCTCTGGGTGTGGGGTGGGGTGTGGGTGCAGCGTATTTATGTACACGAGGAGTAGCCAATTCTTTATGGACATAATTTCTTATATGTTTATTTTTATTTAGTGCTTTTTGTTATGTACGCCGTCACGCCTTTATATACACGAGGAGTTGCCAATTCTTCATGTAAGTAAAGTCATATATGCTTGTTATTATTGATCATTGTCTTTTTCTCTACTACTTCTGTCAATCCGCAATCACATATGGGTAGCTCACATAGACACATTTAGTTGAATTCCGTCAACTTTGAATTTCTGTCTCCTCCTCGACCTCCACCCTGTTGATGGAGTGTAATATAAATCGTTCCTGATAATCCATACACATGTTGGTAACCCACATAACAAATTTGATTGCATTCTATCAAATGCCTTCAGAGGAGAAAGCCAAACAGACAGACTGATAGATGGATAGATAGATTAGATTGTACATTTATCTCGCGCTGAACTCCATATGATCGCATGCTCTAAGCGCTATACATCTGAATCCTTGTTCCTTGACAATCCAAGACCGACAGCCACGTACGCCACATTGAGAGCTATGCCGTCACATGTACCTATTTACAGCTATGCCGACTGAAACAACGCAGCGTTAAATGACTTGTTCAAGAACACATCACGGCACACCGGCAGGGTATCGAACTTGCAAATCCCTAAACCACTGGCCCACCGCGCCTCTATCGATTGCAATTGCAATATCACCAACGTTTTATCAAAACGGTTGAGGATAATTGAAACAAAGCTACCTTACACAGCAGCATGTAGGTTTTTCAATATCCTGACCCTGGAACGCCAACCAGTTGATCAGATATATGTATATTTATCGTATCCTACCAATATAGGCTAGTACTTGTAGGTACAATGCGGCTATGAACACAACAGCAGAAAGGTTACCTCTAAGATATTTGACTTAGATCAGTATTGCGCTAGCTAATGTAAGAATATGTAACAATATTCGGATATCAACTGGCAATGTCTGTACGAATCAACACAATTTAAATTGAATACTATAAGGAGGGAGTCAGTTGTCAAATCACTCAAATTGCACAGTGTATACACGTACGAATACTCAATTGACGCAAGGTTTCCTGGGATATAAGACGCTATTTCAGCCCTCTGTTATGGTAAATTTATAATTTCTTCGAGTCTGTAATAACAAGGTCAGCCGCTATTCGAGTGCATGTACCACATCCAGCAAATAACGCCACAAACGGCACTAAATTAATGGTATCATATCAAGGCGTTGAAATTTTAATGATGGAAAAAAAAATTGGCAAATGTGACATGACTCAAGAAAAAACTGTTTATGAGCAGTGCATACATTATTCTTACATCGCCTCATTACAGAACACGGAAAACCAGCGACGTCACTAGCCTGTTCTCGGTTATGACAAAATGGCGGCGTTTGTCAGAGTAGTAAATAAGGGTATTTATGCGCGTTTAAACAATTATTCCAACTCATATACTCTTCTTTACGGGTGTAGTCTTATTAATATATAAGGTGGCTATCTAATAGCATTTGATAGTTTCCTTTTCCATCCCCTTTGAGCCGACCTCAGCTAAAAAAATAGCCTGCAAGTTTCATATTTAAAATCCGCAATAGTACAGTGTTGGGCAATTCGATTGTGATCGCGGAAAACCCTAAAGCTACCCCTCTTAAAATGTGTATGCCACAGTTAGATGGAAAATGATCTTAGAATATTTAAGCAGCTTCTCGAAAGTTATATATATATATATATATATATATATATATATATATATATATATATATATATATATATATATATATATATATATATATATATAAACTAGAAGATAGAAAGACGGCCATTCCGCCCGTGTGAAAAACGTCTTCATCAACTTCATCCATTAATCATTAAACATTTTATGAACTTATACAATGTCTATCCCGCTACCTTCAACACTTAACCGCCACCATCTGATATGAAAACGAAAATCAATCAATCTCCTTTATCTTGTTATCGAAATCGACAGAGGACCAATAACGTTGTACAAGTTGCAAATGTGTAGCCATCAACGGCGATGTTAAATTCATACAACAATATAAAGATCCGCCTGCTCATGTGACCGTCTGCCTCTTAGGGCCAGAAGATGCGGTTCTTTAAAGACAGATGCTCGTAAGAGTACTTATCTTAAAGAACCACAGTCCTTTGCGCCCCAAACATGCATATCATATATCACGTGATTTGTACTTAAGATATAATGTGTCTAGTTTGACTGATTACACGAGTCCCATAAAGCAATCCTTTAAATCAGGTCTGACTGCATTATACAAACACGGACAAATATTGATTATAGGTTCCTGGTGTTTTGGGCACACTGCTCATAAGCCATCTCAACAGGCCATCTATTGTGCTACATAGCTCATTTCACAGCAAGCTGCCCACATCCAATTATTGCTGCGTGCTTTGCATGTACCTGGTCCAAATTGGTTACAATTAATGAGTCTCGCGCTCAATATGTCCAAACTGTAGATGACACTCGTTGACCCATGTTGGCCCCAGAACAAGATTAAGATGTCATTTTGTTAATGAAATTCGCCGCTTTTATCAGCCTTTGGGGACTTAACTTATGCAACTGTGTGTTGTTTGATGCACATTAGCGGTATGTATTGCTTAGAATGAATAACGCGCTAATACATTAGTCAATGATAGTAATATCCGTTAATTAGCCAACTTCGAAATATACTTCGTGGAGAGCAGGGTTGAATGAGTCTGAACAGTCGGTCATCAATGGCCACCATTTTCCACTTAATAGGTTAAGATGAAACGTTCAGTAAATCACAGTCCTACCAGCTGTCTCCTCTATCAACCATTCTATTTCAATGCCATCCTTATCACTTATCCGTCCAGTGATTTAAATCTGGATTGCCAATTACACTAAAAAGTTGTATAATGGATTGAGCATACTGATCATCATGCGATTCTGAAGTTGGTTTATCCGTTTGTGACTCAATCTCAGTGTCTCCAAGTGACAACTCAAATTGCTAAAATAAATCTTGCTTAGGAACAATAGCTTTCACGCATGTGATATGTTGATCATTCTTTGCATTAACTAAGGTCGCTCAGATCACTCGAAGCAATGGTCACTGTTACTCAGTGCAATTCGCCTGATGTGATAAACATGATGTGCTCTCTACTTATAGAAATAACAACTTGGAAACATACCGTGATGGCTTCCATCGATCTAATTGTCCAAATGTTCGGACATATGTCTATATGGCCTTCAACTCGCACTGTTTACTCGTTTTTTAATGCCATACATTTCACAGAATCAGTGCATGCTCTCCATATTACCGCATTCTCTCTGGTAACCCTACAACAATGCGATGCCCTACTCATTGAGGTATGGACAGGATGCTGTGGAGGCTGGAAATGATGTAAATGTGTCTAACACTTTGACATCTCGTCTTCATCAGATCCATCTGCTGGAGAAATTCTTCGTTGTATTGTAAAACGGTGCAGATTCGTACGGCTCGATGCTGTTTCATTTTAGGCCGCCCCGGCTATATTCATTAAACATGCGATCCATGAGGAGTCTACACGCATTAGTTCTCAATGAAATTGTGAGCCATGTACACTGGGGTAATTTCACATACTTTCAACTTGTTATCTGTCATAACGATAGACGATCGACAAAGCTTGTAGGAAGAACTAAATCTTACAAAAACGTATCAAAACATGCAAGACCAATTCACCATATACTAGTCATTTTGTAAAAGACGCGAAAATATCATTAACATGCTAACTAAGAAATAATTGTAGTCAACTAAACAATGATCTGTACAGGTATCACCTACTTGAACACGCCAACTGATCTTACTGTTAGCCCAACGACCTATTATCATTACTTCGTTGAATGTCTAAGATAGGTAAATAAAAGACGCGATTTATTTGAGCCCCTTTATGAAATTACCCCACATATTTCTCTGGACATTTTCTTGCAGGAAATAAATACATTTTCTACTGAAATTAATGAAGATTTATTAGGAAAATTATATAACTTTCTAAGAAAAACAAACAGGTTTTAACATTATTGAATGTTCTTTGTATGATCTGTCTATCTATAAACCGGTCAAATGTTACTATTGTGTATTTGTGTATAGGGGGACAGGTAATGTTGCCAGCCATTAGGTGTGTAACTTTTTGAACACTTTTTTTGGTCGCTAGTCTGGGGCTTTTCCAGGCACCACCTATATGGCTGCGGGTTTTGTTTCTCGTGCTTTTGCACCAGATTCATAAGGTACATACTGATTTCCAAAAAAAAGAAAAAAAAAAGAATGTGGCGGTTCCTTGTCAATGTCGTCGTCTCACGCCCGCAGGAGTTGGCGATCGATGTGTGTAGGTTTGGCTGTACATCACACTGGTATGCTTGTGAGTATGATAACATTATTAGCTGGAGTGGTAAATTTGAGCTCGCACGCTCTCTCTCTCTCTCACTCTCTCTCTCTCTCTCTCTCTCTCTCTCTTTCTCTCGCTCTCTCTCTCTCTCTCTCTCTCTCTCTCTCTCTCTCTCTCTCTCTCTCTCTCTCTCTCACTTTCTCTCTCCCTCTCTTTCCCCCTCTCTCTCACTCTTTCTCATAAAAATTGTATATATAATTTAACTATATGCTGACGTCTAACAATTCTGTAGGGAGCGGACAAAATTAAGTTGCGAAAACGTATGCCCAATTGGACAGAGGTTACAAAAAAAATATGTTAAAAAAAACAATGAAACGGTTAAATGTCTTGGTGGCGCAGTTTCTGACTAGTTTTATTGACTGCCGGTTGCATTGATAGTAGTCTGAAACGTTGTTACCTAGATCTTAAATAATAGAGGCTCTCATTTCTAGCAATACACCGCCAATCTCAACCTAACCTCCTCCAGCATTGTACGCATGTTGCATGCTACTTGAAGCTTTGAAGTCTGAATTCTCCGAGTCTGAATGTTAAAGTAACTTTACAGGTAGCATGTTGACTATTTTGGAACTAATTTGACTGTGGGCTGTGAAACTAATTCAAAATATTCAACAAAATGTTTATTTAATTGTAAGTTCATCAAAGACATACTTTCGTAATAAACTCTTTCCGATGTTACATGAAGGAGCTACGTGAATATGGGTGTGATGTCCGCTAAAATTTGTTTATGACGCAAGCTACTTGAGTGACATATCGGATCCATCTTTTGGAAACCTGGTGCATGACCGCATTGATGTACTATATTGTGTTCTGGATGGAATGATGGCGTGGAACATCCATAAGCGAGACCACCGTGTTACAATGTCTAAGTACAAGGCTTCAACTAGAGAGAAAGAAGGAGCCATTGGTAAGCGGTTTGAGAAGGGCACATTGGAAAGGACGATGAAGAGCATGCTAATTATCTAAGACATATTAGTAATATTAAACTGCAAGATCCACATCATCTGTAGTAAATTGTTATATGCACCTTTCAATTTTAGACCAAGTAGGAAATGGACAGTGACATGGTTTATACATATTGGACCGGATTACTCTTCATTTAATACACATCATCTTATCGCCTCACTAAGTGCATACACTGGTTGATATAATTAGCGTGTTTATGAGCAGCTATGTTACGGGTGTGGGTAAGGTAATGGAGGGGTCCGATCTGTGACTCAAGTCATTGAAGCCTATTGCCAGCCGGTACGAGCTCAACTCATACAATAATGGATAAATCCACTTTTAGCTATACGGCGCCCATTTCTAGCTAAGCTCATCCAACGCTTTGTTCGTGTTGGTATATCTTTGAAGTATACAATATGCGTAAATAGTGGAAGTAATGGACACCTCTATTCAATCGATAATGAGCTGATAAAATCAAGCATCTCTGTATTGACATGTTTTTCGATTCCTGGCATTCAGATTGTTGTATGTGTACACACAGCCACACAGCCACACACACACACACACACACACGCACGCACGCACGCACGCACGCACGCACACCCACACATGCACTCGCGTGCACGCATGCACGCATATACGCACGCACACATGCATGCATGCATGATTTCACGCACACAGGCACGTCTATTTGCACAACATGGCAGTGTTTCATGTTTTAAACTACTTTCGAATGAGATAAACGAATGTGAATCCGAACATTCGAAGATAAATTGCAATAGCAATATCTTGTCTAGCCTAATGCTTATCATCTTCATCATCATAATTATCATTAATAGTTATTGTTTTGTTCTCGCTCTACTTGTCAAGGTTATTCATCCTTATAGCCATCACCATCACTCAACATATTCAATAATAACATTAATAGTGAATAATCTATCAATAGACAAACGTATCAACGAGTGCTGTACTACTACAGCTCTGTGTGCCATCTACCAGCGTTGTCTTGTAAGGGTAAAACTAGGATAAAGTTATATCTGATGGAATGCCTGTGGGTCAACTGAGTGAGAAATCTATGATCAATATGATAAAATGAATATGTGTTATATAAGTGTTTCTGGTGTGTGAGGTTTTCCAAGCTCGAAAGTAATATATAGTGTAAAATAGTCCAGAGACACCGTCACTAATTTGAAATTCTAGTGGCATTCGTTTGGGCAACAGTTAGTAAATAAGATTCATTTCATAATTCTCGTACACTGAATCTGAAAATCGTATTTAACAAGCTAAAAGCTACCGAAAAAAACGTAAATAAAAAATTGAAATAATGTGGCGGATATATCTGTAGAGCTCATGGCGAATTTCAATTTGCAGGCGACGAGAAGACTGTTTTTGAAAATTCGCCACTGGAATGACTGGCTCGGTAACAGAGCCAGTCATTCCAGTGGTACATTATCAAAAATACTCTTATCTTAACTTGCAAATGGACACTGACTAAGCAACACATTTTATTTTCCTCACCAGTAAACCTTTACTCGTCAAGCCGGCCAAAATGCATCTTATAAACGATTTACCTAAGTTTCAGTGGTAGATTTACAAAACAACATTCAAAACAAATGTCTCCTTATGGCCAGCAAATAGTCATTCACTGAGTGAAAATTTCAATTTTCTTGAAAAATCTTAACAAATTAAGGAGTTAATTGATACAAGTAACAATTTCAGCGCTTTGATGTACTTTGAGGCAGTTTGAGGTGCTTTGAGGCAGTTTGAGGTGCTTTGCGGCAGTTTGAGGTGCTTTGCGGTAGTTTGAGGTGCTTTGCGGCAGTTTGAGGTACTTTGAGGCAGTTTGAGGTGCTTTGAGGCAGTTTGAGGTGCTTTGAGGCAGTTTGAGGTGCTTTGAGGCAGTTTGAGGTGCTTTGAGGCAGTTTGAGGTGCTTCGAGGCAGGTTGAGGTGCTTTGAGGCAGTTTGAGGTGCTTTGAGGCAGTTTGAGGTGCTTTGAGGCAGTGTGAGGTGCTTTGAGGCAGTCTGAGGTGCTTAGAGGCAGTTTGAGGTGCTTTGAGGCAGTTTGAGGTGCCTTGAGGCGGCGTTAACACAAGAGAGGTTAAGACAAATACAAAATCCAACCTGATTATCAAATCACCATAATGCAGATTGGGTCTGTTTTGATGGTAAAAACTGTAGCTTTGATGTATTGATCTCAACGTTGAGAATCGAGTTGGTAAACTAGCTATAGCTTTGCTCATAAACAAAGTATGCACTCATAATATGTTTCCTCCATTATTAGTTGGCTCATATTAACCATTTAATGGCTAACTTTGTTCAGAGATATTTTTTGCATATTGAATGGCCGTTTGAAGGATAAGACTACACTACTTTTGAAAATTTGCCACTGGTATGACTAACTCAGTTATCATAGGAAGATGCTGAAACGGATCCTTTTGAGTTCCAGCGAGAGTGGCCAAGCCTGTGCCATAAATAGTATGTGTGCTGTAGTAAACGCGAAGGTTTGTCTAGAGATGCACACGCTACTGAATAACATATGTGCGAATGTAGACAACATTATCCTTGATCTATGCACTCGGCTTTTTGTAATGAATAGGCTTTGAAATAAAAGCGAGGCCAATGATGCACACACCGCTTCCAAATACATGCTCCGCTACACTCGTCTAAAATCGAGGAGAGTTGAAACAACACTAAACCATGCTATGAGCTAGCCCAGGAATGTGAATCCCCAGTAGTCAGAGCTCAGCAATATCCATTTCTCAGATGGCTGAACACTGGAAAAACGTCAATATCGGGTCTCTATTCCCAGCAGTTGAATCTATATCTACGTCATGCACAAGTGCACATCAAGAAAAGCGAGTCCAATTCAGCTTTGTCTCTTAACCGAAATATAGATCTTTTCTGTTCCACCTTTCAGCGATCAATACATTTTGACTTATGGTCTCATTGGATCTTAGCAACTGTTATGAGACGTATCCTTTCTTCCGGTCTAAATGCCCAGCTATTCAAGACGTTCTTGTAATGCATATCGCATAACTGTTCCCTGTCATGCATAGCGTGTTCCATGATGAGTTTGAGGCCACAGCTCCTAACTGCATTGAGATGACAGTAGTCATAGTCGACCTATTTAATACCCAGATAACACACGATTCTGTCTCCAAAGTGTTGAATGTGTCATTATGCTTTATTTGCATGAAAATCACTACAAGATTAAAGAATTGAGGCGTTTTATCTGAGTTGACATTGAAAAGTGTTATATCTGCATATATATATATATATATATATATATATATATATATATATATATATATATATATATATATATATATATATATATATATATATATATATATATATATATATATATATATGGACTTTTCTTATTTCTGTTTAATTATGTTGAACTTGAACTTCAATTAGTTAGGTATCTAACTATTCCAATTACGCTTTGTAAAGGCGGAAACTACGAACAAATAACATAATGGAACAGTACAATAGAGTTGGATCACATCTTTTACACACGCATATGTATCATCTCATATTTCCTGAATGCGCTGCTAATATGTCAATCTTGAACCATCAATAATGGTGTAGTAATCTGCAATGAATAAACTGCTTTTAGTACTCACCAACAGTTGATGGCTCTGATAGCTCCAGGTCATGTTTGGCCGATGCGAACTGGACCAGAGCGCAGAAGACAAAAACTGCAGGTTGCACAACGGAAGCTGCGCATGAAAGGACTCAACTAAAACCCTGGTTCCAAGAACTGGACATCAGCACATTCTTCCCATGTGATTTAAATAGAGCCACACTGCTGGACGTTTACATCGTATCATTACTAGTTTAATATGAATTAGCAGATGTACATGTTCTCATGATGAAACTGTAACATATGTATGGCATCGGGCCAATCAAACATTGCAGCGCAGTCCTCACATATCAAGTTCATTAAATAATTTGCCGAAACGTTTTTTAAATTACACTTTTGCATCTCCGTTTAAGATTAACTATTGGGCCATTTACAAGAGCATAGGGTCTCATCAGTTCAGTCCAAGATCGCGGTGCAGGTTATATATGTGGTGACAGTGTGTGTCACTGTGATATTAGATTGAGTATGGACAGATGGATTATTTGAGTTAGATTAAATCAGATTGGGAAATGGTTTACTAATCATGTAGGAGACTACACAAATTTATTTTCAGAGAAAGAGAATGATAAGAGGCATAATGTAAAAATTAACATCTACTGGTCTCCACCCAAAGCTGAGTTCTTGATAATCATGGATATAACAAATAGATATAGAACAAATACTAGCTTAAGAATACCTAAACATACACACTCGCTTTCCTCTGGCCAGTCAAGCCATGCAATTAGGAGGTAGAAACCTAAAACTATACCCAATATTTTTATTACGGAGAGAATGATAATTACTCAATACAACTTGATTATAGTTAGCAGACGAAGGAGCACAATTAGCATAACGCATCCAGTCATAATTTAACGAACACATTGCTAATCTTATTTACAGAATAGCTAACTAATACGTGGTCAATATAGACATTGCACTGACGCTTTTATCCAGGAAATTGGCATAAAATGAATCGATAATGGCTTAATGTAATATCTTGATATCTACTGATAGAATTGACTATCTCGGGAGCATCGAAACAGCAGTTTGAACATGAAAATGCAACATACAATAGGCACCGAAACGAGTGTATAGTTGAAAATGTAGCGAACGTAATGACAATACTTGTGTACTTACAAATATATACACTAACAATCCCTCATTTAGCACAGGTCATAATCCAGGAGCCTAACAGAAAGCCGACCCTATCTTCTACCTCCTCAGCTCATATGCGTGCTAAGCGCCCCTCGGGCCTGGTTCCCCATGCCACTAGGATGGCAAGCGAGTTCTCCCCGGGCCTGGTCCCCCATGTCACTAGGATCGTGATGGAGAAAAGGTACACTAGGTTCTCCTCGGACCTGGTTCCTCATGCCGCTAGGAGTAGTAACTACCATATAATGGTTATACGACTCAATTTCAACATCATCAAGACTCCAACCATCTTCTGTACTTTTTGGAACTTCTTGCTCTATGGTCTATGCCATATGGGATAGTCTTGTTTAAATCTTCACAATTCCCATTGAAGACTATATAAGTATGTGTTGTGGACACATTTAAGTCATCGGACTCTCCGGAAATGATACTACACCTCAGGCACTGAGCCCAGATCGGCATTTCGCGGTCTCTGCACAGTTTTAATTAGTCCGTCATGGTGGACTATTAATTTGTGCCCTTAGCACTTGATGGCATATCATATATTTGACAATTTAGTAAAAATAATGAAGGGGCCAGGCCAGAGAGGCAGCAACTTCCTAGACCTTCCCACCTTAGTCGAAGAATTCGTCAAATAAAGAACACCACCAATTTGGTAATCATGGTGATGGAAACGCACATCATAGTCCCATTGTTGGCTTAACTGGGACATTTGCAGATTGTCTCGTGCTACTTTATGAGTGTCTTCGAGAAGTTTCCACAAATTTCGCACACAATCAATTGAAGACACTTTAGAATTGCTGGTCATTGGCGCTCTGAACATTATGTCAATGTGTGAACCCGCTTTGACGATTCACAGTAGCTCTGATGGCTCCCGCCACAAAACGAATCCACTCATCCGAGTGCTGTTGATTCGTTCAAGCTGTCCATTTGAACATGGTCTGTATTCCGTTGTGCGAATCTTTGAGATTTCAATGAGCCATAGCTGATTCCGACGACCCCACCAATATTTCACCGATGGACGGACATGTGCAGCTCTGAATCAGGAGGAATGTATTCTGCTCCATCCACGTTATGGTACTCTTAAGGTCATTGTCCTCTAGCTCATGCTGTCTGAGCTGCTCTGAAGTAAATGCCTCCAGCCATTTCGATACACGACCAGATGGATTTGGCAGTGATTCAGCATCATCACAAGGTCTTCTAACTCTCTTAGAGTATCATCATCAGACAGAAGGATTGCCTTAATTGAAGGGAATGCTAACGGAATTACATCATCAACACGTTCCTCAAATGGGCTCATTGCTGATGAAGTGTGGTGCAATATTTACAACCGCCACAAGGCAAAGAAGTAAGAACTTCGCCAGGTTTGTGGGAATAACATGGTGTAAAGTTGGATGGGATGCATGATAGGTCATGAGCATTAGATAGTTTTCTCAACAACGATGCTGGATAATTATGTTATACTGTGACAGCTCCTCAAGCCACCCAGCTAGTTGAACTTCTATATGCTTACTATTTAGAAGTCAAGTAAGGATGTTGTAATCAGTTCGTATAATAGTTGGCCTCCCTAGCAGATACATCCTAAACCGACTAGTAAAAGTTTCGACAGCTAATAACGCTTTGCAAGTTACACAACACCTCCTTTGAGCAGTTATTAAGGTTCGCCTCACAAATCCAATGAGCACTTCTTGTCCATCTTGGACTTGTGCTAGCTCTACGTCAATAGCGTTGTCTGAGGCATCTGTGTCCAGGATAAATATACCATCCAGTTTGGGATGTCCAGCACTGCAGCGCCGGACATGGCAGATTTTAGGGTTTCAAAAGCAGTTTGGTGCTCACAATTCCAAATGAAGTCAAATTTGGAACTGGCCATGTTGGAAAAAGAAGCGGATATAATAATAATAATAATAATAATAATAATAATAATAATAATAATAAAAAGTACATTTATACCGCGCGAAACTCCACGCAGTAGCATGCTCTAGGCGCATACAATATATACACGTGAACCCCTGTATATGTTGTCTATGGTAATTCATAAATCCTAAAAAATGGTTATAATTCCTTCCTAGTATTAGGAGCAGGCCAGTTAGGAGCACATTGTATATTTTTTGATGTGACAAATATCCCATCTCGCTTACGAGCCACTTTTGAAATAAGTGGCATTCCTGGACTTAAGCTTTAGATTGTGCTGCTTGAATCTCGAGAGCACTGCTGATAAATTTGCTAAATTCTTGTCAAAATCCTGACCTACCACAACAACACCGCCAAAATACGCGAGACACTCATGCTATTTAGACCATGCAGTACCAACTGCATCATCTGCTGGAGGGTAGCCAGACTATTGCATGTTCCAAATGGCATTTTGACAAATTCGAAAAGGCCAAATTTTGTGTCAAATGCTAGCTTGTGGTGATCCGCTTGGTCCACTTCAACCTGCCAATAGCTAGCATCCAAATCGAGCGTACTTATATATTTAGCAGCAGCTAATGCATCTCGACAGGCTTCTAGATTTGGGACAGGATAACATCCTTGTAAGTTAATTTATTGACTTCTCGGAAATCGATGCAGCAACGCACTTTTCCGGACGAGTACTGGGGCCGAAGATCACTTGGAGTTCGATGGTACTATAATACATTTCCTCAACATATCATCGAGATGTTTCTTCCCCTCATTTTCGAAACATATTGGAGTTCGCCTAAGTTTGGCTATGCATCGCCTATATCTAATCTATGCTTAGTATCTCCACACAAACCCAAATCACAGTCATCTTTAGTGAACACAGTTTGAAATTCATTTAATAAGGATTTCACAGAGTGGGCTTGATTTTCACTTAAGTCATGAATGGATCTCTTATAGAAATCCTCTAAAATGAAGGCAGCCCCGTCTCAGAAGATACAGACGATTGAGACGCGAGCTGTCTCTTGGTGTCTACCAGAGGCTCCTGGTTAAGAGGTTTATCAAATTCATTAACAGGTTGGAAGACCTGGCCAATTTCAGTAGCAAGGCCTATGTTGTGATTTCTACCTAAGGTAATATACATGTTGGATAAATTACGCAGTAGAACTGGAATTTGATAGGCATTAGCATTGGTAACTGTGTGAGAGGTTACCAAACCCCCAAGTTCTAACGAATGCTGCAGCACTAGATCATTCTGCAATTCACGACCCAGAAAACTATTTGTCTCGATAGCTTCAAACGGCCCAACCCAACAGCGACATTATGTTTCAGACACACTTGCGATTTGAGTATCTTGCCCATATGCCTTACCTACTGACAGCTGAATATGTTCACCATTAATGATTAACATAGTTTTGTTAAGTCGATTATAGCATCGTAGGCCTTGAGGAAATCAGGACCCAATATAACAGGTCGTTAATAACTGTCAACAGTACAGTCCAAGCAGATTTAGTATAGCCTATGGACATAGACACTGGCTCAGTTGTCTGCGCATGGATAATATTATCCTTGCCAGCACCATTGAGCGAAATTGCACCCTGTAGGAATAGTAGTCCGGTGCACAGTTTTGGCAAGTTCATTGGTAAGAACCGTTTCTTGAGCGGCAGTATCATCAACTGCATCAATTGGGGGTATTGTTGATACATATGCGTATAACTATACTGACAGGATCAGCAGAGGAGTTATACATAATAACATCACATGGTCATGTGGGTGAGAGCGGTCGGGGTGATTGGGACCTTGCCTGGCAAAGCAGGCTTCTAAATCCTATTTAAAACATCGCCTTCACTGGCCCCCACTACCACTAGCGAAGAGTTGTGGGCGAGATTTGTCAATTTGGTCTTGCTGAAGGATAGCTTCCTCCAGTGAGAAGATTTAGAATTGTGCCTAGCCAAACCTTTATGTCTGCATTACCATTCTTAAGATAGCTGGCATCCTTCTCCAGTCGGGAGCACCCAGGGCCCGTATTTGACATTACTGTCTATGATTTTCAGTGTCACTGTCGTCATTGCTATCTGGAAAATGGACTTTTCTTAGTTCAGGCCTGCGACTACCAAGAGTAAGACTCTGGTTGTGAATAGCAGCACTCACCATCTATAGAACGCTTTCCAAAGATGTTGGCAATTTGTCCATGGCAGTCATGGCAGGCCGTTTGTTATCTACCCCTCTTAGAAAAGCATCCATTGTGATTATTTTAGCCACAGTTTCTGGAGCATCAGAGTACCCTTCTTTAGTGAGTTCTTGAATGTTTTCTACACATTCCTCTAGGAAGCCGCCATCTTGTTGGATATCCTGCCTTTTCCCCCCGGATATTATGTGGATGGTCCCCTTTCCCAAACTGTTTCAAGATTTTATCGCTCAATCTCTCATAACTACTGTGAACTAATGTGATTTGGGTGGAGAGGAAACCTCTAGCCTTGGAAGTGGTCTCTGATTAACACCATGTGGCGAAAAATCAGTCTGGTCATAGGATGGAGAAAAGTTAGGCTCCCTTTCAGTCTCTCTTTTCCCTGACCCATATACCCCACCAGGTGCAAATCGTCAATCCTTGGTGAAAAAGGACTCGAAAGGCACATAAAGAGTGGGCTCCTTAAATCCACCTTGTTGTATTATAGATTTGCTAATAGGGTCATATATTTTGCTTCCTCCAAGCTTAGCTCATGCTTTAGCCTAACTACCTCCGAGGACACCTCGTCTGGTTGCTTTCCACCAATGGTACCTTGTTCTATATGGTCTAATGTTATATCTGCAGACTCTCTAAAATGGTGGCAGTCAATGGCAGATCTGGGTCATTCTTAACATCCGCCCAGGCGATGTAACCCGCTTTTAATTCACGAAGTTTTAAGAGGCTAGTTGCACGATTCCTGTCGAGATGGATAGATGTGTGGATGGATGGATGGGCTGGGCTGGGCTGGGCTGGGCTGGGCTGGGCTGGGCTGGGCTGGGCTGGGCTGGGCTGGGCTGGGCTGGGCTGGGCTGGGCTGGGCTGGGCTGGGCTGGGCTGGGCTGGGCTGGGCTGGGCTGGCTGGCTGGCTGGCTGGCTGGATGGCTGGCTGGCTAGCTGGCTGGCTGGCTGGCTGGCTGGCTGGCTGGCTGGCTGGCTAGCTGGCTGGCTGGCTAGCTGGCTGGCTGGCTGGATGGATGGATGGATGGATGGATGGATGGGTGGATGGATAGATAGATAGACAGATAATGCATTTATATTGTGCTCAACTCCAGGCTATTGCATGCTTGATATCGTTCAAGGTCAACAGTTCATCAAAGGTTGCTGTATTTATACACAACGCCATTACTGAAAATAGTTTAATTACTCTTGTGAGAGATACAAGTTTACTATATTATGTGGACAAATTTCGGTGTAACATCGTAGAATTTCCGGGTGTAATTTCCGTAGCCAAAAACTGTATTTAGAACTGCTTTAGCATGAAGGCCATCTTTCAAGAATGAAAAAACATCTGAAAGTCTAACACCATTACGTTGACCTTTATCTTAATGACATTTACATAATTCTATGCTAAATTTAAGCGAATTTAGGCCAACTCGGCAATTAAGTTGTTCGATTTTTGATTCAATAATGTTAATTGACGGGGAAACATTTTGTCTTAATTAGCGAAGATAGATGGTCTACAATGTGTATTGTGCACATTATAGGTCTGCAGCGAATATGCTGGAACGCCTATAAATTGTATGGATTGTCCAAATTTCGAAACAACAGCAACACCAAGAGGTCATATTCTCTACAGATATCTTCTATGGCACCATTATCATCTACATTCATTAAATATGTGACCCCGTCTTCTTTATTAGTGAGATCACATGTTCCAGCCCATATGTAAAAAATGCAATGATGAGAGTGCCTCACAGTGTCTTCAATATTACTTTCTAAAATGTCAACTAACCATGCTGTCGTTGCCCGACTTTCACACCAGTATTCAACATAGCTTGTTGTATCTGCTCTCTCTAAAATAAAACCTGTACTGGTGCCAACAGAATAGGTTTATGTGTTAATGTATAATTTAAAGAAAATGCTGTGCCTTTAAAACATTTTAGTAGTATTCGATGAAGACATATGGAAATGTAATTAATACAGAATTTATTGTCAAGTAAATTAGATTTGGAGAGAATAATAATACTAATAATAATAATAATAATAATAATAATAATAATAATAATAATAATAATAATAATAATTTTTTATCCTACGAAACGTGTAATCTCAAATCTGAATTTCGTTTATATAAAAAAAACACGTTAATACCACGAAATATCAAGAACATATAGTACAAATGATCATTGGCAACGCCTACTAAGTATAATCCTATAGAAATAGTTAATATAATTCACTTAGCATGTGGCCGTGGCAAAATATTAAAATCATCACCCGATAAACATTATTTTCAAATGAAAACTCGTATTTTGCTCAATATTATATCCATTTTGAACACAAATAGATGTGACCATAGATAATGATATGCTAGAATACGCGTGTAAAATAATGATCGTTGTATATAGAAAGTAGTTAGAATGGCTATCGAGATTTCTAATTATATTATTTTGAATAGATGCAAAATCGTACTAATGTTCCAAATAATCTTTTCAGAATAAAAATACTGGACACCAGAATTTCTCCCGACACCAATTGTAGTAATCTGCAATTGAATAAACTGTTTCTCGCATCTTTGTTAGAAGCCTTTCACACTGAATGAGTCACCAAAACTTCAATTCCGCTAACATGCGTGCATATGTTCTTATTATTGTAGTCAGCCGTTTGCCGCTGTGATACATGTTAGCGCTCATTGGAATTCGGTCAAATACATATTTTATCTGTACACAGAGCATCCGTCTAACCCGCGCATACTGCCTACGCTGGCTGCCATGGTTGGAGTCTAATCTGATTAAATCAGGGGGAAATGCAAAAGATTTTCTTCTGTATGCCCACCTGATCTGAGAGTCATTTCATGAATGACATTGCTACGGGTAACTAATTCGAATCGACTTCCTTAATATAATAATCTCCAGGTTTGATATTCCGCACCCTAAATAATACAATGCTGAGCAATTTGATTGCGATCGCTCAACATTCTAAAGCTGTCCCTGTCCAACATATGTATGCCTCAGTTAGATTATAAGATGATCTTATGATATTTATGCAGCTTCTCTAAGGTTAATCCTTTGCCGAAGAACATCCAATATACTAGAAAATAGAAACATGGCCAATCTGCCCCTATGCAAAACATATTCATCATATTCATCCATTAATCGAACATTTTATGAACTCACAAAATCTCTAAACCTCAAACGACACCACGTAAGCGGCACACTCTGATATATAAAGAAAATCAATCAATTTCCTTTATTTTGTTTGCTAAATCGACCTATAACGCTGTACAAGCTGCACATGTGTAGCCACCAACGGCGATGTTAAATGCATACACCAATATAAAGATCTACATGCTCACGTGACTGCCTGTGTTTTGGAGCCAAAATATGTGATTCTTTAAGACACATGTTCGTAAGAGCGCATGTCTTAATGAACCACTATCATTTGCACCCCAATAGGTATGCCATATACCAGGTGACTTGTACATAAGATAACATGTAGATCTAATTTGAATGAGTACACAAGTCCCATAAAGCAATGCTATAAATCAGGGTTGACTGCATTATACAAACTTAAACATATATTGATTATATGTTGCTGGTGATTTCGTGGCACCATTCATAAGCCATCTCAACAGGCCATCTATTGTGAGACATAGCCCATTTCACAGCAAGCTGTCCTCATCTAATTATCGCTCCGTGCTTTGCATGTACCTGGTCAAAATTTGTTACAATTAATGAGAATCGCGCTCAATGTACCAACACTCTAGAAGACACTCGTTGTCCCATGGTGGCACCAGAACGAGATTAAGATACGGGTTTGTTAGTGAAATTCGTCGCTTTTATCAACCGTTGTTAACTTAACTCATTCAACTATGCGTTGTCTGATAGACGTTAGCGTTAAGTGTAAGCCTTCAGTAAATCACAGTCCTAATAACTGTCTCCCCTATCGAACATTCTGTTTCATTTTCACTATGCCTGGTACTGCCTAGCACCTGCTGTGTATACTTAAAATGTCATTGCCAATATGGGGACCCATTTCTAGCTATGCCCCACCCATTTGTTGCTAAACTCCGCCCATGTTTTTGCCCGTGTTGCGATAGATTATATACTTTAAAGCAAAAATCCCCAAAATGCCCAATTTCAATGTAACTGTATAGGTAAGATGTTGAAGATTTCAAATCTAATTCCACTGGATGATGATGGTGCCTATGGCAGTAATAGCACCCTGTCAAATTAATTTCAAAATATTCACCAGATTGCGTATTATAAAGTAAGTCCATCAAACATGTGCTTGGCTTTGTCATGAACATTGAAAAGACCGTCAAGTGTGCGGATTCTATATTTGTACACTTGTCGTACTTTTCAATGTATATGGCGGAGCTCGACTTGTCGCTATGTACTGTAATCCCAGCCTATATATGATGCTATTATGTACGACGTCATATACTTGAGTGACGGATACATTGCACAAAGAAGTCACTTAATAGATTGAGGATATTGCGCGTCACGTGATTAGACATGTTAGCTATTCGGTTTGTGACTTATCTCAGTGTGTTCAAGTGTCGAATAAAATTATTAAAATAAATCTTGTTAATGGAAAATGGCTTTCAAGCATTAGATATATTGATTCATCTGTGTACTGAACAGTGTAACTCAGATCGCTTTAAGCAATGGTCAATGTTACTCAGTGAAATAGGAACGATGGGAAAAATATTATGATTTATCTACATACGTATTAGAACACAATAATAAAAAAACACATCATACCTTTAAGCGTGCGATATTCTGATCGCTCTGATGTTATATTTGAATATCGTTTTATCTTTGAAGTAAATAATGTGCGTATATAATGGAAGTAATGGACACCTTTATTAAATCCATAATGAGCTGATAAAATCAAGCATCTCTGTATTGACATGTCTTTCAGACACCTATCGATTCCTGGCATTCAGATTCATATATGTGTATGCATTATGAGGATTGCATTCTCATATATACTTATTCCGTACTCACATGCTGACAGACAAGTTCTCATACCCTTGTATTTGGTAGACAAAGAAAGATAAAACAGATATAAATAAACGTAAAGGAATTAGCTACCTCGAGCGATCTTGGCTGGAACGAGGATCAGTTCGAGAAGACATCGAAAACACCTGTCTTAAAGGCAGGCTTACCTGCACACTTGCAGTCACACACACTTACACAGGCGCAGACGCCTACCCACATGCACGCACACACGCACTCACGCATGCATGCACGTGCATATATTTGCACACATGACAGTGTTTCATGTTCTGAATTACTTTCAGAAGCGATAAATAAATGTGAATCCGAACATTTGAAGATAAATTGCACTACGAATATCTTGTCTAGCATAATCCTTTTCATTTTATTCATCAGAACTAGCATTATTAGTTATTGTTTTGTTCTCGCTCTACTTGTCAACATTATTTATGCTTCATCAACATAGCTTTCACCACTCAAAATATTCCATAATATCAGTGATAGTGAATAATTCAGCAATAGTCAAACGAATCAACGAGTACTGCAAGTCAAACGTATCAACGAGTACTGCCAGTCAAAAGTATCAACGAGTACTGCCAGTCAAAAGTATCAACGAGTACTGCAATAATACAGCACGGGATGCCATCTACCGATGATGTCTTGCATGGATAATGTCAGGATAAGGCTATACCTGATGGAATGCCTGTAATGTGGGTGAACTGAATGAGAAATCGATACTCAATATGATCAAATTAGTATTTATTATATAAGTGTTTCTGGGGTGTGAGGTTAGCACAACAAACGCGAAAGTAGTATATAGTGTATACTTGTCTAGAGGCACAATCACTAATTTGAAATTCTAGTGACATTCTTTTTTAGACTGGGCCCATTTTCATGAAAGATTAATGTTGTAGGCATTTTGGGGGAAATGTTGGTAAATCTGCTTTCCGGGATAATTAGAATGTGCTGAATACAAAAATGCAGTTTACCAAGCTCAATTTTGCTATTCAGACAAAAAAAAAATGGCCGCCAAATAACGTCTAGATTTCGGCAAAATGGAATAAATTCAATTGCAATATGAGCAACATTGTCACCATTATTATTTATTATCCATCAGAAGGTTATATTCTTACATGATTTATTTAGGTCTTCCTTTTGTGCTTATACCATGACAATTTATTTGTCCATTTATCAGTCCACCCGTCTGTCCATTCATCTTCTGTCGTCCGTCCGTCTATTAAAACAATGCCATGGTTTGTCATTTCTTTATGGATATAAACACAATTTCTTCGATACGTACATTATTACCCTTTGCCAATATAGTTAAGCTGTAGGAAATGTAAGTGGTTCAGACTTAGTACAAGACTTGTGGCCATTGGTGGATTTTCAAAATATTGTATATCATGAGAATGTTTAAGTGATTATGTATCAAAAACATAAACTACAGGTGCTTCACACGGCTTTTAATTGAATAAATTGTATTAAAACGCCAATACAAGTTTTAAACAGCTTCTCTAATTTGGTGAACCAGTCATCAATCAATGGATTTGCAGCAAATCTCATATCTTATAAACAGATATTATGCCATTTTAATAACTCGATCTATTTTGTCGATTTAAAACTAGTCTTATCCGACTTTTGAAAGTGTGAAAACGTGTATTAATCGTGATTCAAGTAAATTACTTCTCAGTTAGATTTTGGGCATATATTTCTCAACTTCTCTTCCATAATTAAACTTCTTTGGAGAGACAACCCACATTATACTTTGAAAATTATTCATCACAGAAGCATAATTGTGACCATGTCTGAGAATTAGATTACTGGTTCATACACATACCCCTCCCCCCCCCCACCCTTAGCATGTCTTGGTGCATTGCAGTGTTGCTTTCTTGCAACTATATTTTTGGGATCCACATCCTTTATGTGGACAGGAATATACCTTGGCTTGGCTGATGTCCCTGATTGCATCCACAACCTAGTGCAAGTCATCATGTTGAAATGTGTCACCAGTAGCATGAGAACATCGGTGTCCCGTGCTAATACAGCAACACAGCTAATATTAGTATGCACACTGTGTAGGACACTTCTTGTATCAGCCTCCTTCTGTTGGGCCTCCTTCTGTTGGGCCTCCAATGCGCTTGTATCCACCATTGGATCAGACGCTTTAACCATATCCCCTCCTTGGAAGCCAATCCTCCAGAAACGATGATGGTCTTGTTAGTAGGTGCTTGGAGTAATATTTGTTCAGAAATGGAGGAAGTAAGATCAGCCTTATTGTCTGGGAGAGCTAAGAAATTTAGCCAGTCATTTGGTGGTGGAATAGATCGGTCCTCAACACATCTCTGAATCGACTTGATTCCTCTGGGCCAGTTCCGTCTTGCCCCTCAATTGATGGATTATGAATTATATCTATCAAATGTGATATCAATTATGTTGCACGTGTGTCCATATGGGGGACATATATCATGAAATTGGCTGCCATGCCACCAAATGTGTTACTACCATATGGCTTCCCGAGGCCCACCACGCGTGCTTGACCATCGATCACCAGACATGATGTCCCTTCAAATGTTATCCCTGAAGGACATTGGACATCACTTATAAGATATCTGCAACGACGGATTTGTGTCCACCTCATAGAGCTCCATTCAGGTCTGCGAGTGCAACTGGCACTGGCATCAATTCATGTTTTAAGATTTTTGGAGGTAGTTCAGGTTCATAGTCCATGATTAAGCATTGCAAGATATTCTGATCAGCTTTTATGGTGACTTCCTTATCCTTTGATTTTGTTTGTTTCTGCACCATATGAGGAGATGCAAAAGTTGAAGCCATTGTTTTCTTTAGTGGATCATTTGCTGTGCATCCGGCCCTCTGTTCTCGTCATTAGTCTTTCCCTAACAAAAGCATGCAACTGCTCCTGACCCAGTTATTCAGGATTGCAAATGGATTCTTGATTGTCCTCTATAGACATGCCCATTATTGCAATATTGTACAGTGTCTTATCTATGGCTAAGTCTAAAGAGAATAAGTTGAATCCCTCTCGAATCTGTCTCTCTTTGGCTTCATTATCACGATCACGCAGATTTCGTGATGGAGTTGATTCATTGCATATCACCCGGTCAACCTTCCTTCTGAGCCTTTTACAACAAAGTTGCCTTGTTGGAACTGTTGAAACACCTCGTCAGGAAGCTGGTACATTTCGGATAGATATCCAACTCCCCACCTCGCACGGTATGTATGATCATATCTATGAAAAAGGTAAGCATTCGTCGGAATGCACACGGATGCAAATCCCATATTCCATCTCTATGTGCTCTGATGGAAAGCAGAAGGATGCAAAGCATATCCATGTAGTGCAACCAGAACTGAAAATTAGCAAAAATGTGGCTATATGGTCACGAAATTTTGCCATTTTGGTTAAGCATGAGTTAAGCTCCTCAATGTCATCATCTCTATCTGAGTGTGCATTGCACAGCATGCCATTTTCCTGGAGGTAGGCTTGGAGTTTTGGTAGAGTTATTTTCCACATTGCCTGTAAAGTAATCTTATGAGCACGAGTTCCTTTGGCATAGTCCTTTCCAGCCATTACATGTTCAGTTGTAGCTTGACCTAAAAGCCCACTTTCAATCCATACATGGGATAATCCCGAATCCTGAATATGCTGCCCATTACTTTCAGGAAGTTCATGGATATATGCAGGCGTGGGATCAGTACATCTTTATATTTTGATAATGCCAATTTTAGCTGCATAAGCTGATGAAAGAGTGCCCAATCAACAGAAAGTACTACATGATTCTGTCCACCTGAATTTGCTACATGGATCATTCTCTTGACAACTGTATGCATGGTGTTAGTTTCATCCGATGGATTTTGAATAATATAACCAACGGTGGTTACATCTGCGTTGATTTGAGTTCTCTCGTCATTAAAACATGCCCAGCTCATTTTAGAGTTTTCATTCTGTCGCCTGAGGAAGAAAACAATGCCTGTTGATTGCGCCTTTAACCAGAGATGAGACTCATTTAAACGTTTGGTAAACCATTCTTCCTGGACATCTTTATTGAAGTGGGGATCACTATCAGCTTTTGCAATATTAGCAGGAAAGATCATGTTTATGGCATCTGCAATGCTCAGCGTTGCGTGCTTAGTTGGTGTAATGCCCATCAGTGTAAGATTGGGGGTGGGGGGGGGGATCCTCCCTGCCAATCGGCATATTGTGTCGCATGGAAAGTATTTTTCCCATCAAGAGTACAGTCATTAATATCTATATTGTCAGCAGCAAAATAAACGAATTACACCTTAGCTATGTTTGGTGGGATCACTGTTCCAGTATCAGGATCCATAGTTTCCAGCGTGTTCTCAGCTAATGCAGCGTCAAGTCTGAGTATATATTTTTGAACAGTGGTATGTCTACCACCGTGGACGAAGATGGTAACGATATGGATGATAGTGGAGCAGATATAACCGAGGATGAGGCACACGGGGTAGCCAAGCACGAGTCCTTCAAACAGTTTTGAGCATTGCATATGATATTATTTACAGTGTAAACGGAGGAAAGAGATGGACATTGTCTGAATAAAAAAACCTCTGAATGAAAAGCGAGATATATGAAAAGTGAGTTATAATTTAATACAATTTATGTTATATATCTTGAAATTAATTTGCCTATGCCTATAGTAACAACAAGCTCTTGAATATTTGGAAACCAATTTCACTGAAACTATTGTTACCAAAGCTGGCAACAGTTTCCAACCAAATTAGATTTCAATTATATAACATACTTTTAATAAGTTCTAAATGACTTATCATATATCTCTCTTTTCATTCAAAGGTTTTAATTCGAACAATGAACTAAGGTCATTTTCAAGATCTAAACTGTTGATTAATTGGAATCTAATTTCACTTAAACTAGATCTTGAAATTGCATTTCTGGTATTCCAGGATACAAGGCTTAACATTGATTTAGATATACTTGATTCAAATTAATCTTCTAAATTCTGAAATGTAGGTTTGGAATATCATGCATTCATTAAATTATGGGCTCTATTAGCATATGTCGCCATTGTTTTCTTTCTTTGTATCTATACAGGGCTTTTTTGCGAAGGTTTTTGATATGGTGGTGTCCTTTTCCATTTCAATTTTGATCCTCTTCCTATAGGAATTCATCTTGGTAAACAACCTATTTGGAGTCAGCACATTCGAATTATGTTATAAAACATATTTCCCAACTTTTCCCCAAAAATACCTCCTGTTTCTTTATACTTTTCAGGAGAATGTGCCTCGACTATTTGGATAAAAGTTGCTAAATACAATTCATAACTCTCGTACACTGAATCTGGAAATCGTATTTTTCAAGCTAAAATGTACTGAGAAATGTAAATAAAATATGAAAATAATGTGGCGGACAATTGAAACAAAAAAATTGTAAATAAAATATGCTTATATCACTGTATGTATATACATACTAGCTATTTAATTGAATGTTATAAGCTGTAAAATACATTACTCATACGTATATATAGACCTTAGCATTATTGGGCTCATGACCCCTATTTTGAAAACTAAAGACATATATGATTGCTATTTTCCCATGCCCATACATGTATGTATATACATGTACCAATGGTATTACTACTGCTTTAAATGTTTCCGTTTGCTTGACTAATTGATAGAAATCTTCCAGACGAAGTTAACATTGTGTGTAGTTTGGGATGATATATTCCACCTTAGACAAATACAAAATCCAACCCACGTTTATGTGTGTTGCGATCGATTATATAATATAAAGCACGAATTCCCTGAATCCCTAATTTCAATGTAACCGTACAGGTAAAATGTTGACGATTTAAAATCTAATTCCACTGGCTGCTGATACTGCCTATGGTAGTAACAGCATCCAGTCAAATTAATTTCAAAGTATTCAACAGATAGCTTATTATATAGTAAGTCCATCAAAGATTTGCTTATCTTCGTCATGAACATTGAAAAGTCCGCCAAGTGTACGAATTCCATATTTGTACACTTGTCGTACATTTCAATGTACATGACAGAGCTAGACACATCACTATGCATTTTAATGGCAGCCTACGTGTGCCATAATTGAGCATACGTAATATACTTGAGTGATGGATACATTGCACAAAGAAGTCACTTACTAATTTGAGGATATTGTGCGTCGCATGATTGTCAGGTTAGCTAATTGGTTTGCGACTTATCTCAGTTTCGACTTAAGTTGTTAAAGCTAAAAATTGGTTAAGGACAATGGCTTTCAAGCATCAGATATATTGATTCATCTGTACACTGAACAAGGTAACTCAGATCGCTCTAAGCAATGGTCAGTGTTACTCAGTGAAACTGGCACACTGTGAAAAACATTATGAGGTATCTACTCATAGACATGAGCTCATGTATAGCACATAGTGATGACTTGCATGGATTTGATTGGCACAATGTTGGGACACAAGTAGCTGTCATCCAGCACGCGCTGTTAACGCTTGTCTAATGCCACACATCTCAAAGAATGGAAACATGCACACCATGTCACTGCTTTCTATCTGGTAAACCTACACAAGGTGATGCCCTACCCATTGAGGAACAACATAATGGCTGAGACAATGTGACCTGGAGGCGGGCAATAATCCAGATGCGTTTGACACTTTAGTGCCTCTTCTTCATTAGATCTCTCTGCTGGATAACTTCTGCAGAATGATCAAAGGTTAAGTGTTCCGTGACTCAGGTTCTCATTGACTGAGGGCTAAGACTGACTCCTACTGCCTGTCGCCCAAGAAGTCTGCATTCTATGGATGCGAACATGCAAGGCTGTACAATGGTTTTGAAAATAAAAAAGAAACACATTCTAAAATAAATTGAATGCAATCATCATCAGGAAAATGAATTTTCCAAGCAGAGAATGCCCAGGAAGCGCCATTTTTCATGTTAGCAGTGGCATAAGGAATCATGTTCTTTGTGGAAATGATGATCTGCTGTCTCTAGACACATGTTATGTTGAAGATAACCCTGTAGACTCGGGAAGATAGTGGTATATTGAGAAATAATAACCCAGCTCAGAAGCTTAGCTAACACAGGTTGGTAAGTCAGAAATTGCTACATAATAAATAGTCTTAGCGTTGCCTTCAAATAGCTTATACAAACTAACCAACGGATACCATTTTATTCCCATGACTGCAACATCCAACACGCTATGAATACATTAATCTCAGAGACGCTAAGAGCAGCTAAAGACACATTCAAAGTTCACGTTGTTATATGGAACCTGTATGCTGATTACCTTGTGAACAATGTATGTGCAGGCTGTTTGTTGCATAGATTAAGACCAATTTATATTGATACAGGATGTAGATTACCGTGTGAAAAGTTTATAAGGAGGCTGTATGTTGATTACCTTGCGAAAGGTCGATACGAAGACTATATGTTGATTACCTTCTGAACAGTTTATATGGAGGCTGTATGTTGATGATCTTGTGAAAAGTGTTTGTGGAATCTGTATGCTGATTACCTTGTGAAAAGCTTTTATGGAGTCTGTATGTTGATTACCTTGTGAAAGGTGTATATGCAGCATGCATGCTGATTACTTTGTGAAACGTTTATATGCAACGTGTATGCTGATTACCTTGTGAACAGTTTATATGGAGGCTGTATGTTGATTACCTTATAAAAAGGGTATATGGAGCCTGTATGTTGATTACCTTATGCGATGTTTATATGGAGTCTGTATGTTGATTACCATGGGTTTCATCACTAGCTATCACGGAACGACCCTCTATCTGTATCTGTAATTATGTGCAGACAATTTGGACAATTTAAACGTAAGTTTCTGCGCTTGCTTTGTTATGCGCAATATCACAATCTTTGTTAAACAGCGATACCGAATCGAATTAGTATAAAAAGTATTGTCGTGGCGGCAAGTGACTCGTTCACAATCAGCGAGTAAGGAAACTACTGGACATCCCTTTCCTAATTAGTCATAGTATAATAAGAAGACCGGTGTTTTCATCTTTTCAGATGATAGGGTGGTTAGATTCTCCTAATTAGTAAGAATCATGTGATACATGATATCACAAGATAATTAGTCCAGGCATGCACGGTCAAGAATAAAATGGAGGTGTGATCATGTGGCATTACAACAATGGCATACGCGGTTTAATTGTAGGTCTGTAACTCTGACGGAGAGCTATGACTGCCCTGGTTCTGTTTGATAGCTCACCTATATGCTCTGCTTTTGGAACAACTATCGCTGAAAATGCATACTACTATGCCGACACTGGAAGAACACCGAGCCGCATTGCTATGGTACTGGTACAGTATTAACCAATTAAGCGGCGTTATGCAGGATTCTTCTAGAGAATACTCACCCATGATCCTTGAAGAAATTACGAAGTTTGTTTAAAGTTCTTGATTGTTAGCACGATTGTAGGTGGTATTTGACAAGGGAAGTGAAATGTCTGATAGGACGACCATATTTGCTAATTTATCGGATCCGGCCTTGTCTGCACTGTCAATTGATAGAGCCTTCGTTCTCGCCGTCTCGAATCTCGCTTCCAATCATTGGATACGTAATATAGTGTGAGATGCCTCTATAGGTTACAAGCGGATAGACATTCCCGATGAGTCATGCCATCAAGACATGAATTCTCTGTAGCGGACACTGGTAATTATTAACGGCTCCATGTACTGGTAGTAGTATGACACATTGTTACACTGATGCTAATTAATACAAGAATACATTGCTAGCTATACAACGCCAATTTCTAGCCGTGATCTGCCTACTTTCTACGGGCGTTGGAAGCGACTTGACTTTGAGAGCTGAATTTTCAGAGTCAAACTCTCCAGGTTACTATACATGTAAGCTGCTGCATATTTTTAAATTACTTTGACTGAGGGCTGTCAAATTAATTTCAAAATATTCAACATACTGTGTGTTCAATTGTGAATGTATCAAAGGCACGCTTCGATTTTCACGACGGAGCTACGTGATTCTTTTTGTAACTGCATCTAAAATGTGACGTATTTGATTATGACATAAGATACTTGAACGACAATTCTGAATCCTCTGGTGCATGCCTGCATTGTTGTAACAGTGTGGTCTGGGTGGAATGAGGGTATGAAACCTTCATAATACCAACTTGCTTCATTGTCAAAATACATGGCTACGGGAGAGAGAAAGAATGAGACATTGGTTAGTGTCCAGAAAAGGACATCATGGAATGGATAATGCATGCTAATTATCCAAAGCCTATTAGTAATATTACGTTGCTAGATCCACACCAGTTGAGGCAAATTGTTTTGTGTAGGTACACATACGCGGACAGTGATATGGGTCATGCGATTGGACCTGATTAATTTACATTACACATCTTATCGCGTCACTAAGGACATGCACTGGTATTTAGAAAGAAGGTAAGTCGGCACGCCGAGGTTACGGCGGGAATGGATGCATCCGGTATGTCCCTCAAGTATTTGACGTCCATTGTCAAGTAATACGAGTTTAACGTATAATCCAATGGATGAAACTTTTAACTATATCTGCCCATCCCTAACTAAGCTCCGCATACGCTTTGCCCGTGTTCGGATCAATGGAACTATGAATGCCTAGAATTCCAATATCACGGTAACTACATCGGTAAGCTGTTGGATATTTTGAAACTAATTTGGCTTTCATTACGTATTATGATTGTGACATTATCCTTTATGTGACGTAATTGATTATGACATTATTTAGGTGAGTGACACATTCGGTCTCCTGCTAACTCCCCACAATACATTGCGCGTACCACTGCTTAAAGTTAACCGGAACTTGTAACGCGCGCAGTGCTCCATTTAACGTTACACGGTAGTATGCGCTACGATCTGTGGAAAGTTAGCTGGAGACAGAATAGGATTGATCAAGTGTTCGAATCCTGGCTCGGTATGATGGGAGTCAAAGAGGCTATAGCCAGTTTCAGAGTGAATGAACCGCAAGGACAGTAAATATTTCATTAATTGCAATACCATACTAACGCGAATTACCTGCATAAATTTTAGAAAAGACTACTAAAACACACGATTTCTTTAGGTTTGCCATATTCTGATTGCTCTAGTGTAATATACACACATTAGTCTATATTCTAAATATAAATAAATATATAATGCGTAAATAATGAAAGTAATGTACGCATCTTTTTAATCCACAAAGAGAGGGTAAACTCAGCCGTCTCTGTATCGACGTTTCCCAGACATACATCGATTACTGGCATTTAGAAGTAAGACGTTTCGATTCGATGTACGTGTATGCATTATTAGGATCGCATGCACACAAATACTTATACCGTACTCACACACCCTCGTACTTTGCAGACATAGAAGGATCAAACACCGACAAGTGTAAATAAATGCTCTAGGTAATTCGAATGATCTTTGCCTTCTGGAACGAAAATCAATTAGAGTAAGCATTGAAAACACATGTATTAAGCGCACGCACCCACACATGCTCATGCACACGCATGCACGCCTACGCACGTATGCACGCTCCTATATGATGACGTGCCCCGCCAATTTTTATCTAAAGTCTGTCCACATCTTAAGTGTGTTGGAATCGATTTGAAACGTTGAAACCTGAATTCACAGAAACTAAATTACAGTCTACACGACGTAAGCATTTGACTATTTTGTTTATGAATGCCGTAGCAGCTACTCGCGGTCAAATTGGTTTTAAAAGATTCAAGGAAATACTTAGTAACTCGCCAATTCATTGAAGACAATTCAGAATTAGGGCATTAGGATAGTGAGGTCAGCTAGCATGTGGTGTATTTGTTGATGACATCGTATACTTCAGTGACAGACCGTATCCCTATATACGAGCTCACACTATCTATAATATCTGCGTGCTTATATGTGAACAAGTTAAACATTATTGTATCTCAAGGCGCGCAAAATGCTACTTATCAATATTATACTATTCTGGTAAATAAAGAAAATTATTTCTCTTGGTGATTATCAATTTGCAGGCTAAAAAGACTATTTTTGTAAATCTACCGCTGGAATTTAGAAAACAGCTTTCTGTTGGTCTGCGGATAGCCATCTCTCAGCACCATCGAAGACACTGTTTGGCTGGCCTGACGAATGCAACATTAATGATTAAGAAATTCCAAATTGTTGCTTATCCCTTGCCTGTTTGCAGACCAAGAGGATACTATTTTTGAGAATTATCACTGAAATGACAAGCTGGGTTACTGTGGTAGATTCTCAAAACTAGTCTTATTTTTGCGCACAAATGGACATTTACCAAGTCCACTTGACTTGATTAATAAAGGGGTATGTTCACACAATCGGGGTTAAATGAGATCTTGATGTACTGGGCAACTTCAAATACATGGGCCTCTAATATGCATGCTCTGAAACATGGAGACGATATTTTAAAAAGTCATATATAAATTAATTTCGAAAAACTCAAAAGATTACCGAGATGTATGGCAATAAACATCGTTCACAAATGTAACAGGGACATATTAAAACAGCAACTGCATTTCTATAGTGTCCATGCGTTGGTAATCACTATGATGACTTCAGAAGGCATATTGTACGAACTATTTGCCGAAGGACCAGCTGCAGTTGTTGTTGTTGCTGTTGTCGTCGTCGTCGTCGTCGTTGTCGTTGTTGTCGTTATTGTTGTCGTTGTTGTTGTTGTTGTTGTTGTCGTCGTCGTCGTCGTCGTCATTGTTGTTGTTGCTATTGTTATTGCTGTTGTTGCTGCTGTTGTTGTTGGTGTTGTTGTTGTTGTTGCTGCTGCTGCTGCTGCTGCTCTTTTGGGAAATGTGATGCAAAACAGAAGCTGTCAGGGCTAAGAAAACACAAAAGTTATAGCTGAATTTCTGAGTTAAAATAATACTGAATCATTCCTGTCGTTGATGTCAGATTCACAAAATATGGAGATTGGTGTGCCGAGTCTACCGCTTCTGGTTGTTTCTTACTTAACCATAAAGAGGAGATATTTACCACATTTTGTTCCGATAATGCTGCTGTAAATTCAATGATGGCGATTGTGCCTGTCTCCGATGATTTCGCGTGCGGCGGACACGACTGTGACTTCTGCGAACGAGACCCATACCTAATGAATCAAGAACACGTTTTTCATTCTCCTGTGATTTTTTTCACACGCCCCATAACGAGAGAGTCACTTCTCTAAACCCATTCCCAATTATTCCAAAGCAGATGATTTCTTCACGAGCCCCATTCCCAAGGAATCGAGTGCTGGCGATTTCTTAACGAGTCCCATGTCTAGAGAATTAAGTGCAGATGATTTCCTAATGAGTCCATATCCAAGCGAATCAAGTGCAGGTGATTTCCTAACGAGTCCCATGCCCAGAGAATCGAGTGTTGCTGATCTCTTAAGAAGTACATATACAAGCGTATCAAGTGCTGCCTATTTCTTAACGAGTCCCATGCCGAGTGAGTCGAGTACCGATGATTTCTTAACGAGACCATAACATAGAGAATCTGAATGTGGGGATTTCTTCATCAAACCCATTCCAAGTGAATCCAGAGCTGGAGATCTGTTCTCTGCTCTCACAAATACACTGCAAATAATAAATAAATAAATGAATGAATAAATAAATAAATGAATGAATGAATGAATGAATGAATGAATGAATGAATGAATGAATGAATGAATGAATGAATGAATAAATAATTGGGTGGATGGGTGGGTGAGTGGGTGGGTGGGTGGGTAGGTGGATGGATGGATGGATACATGAGCCACAACAGCAACAGCAACAACAACAACAACAACAACAACAACAACAACAACGTCATGATGACGATGATGATGATGATGATGATGATGATGATGATGATGATGATATTTGCAAGGCATACGCGCAACAAATATATGGTTGGTATAGGCAGGTGAGGAATTCAGATGAGAAAGGTTGTGTTACCATGTGACAGTAACAGGCGATATGTAGCAGCCATACACAGTTCTCACTAACCCAACCATATAATCAGTCCTGCCAATTAAACTAGATTATGTTTTCACATGGCGCATCTGATTTGTTAATGACGCTTTCGATCTGACAAAGCAAAAGACCATAGTCTGGCATCATTAATTTGGCTTTCTTCATCGCATTCCCTAATCTAAATTGCCCACTACCAGGTTATCTAATTTAGACTAGCTCCTTGAGAGGCGAATTTAAAGACGAATAGCGTGGTCAGTGGACGTGCATTAGTTTCCTATCTCTCAAAAGAAATCGGCAAATCAGCCAAAATGCGCTACACGTTGCAAACTTTTCTTTATCCACTTTGCTGGGAAGATTTCTTCAAGATAGATTAAATAAACTCCGGTCAATATTCATTAGGATTCCCCGATAATGCAGAGTACTGGATCGGCATTGGGCCAATACTGGGGCTATACGGCCCAGTATTGGCACATTGTCGGCCCTGTAACGTGAGTTATCAGTGTTATTGTTAGGCGGACGATCCCTTACTAGTCCTATCTGCCCCCTAAGCCGTCATATATTGTTGATCGCCACCGCTAGAGACATGGCTTATTTCACAGCAAAGCGCTGGCATCCACTTATTGCTTCCAACATTAGATGTATGCCTACCTGATTCAAATCGGTTCTGATATGAGATTCTAACATCATGCTTTCCAACTCTAGATTTGCTTTTCGCTTATTCGAACTTGGTTGGAACAGTATCAATACCTGGCACTGTTAATGAAATATATCAAGCTATGCAGCTTATGTAATCTTTAAACGCAGAGTCTCAAACCAAAGGAAGGTGTTTTTGAAATAGTGCTGTTTTCCCGTAACGTGGATTGAAATGAAAGATGGTTTGTTTAGCTGGATTAAGCACATCTCTACTAAATCATTATACGTAATGAACGTCAAAGCGAATTCCTAAATAATGTATAAAAACTGAATATTAATGCAGTTATATCTCTACTGTCTAGTATATATGAGCCAGGATAGAAGGCGCATTGCCGAGAGCCAGGCCAGAAGGCGCATTGCCGAGGTAGAGAAACGCACATTTTCTTTCTACCTATGTATTGCAAATAGATAATACAATAAGACAACCTGTTTACAGCATTAACACGGTGATACACGTATGTTACGCATGGAAATGAACAAGTGCACTAGTTGTTTTAGCATTGCCGTTTTACGTTCTTCGATTAGGGGCTCTGACATTGGCCATTACATTCACAAATGTAAATGTAAAAGTGGTGTATAGACAAATACGATTTTAAAGCAGTTGCATCGCCTCGTAGCGTTCGTTCAGACAACCACATTTGAAAAGGGGCAGTGCACTTTGTGACGCTTGAAGAAATGTTGTCCACAGTGCGTATAATGCTCCATTCCTCTGATTTTAACAACCTTGTCCTTCAGTTCTTGGAAAACTTGGTTTTCAGTTGGGGTAATGGAACTTTCCACTGTATCCATCCATCATATGACGTGATAGTCAACGACGTGACGTGTAGAATGACATCACAATCAATGACGTCATTATGACGTCATGACTGACGTAGATGAGTACTTCACCAACGCATAATTGATGACGGGCTATACGTTGTTGAACGAATTGTAGTGTCTTTACTATTTAATAAATATCATGTTGACTATTTTGAAACTAATTTAACTGCATGCTGTTCCCTGTATAGTTTTCAGGAAATTGATAGTCGGGGATCTATCAATCCCAACACGGCGAGGTGTGGGTGGTGCTTAGCTAGAGGTGGGCGGGTCATAGCTAAAACCTGAAAGGGGCATTGTCCTCAAATATAGCCGCCTTGATATTGAGCCGAGAGATCTTGCAGGATAAATAGTGCAGAGGACGTTGCCTGCGTTTCCATGGGGCGGCGTTTCCATGGGGTGGGCTTTATTTGTGAGCAGGTATCTCAGCGATATGTTCAGCATTGTACATGCGCTTGTTCTGTTGTACAGAATAATTACAAACCTCTCCATTGCCATCCAAACAGAGACACGTTGGATAATCTGGCATTGTGTCCATGTATTCATGGATTGGTGTTAAATTCGGAAAGCTGTTCCATTAAAGAGCACCTATCTTTCCATGCTAATAATCTCAATAAACAGTACATGCATGGAAACATAGAATGGCCCTTGCGATATTTAACAACTAGCCTGTGGTTTCTCATGGGCTGAACTATATCTCCGATATTTACGAAAAAGTTGATGCCGATCCCATGATGATTCATATTAAGGGAAAATTAGTTACCTCTCCGGGATGTAGAAATTGTTTGAGTGTAGGACCGTCAGTTAGTGCTGAAGAAGTGACCGAGATGGTCACGAAAGCTACACTCAAACAACTTCTACATCCCGGAGAGGTAACTACTTTTTCCGTATTATATATCTCCGATGTTTCCCCATCCCAAACTCCACTCGCAATGCTTCGATACCCAGCATGTGCACAGCCGATATTGCAAGGACAGCAACGCCAGTGTATGCAGTTCGGATTAATATCCCAATGTGGCCTCTCCATGCAGCACCGGCAAAATGGGCAAACAACCTTGTGCCTGCTTTCTTGTTTAAACAAGCAATGGAAGACAAATCTCCTGGTGGAGATACAGAATGACGTACTCACCACCAGTCGCCACAATCTCTTTGCTGGCATCAGTGCGCCAGTCAGAACAACAGTGTCGTAGATAGGAAACCAACTCTCGTTTGTTGTCATCAACTCGTAAATAGTCTTGCTAGTTATTTGGGACAACAAGTCGGCGATGGCCTTTTCCCTATTTTTCTCTGGTACAATATGTAAGGCTTCTGACGTAGCAGTCCCACACGGTATATGTATGTTTAGCTGTATTCCACTTCGACAGTACACATGCCTTAAAGAGGAAAACTGCATACAGTTCAAATGCACGTACTCCAGATGGTTTTAGCATTTGTACACCCGCTGGTCAATCTGGAAGGATGACATACATCTCAGCATTCGCTAATTAGTGCAAACACGTTATCAAACCATTGCGGAAGTTTTACTTTGGAAGGTGTTTGAAAAACTCATGAAGCGGGTGTATGTAATATAGAGAATTGAAAATAAGCTACAGTCAGCGATCTTTCTACAGTTTGCGGGTTCTCGCTCTTTGCTGTGGCAGACACATTTACAGAATCAGACAATGGCAATTTATTCTTGGGTATCTTCTCACAGACGGATTTCTTTTTGTCCACACACTATTTCTTAAAGCGGAGTACAAATAGAGAAACGCCCAGCGTGTCAAATAACCTGTGTGTATACTTTATAATAATAATAAAATATTTAGCGACGTCGTCGCGTGAATGATTGTTGCGGTATGACGTCATCGTGTGAAAAGTTGATGATGAATATCTCAGAACCACCATATTAATGAGAGGTGTAGAGAACCACTAATGTTTGTTAAACTAGAACTAGAACCAGAGCTGGTGCCCTATTACGTAAATGTATAAGATGCTAGCTCCCTCTAATCTGGAAACACGTGTGGCGTAGTCTGAATCAACGCGGTTGACGACCTACGAGACGAGGTCATGTACCAGGAATTTTATGTCTTGCCAAAATTCACAATTTCAACACAAACTTTAATAATGATAAACGTTGCGAAAAGCAGTCGAATTCACAACATTTGATAACATCTTTTATTTTTCATGAATTTTATTGAAGTCTATAATACATTTGCGACCCACTTTAACAAATAAATCATGTGACTCACTTTAACAAATAAATCATGTGACTCACTTTAACAAATAAATCATGTGACTCACTTTAACAAATAAATCATGTGACTCACTTTAACAAATAAATCATGTCGTTTTCAGAGCTGATGGATTAGCGCTTTCCTTCGCAATATGTGATATACTATCACCACGTTCTTCTCTAAAAGGATTCCTCAGTTCTTCTATAGATGAGACTAGCGCAGACACCAGCTCGATAAACGGCTTCTGAACATTCTGAACCGCAGTAGAGGTGAGACGATCTGGCCGCCTTTGAAGGTAGTTGCTGTGTCAGAGCAACCCACCAATTTGCATCATTGTCACCTTTTTTCCTTTGATCTTTGCCACCTTTGTGTAAAGGTGTGAAAAAGGCGCCCAGCTCTTCTCCAGTTCTGATTGTGTGTTAGATGTAGAGGGTGCCCATACGCCCCGCCCCATCGTTATGTCACGTGCCTCCTGTCATCCAATGCATTGAGCTTAATGGTAATTATCGTAATGATTGACAAGGGTTAATGACCATGTAATTAAGGATGATTGACAGGTTACAAGTCTGAACTCGTTCGATCACGAAGCCCTGCCTCTCGTTAAGTCACGTGCCTCCAGTCATTCAATGAGGTGAGCTTAAGGGTAATTAGCATAATGCTGATTGACAAGGGTTAATGGGTGTAATTAAGAAAAATCTCCTGGAGCCATGCCAAACGCTCATCGGTTAATGTATTACACGATGAGGGACGACCAGGATGCGTGTCTGGACACGTCTTTTCCTGGGAACTCATTCGATGACGAAGCCCCACCCCCTCATTAAATCACGTGTCTCCAGGTATCCAACGAGGCGAGCTTAAGGGTGATTAGCCTAATGACGCATGACGAGCATTAATCAATAGTCGTTAGAGTATAAAAGCAGCATTTTAAAAGTTCGCTGCTATGATGCGTGCATTCGAGGAAACTCCTTAGAGCTAGGTGTTCCGACAGAGTAGAGCAGATTAATTACATATACGAATTAGAACCTCAATTAGCGGTCACTATCAGCACTAAATATCCGTATGTCAGCTAACTTGGTACTTTACTACACGTGGGCAAACCGAACAGAACCCATTGTTCAGGAGCGTAACATTCCTTAGCGATTCATGGAAAATTCTGAAGGAGAACTTGCACGAAATTCTCGGAGCTATAACAAACTCTACGCTAGTCTAAGCATTTTATACCTGAAAAAAATGTAAACCAAAGATTTCTATTGCATTTCAAACCAGGCTTAGTATGGCCACACACTATTGATAAAAAAAATCTACATCCGATCATCAATATATAGATAAAAATGCTCAATGGTTGACGCGATGCTATCCAAGGATTACAGTGATCAGCTATTAAGCATTATATTAATGGCTGATTCGTGTCGCTCGGATAATGGTGAGAGACAAATAGGCATATGCAGTAATGTGCCTTCACTCTCCGACTCTAGAGTCAGTTTAAAGTTAATAGTTGATGAAGACATTTGGTTTGAAATAGTCAGAACTCTGAGCAGCGATGTAAATGTTAACTCAAAGTTAATATTGGCTGTATTATACATTACTATTATGACTGAAGAACTTAAACCACAGACAGTTTTAGAGGGTGACACAGTAAAGGCTAAGGATTACATGTTCTCGAGAGTCTGCATGGCTCTTATACTGGGAGTACCGTCTAAGCAACCGTGTAACGTTGTCAATGTAAATGAGGCTAATCCTGAAATCAACAGAGCCATTCAGACACTTATTGAACACGTATCCCCGGAGACTGTCGGAGAGTTAGATTATGCTATTCAACAAGTGTCTATGAATGTGGAGGAAGAAACACCATCAGGATTAGAACCCTTACCTGATACATTTGATTCTAATGATGTACAGGATTATAAAGAAGACGCATGTAGAAACATACGCTCAACTGCCCGCTATGCAGGACATGCCCGATACGTGTCATCGAGATATAAATGAATGTGAATATCTGAGTTTTGACTGAAAGCGTTCCACAATCGACCAGAGTTAATGCTATAGCTATTTTTGCAAGCTAGTTGAATTTAGCGATCCGTAGACTAGTGATTCGGGACTGTTATGGGTGCCAGCATGACAGACCATCTCAATGCGAACACCAGTATATGGGTATTGATTATTTCTTAAGACATATTGACAATGTAGAATTACATTACTTAAACACATCAGAATGCGTACCTAAAAGCTCTTACTTTCGGGCATTGTCTACAGAGTTATATTGGAATGTATGCGGGTTATACAAAGCCTGTAAGACTGTATGGCTGAACGATGTACTCCACGCTGTTTATAAGCTGCACGAATAATATATATGATTATAACCTGTTACTATTATTGACATAGCTATAACCTATAATTATCGAATTTGTATGTGTTTTCTCAAATCAAATCTCACCAACATTATCGCTATTAAAAATACTTTATATATATATATATAAGGCTCAAACTAAAAGCAGCGTTTCTCTATTCTCTAATGGGCCAACCCTCCCCAACCCACCTGCCGCAACATAGAAACTTTGGTTTGAGGTATTGTTTATACACCCTCCAGCATATACAGTAGCAAACCTCCAGTCTCTGACTTATATCTTTAATGTAGTTCTAGGGTTGCGTAGATGGCTGACGTGGCAGTAGCAGCAGTAGTAGTAGGTTAATGAGTAACTGATCCAGACACTCTACCTCGCCACCACACCCGCCGCCACCAGCCCACCATGGCTTATGAATAGCTATCAGCAAAAATATCTCTGATGAGCTGTTCATTCAAGACTTGAATCCTGTATATGTGGCATTAGTCTGAGGTGTCAGACATCTACGCAACTTCATGAGAACTACATCAAAATTCTAATTCTCGAAAATGAAAAAGAATGGGAGAAACGGATATTGAAATGTATTTTAACACAAATATGGTGAACATGAGCTTAAACCATATCATTTTAAAAACATCTGCAGACCGTCTAACGGGTTAAAAAAGCTAACAAAAACATACAAAGCACAAATTTAGATTCATAGTGATTTTATTGCAATGTTCCTCGTTGAATCGCTATAAGTCTATAATCTAATAATTTAAGGGCTAAGCTTTGGATGATTCGATCATTTTTTGCTAAATCTAGTAATGCCATTATGATTGAAATCATCGACAGGCCATGACCCCTATGATACAGAAAATATATGCAGAACTCTCCATAACGAGTTGATAATGGCGGTTGCACAGTAAGGCCATTATATACTATACTGATTACATAAAGGCCCGGTTTTAACCATTGGTTCAGGCCGTGGAGCTGACTGAATGAGTCAAAATATTCAGTGTCTGTTTCTGGAAATATAATGCAATCCGATGAGTTCCTGGAAGGTTCTCAGGATCTGTATTAACGATGAGAGACGAGGATCTTCTGATACGTTTAGGTATACAACACACCTAGGAACAGCCGTCCTAATCTCTGGTCTTCTTAGCAAATATACTCGAGATCTCCAGTAGTTAACATAATAATAATAATAAGATGTATACCTTTTGATGAGCGCAACCGTATGACAGGGTGTGTGTATGTGTGTGTGCGTGCACGCATGCGAGTGTGCGTGCATGCGTGCGTGTGTGCAAGCGCATCCGTGTGTACATATGTGTGTGTGTGTGTGTGTGTGTGTGCGCGCGCGCGCGCGCGCGCGCGCGTGCGCGCGTGCGTGCGTGCAGCCACTTGCTCGTTATCCATATAGCACGAAATGTGATTAGCATCAGAGTATTGAAAATTATATGGATCTGTATAGAAATCTCCTTTATAAGCTCTATTGCTAACTATACTGAATATAACCCGAGAAAAATATTGTCCCTATTCACACTACTAGTCTCTGCTGGAATGGTGAATGATTTGACGATAACTCTTTTAATATGGTATCGTGGGGGGGGGGGAGGGAGGAGGGTGAGGATGTTAGCAATGTCAAAGCGTGAGCGTTAATTACGTCTGGAATAGGTTTACCCGTATGTAAATTTAATGTCCCTTCGTGTAGACGTAATTTGTAAGTGTAAGCAACGCCACGAATTAGGTTAAAATCAAGTTTACTCGATGTAAAATGGACATTTAAAGGAAACTCCATTGATTAAATATTTTTTCCTCAAGAAAAATGTCGGAATTAATTCTACCGTCATTTCCACAGGGTTACTTAGGGCAACGTTAAGTTTTCTATGTGTATAACCTGAATTATTAGCTGTCTTATTATCCATATGTCTCGCTATATCCTTAAACCATAATGCAGCAGTTAATTGACTCGACCGATGCTCTGTCGAATAATTAAATAAGCTTTCAAAATAACTGCGAAAAGCGTATGTGCTGTTAGCGTCAGAGACACGTTTTCCGTTTAAAAATACATCTACTTGAGAAAACATAGAGCCGACCCATAGGTTAACCAGCACAACATTGTTGTTCACCATTAACGAAGTTTCCACCCCACCCCTCCCCCCCTCCCCAACGTGTATGACGCTAGCCTTAACGTAAATGTAACGTTGAGCTAAATCTATGTATTCGTCACCGCTTCCAGAGACGAAAAACTCCAGGCTTCCACCATAGTTAGACAGACTCGTAATGGGTTGAGAACTTTGCCAATGAGCTTGATCCATTGTGGTCATTACATGTTTCACAGTAAATAAATCTAACTCGCTTTTAGTGCAGTGACAAGCAACCACCTTATTAGTTAACTATATATATCCACTCGTTTAGTGTTTCTGATGCTTCTCCCTCTACGGTTATGCTTCGAATGACTTCTGCGAGGGTTAGCTAATCGTTGACCCCTCTTAGCATTTTTGCGTCCAGGTTGTAAATTAGCTCCAGAGATATTGTTACGAGCTAACGTTATGGATTTTGGTATGGCCGTTATACTAACATTAAAAGCCCTATTTTTCACAGATCTTTTCAATTTTTTACCGGCTAAAACATCTTCAGCCACACCTAAACCATCTGACAGGGCTCGCTTAACCAAACTTTTTCCAATGCTTTTAGCTAATGGCATGGCTGCTCTGAACAGTGAACCTATAATATTTCCTAGCACGTGGCCCTTTTGACTCCTAGCGCCTAAGAATGCAGGTACACGTCCATCGGCTTGATTGCCGTAATAAGCACACAGTGTAGCTGAATCTGGTTTACAAGCATACGCCATTTTGTTGCTTTCACTTTTGTTTTTACAGTCAAAATGTTTAGAGTTGCGTTAATAGTGCGATTACGCGTAAATTCTTAGACTTTAGGTCTAAAATGTAAACAAAGTATGCTTGGTGATGTGCTATATTAAAAAATGGCATGTTCTCTCCGGTCCTATCGCTTATAACCACTGCTATCGTGTCGATGTAATTCTTAGATACTGTTCTATATTGAATGTCAGGAAATGTCCACTGACACATATCTTCACTGCCATGACTGCTAGATAATGGCATCCCTCTTAACAGAGGAGCTGTAGCGTCTCTGACTCCATTATGGCTTACGATATCACAATATACGTCATCAGTAGCTAATGCAATTTTATTACTTTTACACCTTGATAGAACTCCACCAGCGGGGGTAGGTCCACTAATGATATGTTCGGTATAACCTAAGAATTTACCAATGTAAGAATCACATTCAATAGTGAACATTTGCTTGACGTTTAATGTTACGAGGTTGATTCGATCTATGAAATAGTTGAATCTAATGGTATTTTTATAACGTTTGTAGCCATTAAGCTGCTTATTTATAAACTCTATTATAATGTTAATGGTATAGAAGTCTTTAGGTATTACTATTCCTTGGATATAGAAAGGAAATTCTGCAGCTTTATGTCGAACATCTGAATTCACTGGCTCTACTAGTAAATTATTAGTCTGACTAAATTTATAAACAAATTTCATTGATAGCAGCCGCAGCACTTTTTGGTTTCTTCTGCTTCTTCTTAGGTTGAACTTTAGGCTTCAAGGGTTCATAAGAATGTAGCAGAATCGGCGAAGGCTCCGCTAATGTTAACCAACTTCTCGTATACAATATGGATGACAAGCTGAATTCCCATTCCCCAGATAATCTTAAAGGTGTTTGAAGATGTATTCTGAATTCTGAAATCTTATTATCAGGATCGTAATCCACGCTACTGTTACTCTGTAGCGTAATACAAAACTGCTCCATGTTCTTAGCTTTTCTTTCTAAACTGGCGACAGAGCCAATCGCTCAACTTTGGGCATTTTTATAATCGGCGCAGGTAATATATATCTCAAACACCCAGATGCTAATGCTATCCAAACCCCTTTATCTCCATTTTGAATGCTCAGATTTATTAAACACGTTACTATTATAATATAAATAATTATAACCTGAGCGAGATATCTTATTTCGTCTCTGTGGAAACTTTTCCACCGCAAAATAACCAACGATAATCATTATTACATATTTCTGGACTGTTTAGAGACATTTCTACAATGCTGTGGCGGGTGTGCTGGGTGGTGGCCGAGTAGAGTTGTACCTGTAACTCTGTAATGCTCCTAAATACGTTTAAGCTCTGAAAAACTTATCCACAAATTAAGCGAATTAGGATAACCGGAGCATTTGACAAAGACTTCTCGCTTATTATCTTTAGTACACGTTTTAATACTTCTTTCTACTCAATACAGCTGACTGTTAGCTTCGTTTAAACGAATTTTCTGCAACTCTTCGGAATAAAATATACCGATAATGGGGTTTTGATTATAATCATAGAGCGTATATACACCCAATCTGTGAGGTAGTTTCGAGCTTAATTTGAATATCTCCTCGCTCCATGTCGGTCTATAACCCTTGGTAAATGGATCTTTTAACTCTGACACTATTACGTCATTGCCTACGCTCATATCACTCCGCTTTCTCGATGCTCACAGCTTCGCTTTTGAGTACATATTACTCCAAGCTAACACCTCTGCACTGTGGTCAATATATACAGGTTTAATCTTTGTACGACTGTGTACAGATCTATTGTAAGATCTTACCAGATTAGGGAGTGCGCCGATATATCTATCAGTATAAGTCATATATTTCCATAACTTAGTCTTTATGAAGTGTTGAACGCATTCAACGATCGCAGCCTTCGCAAGAGAGTTCGAAGATGTGTGGAAATGTATACCTTTGGACGTTAGCCTGTGTCTAACAGTAGCAATCACGAATTCACCCCTTTATTGCTCTGAATCGATTCGGGTCTCCAAGAGACAGTATTCAGAAAAAACTCAAAGGCTTGCGCTAAGGTGTTCGCAGTTTTATTCGTTAAAGGAATTATCCACAAACACTTTGATAGACAATCTATTAAGAATAGTAGATAACGTATAGAGTTATTATGTCTGGCTAAACTAGTAACGTCGCTCAGATCCATTTGCCATAGCTGATCAACGCTGGTTACTTTGAATCGATCTCTCTTAAATTGTATTCGCTTATGTCTATGCAAAGTGTACGTAGCTTGCTCGGCTAATCAGGCTCATATTAAGGGTTTTGGATATTGTTCCATTAAAGACCCTACACACTTTTTCCAAACCGCCAAAAGATGCAGAGTGTTTGCTATCGTAATATACGCATTTCAATCTGTCAGTTCCGCTAAAATATCACTTATTTCTTATAGTTCTTGCGAGCTTTTTTTCGCCATAGTTTAACCAAGTTTTGGACAGCTTAGTGTCTCGAGACCTCAGATTTGTAGCTACAGGGCATTGAGCTGTCCTGACCCTTCTATTAATGAGTGTAGATCATAAAACTTTAGCGTCGGGTTCCTTTATTAATTTTTCCACTCTAGACTCACTGCGTTGAAAGCTCCGCGGTTGTTCAACGCCTTCGTCTGTATTATGAATCTTATCCCATTTTTTATGACTACCAACTACTTGTCTAGGTATATTGGCATCGGCTAAGAGTCTATTGAAGGCTGTCAGTAATTTAAGTTCTAAAAAGTCGTTAGAATGTGTATAAGTATGCTGCGTCACTGTTGAGGCTATTATATCTACTAGATTGCTATTCGGATAGGCTGCACCGTCCATGGTGACACGATTGGAGTTGTCTAATGCTATGCCTGGGGGCCTAAGATTTAAGATTTCGATCAATCTCTTGCCTTTATTCCTTAAGCTGGGGCTCACCGATAGAAATAACTCTTTAATTCTAGCAGTATCCAAATGTAAACCCCTAGGCGCTGAAGTCTGGCGATTCCACAAACGTTGCGAATCATCTGACGACTTAACAGCTGAACCGAATTGCTTAGACTGATCTATCTGTGGTCTAAACTTTTGAAGCATCTGAGAATACAAATTTTCTCTAGCCATCAAGTTGCAATGATTTAGAATTTGTTCCATCTCTTGATCTAAATTCATCACCGATCTACGGTTTTGATCACTAATTATAATATTAATCTTAGACATCGTGTTTATACTGGTACTAATGCCATTTTCTGTATGCTTTCCATTGCTATTATTATTATTATCCGAATAATTTAGAAATAGGTGGTAATACTGCTGGTGGTAGAAGGTGTAGGAAACACCTGCATTGAATAACTCGTCGTCTTTCCTATAATGGCGTCTTACTTTTACTTGAGCAATCTAATGTTATCATGCTATCGGTGTAAGCGTTTATGTTGTGTTCGATTTAATTTTTTGTTTCCACGAATTAGGTTTAAACAGCGTTCGGACACAGCATCGGCTAAACCCTTATTACAACATTCTACAATTATCTTGCATTGCTTGGGGTTGGCTTTAGCTCAACTCTGTAAGACCGGTAATTGATTTGAGATATTGATAGCTCTATGTCCTCCTTTAAACTTACACCCGGGTCTAACCGTGCCCCTAGACTATCTATGCTTCCTCTTCTTCTTCTTCTTCTTCTTATTATTATTAGCATTACTCCATCTGTTAGCCATTTTGACTTTTTTAAGCTTTCTTATTAGACTTAGGCACATACACTACGCAAACTTGGTTCAGTACAATATTGGTACATACTCTCAGATGTTCAGGTGTTGTCTGATAGAGGTCTATGAGTAAATAACCGTGAGCTTACATAGTGGCACCGCTATATGAATCCTGCAATATCGAGCTATGTCTAGGATACATTTGACGAGCCAATGCAGTTATACTGGATGCGTCTCTAGGATTCCTAAATATGAGTATGTAATGACAATTCAGCGAAATATTTCTGTGGAACTTATTTTTCGAGAACATATTCTAAATCAAATGAATTATTGTTGAATTCTCATGATTATCTCGTCGCTTAAACAATGCAGTAACCTTGTTATCTACGTCCTCCATCAGATCGTCAAGAATAATTAGATTAGCTACATTGGAAGCTATTTCTAAATCTTGAACTCCTGAATATAGCTCTACATCCGCGCCGAGCCTCTCTTAAGCAGGTTGATATGGCTCGTAACATAATATAATTCGAGGTGTTTTATCGAATAGTTTATCTATAAACTATTTTTTATAATTTATCTAATTATTTCACCCCTTATAGCGTGGATTTTCCTACTTGAGACTGTCCGCTAAGTAAGATATTAGCCAGATGTTTGAATTGTGTATACATTTTGTGACGTTATTTGAAGAGTGATAGGGTGTGTATCATGGTTTACAACGTTTCAAACCTCGTATAATAATAATAATAATAATAATAATAATAATAATAATAATAATAATAATAATACTAATAATATTATCGAAATCATGGACGCATATGTTCGGCTGTATATGGCTGAGCTCGTCGAGCTTTGTTATGGCAATAAGGCTGAACTCTCTAGGTCGATGTATAGATTAATGCGGTTTACACTACTTTCACATGTCAATTTAGGCAGAATTTTAGTCATCCTAAGAATGTGTCAATTGCTATTTGACACTTATGAACTCGATCTGTTCCCTATGGTTTGTGCTTTGATCCTTGGCTATTTCAAATTTGAAGCTTGACCAAAAACTTGTTACCATACTAATCCTGCAGTTGTGTGTCTCAAATATTAAGTAGCTTACCGTTTATTCAAATAACTCCTGAACAAGGGAATTCGTTAACGTTCAATAACTGAGCAGAGAACGCTGTGTCTGAGTCTAAAGATTATGTCAACGTAACTTCATTAACAGGTTTAAAATATAATATGTGGACTCGTTAATGGTGAATATCTGAGCAGCGAATGCGGTGTCTGAGTCTAAAGATTATGTCAACGTAACAACATTAACTGGCGTAAACTATAAAAACCCTTCTTTTTTGTTGGACAATGGTCAGCATGTGTTTTAAAACCGACTCTAAAGGAATAGTATATCGATTTTGACACTTAACACGTGCGAGATGACGTGCTCAATTTTGAAGTTTGCCTAATCATAAGTTAGTGCTTACAACCTGGGTATCGATTTTTTCTGTGACAGATCCTATATAAGCTCAGCATTTCGAAGCCAAACATCATTCGAACACTTACGTTTAAAAGCATACAAGTACTTTTAAAAAAGCTTAGCTGCTCTGCTGTTGTATTAAGCACTTTTTTAGTTTAGTAAAATTGAAAACACTAGAGTTAGCATAGAAGTTGAAGGCGAAGTTGAAGTTGAAGTTAATATTGAGTCACCGCCTAGGTTTAATGGTTTCATAGCATTCGTAGAGTTGTACCAGAGTACCCTATATTGATAGAAGACTCACCTGTCGAGCTTGAAGTAATTATTATTATTATTATTATTATTATTATTATTATTTTTATTATTATTATTATTATTATTATTATTATTATTATTATTATTGTTGTTAGCGTTATTATCGGTATTATCATTATTATCGTTAATATTTCGTCCTTTTTTACTCATTTAAGTGAGCCTCATCGATCGTTGAGTTACCCGATGAATACGCTAAGCTGTACGTTAATATATAAATATATATACATATTGTATACCGGGTAAGTTACGTAGTTGCATGATCGTAATTACTACGAGATTAGTTAGATATAGCATTAACGTCACTACCCACCGACTCTAACCACCGTGTAGCTAGCAATACTATGGAGCTAGGTCTGCATGCAGATGCTATTATATGCAGCTCTATTTAAAAAATCGCAAATTAAAAAAACCCCAAACATATATAGGTCCCATAACTCTCTATGGATGACCAAAATTCGTATTTTTAAAATTATATATTAATGATACACCAATTAACACGTAAAAGCGGGTCGTTTTTTGGGTGTGTATTAAATTTTGTCATGAGGGTCTGGGCGTGGATGCGTCCGAGGACGTGCGTGCGTGCGTGCGTGCGTGCGTGCGTGCGTGCGTGTGTGCGTGCGTGCGTGCGTGCGTGCGTGCGTGCGTGCGTGCGTGCGTGTGTTGATCGTTGTCTCTCGATTTTGTCTCACGTTGAAGATGGCATGTACTCTTCTTGTCCGTGGCTGTTCTGTTGCTCCTCATGCTTGGGCAGGGGGGATGGCGAGGGCCTAACCTGGGCCTAACGGGGTGGGGAAGGGGATGGGGTAGGTGCTGGGTGAGAGGTTGGTGTGGGTGTAGGTGTGTGTGGTCATATGACCTGATGTGCCCTTTGGGGGTGCGGGGAGGATGGGGTGTGGGGTCTTTAGGGCCCTGAGCCCATTTACCTTTCTGGCCATCATCTGAAGCAGGCGCCTGCACACACTTGTTTGATTTTGATTGTTTTGGCAGCCGAGGACGAACTCAATCAGTCATCCAGGTTGCATCCCTCCATAGACCCATTGAAAAAAGTCCGAAAGATTCTCATTCCAGCAATTTTGTTTTGATTTTGTAATCTGTATGTTGCGTGATTCCGTCCGAGGACGAATCGATTCAGCATCCGGTTTACTTTGATCATGTCAAAATTTCTTGCCTACCCAACCCTAACTCACTTTCACACAGTGATGAGCACTGTATGACAGGACCTTAGTTTAAAGTCCCATCCGAGAAGACTGAGCAGGTGGGACAAGTACATTGCATAAGGGTACTCCAGCAGTTTACTGTGCCCAGAATTGTCCGTCAGTCTGTCCATTTGTTGATCGGTTTGTCAGTCCATTCAACAGACAAACATACCTACCAATGGACCATGCATGACATGGACACACGTCCATATCCCTCGTGGTCCATCGGCAGGTAAGCCAGTCTGTTGTTCTGTTACCCGTTCCGGCCCTCCATCTGTCTCTCTGTCTGCCTGTCGTTGTTTGGTTCATTGCCACATCGAGGCACCGGCTCTGGATCTGAAAGAAAAAGAAAGAGAACAAATGAAAACAAACACATAGACAAACAGATGTTTCGGGCATGTACTCACGTACTCTGGGTCATTAATTCATGACACAGGCACACATGAGTATGTGAATTATATTCTGTTTATAAGTGTTTGCAAGCTTGTTTGAACGTTTACGACCACAGCTTATCTACACGCTTGATACGCAAGACTGACGTGGCGTAATTTAGCACTAACGTAAACTGGTCAAATGTGTAAGTTTGTTCAATGCAACCACAGCTTATCAACACGCATGAATACCATTGATGTGGCCTAATGAATGCTAAATATTTAATGCGAACGTTTATAAACAATACTGTATTCATGACGCAGGCACGCAAGTGTATATTGATTATATTTTGTGTGTACGTGTTTGCAAGCTCGTTTGAACGTTTAGGACCACAGCTGATGTGGCGTAATTTAACGCTAACATTTACTGGTCAAATTTGTAAGATTATTCATTCCGACTACAGTTTATCAACACGCATGAATAAGACTGGTGTGGCCTAATGAATGCTAAACATTCAATGCGAATGTTTATAAACAATACTTTATTGCTTCCTATCACGGGGAGATTCTGTGCTATATGATGTGTTCTGATTATATGATGTGTTTGTCCGATGCAAGCACGAACTCGATTAATTCGTGGTTGATCTGTCGGTCATGCACCCCTATACTGTCTTCTATAGGGTCAAGATTGAAATTTCTCAGCGTATTGATGAGTTCCTTTCTAATGCCTGTATATTCAGTGCACCGTAGGAAGAAATGGTCTAGAGTTTCAGTCACCTTGCAAGCCTCACATTGGTCTGTGTCTGACAGATTGGGGTTTTTTCGTATCTGGTTAACGCTGATCTGACCCATTCTGATGTGGCGTAATACAATGTCGCCTTGGCATCCTGGGATATGGTTTTGGTATTTGCGTTTGACTCCAGGGACGATTCTGAACAGGAATCTGCCAGTTGTGCTTTCGTCCCATTGTTTTTGCCATTTGCTGTTGATATGCCTTTTGACTAGGGCGTTCGCTTCAGACTTTGAGAGTCCTATGCTGGTCCTAGTTCCATCTTTGAGCGCTTGTTTGGCTGCCCCGTCGGCCTGCTCATTGCCTTTGATGTCAACGTGGCTTGGGACGTAGTCGATGTCCACAGTTTTGTTGTCAGTCACCACAGTTGCATACAGCTTCCGGATTTCCTTGATTAGGTTGTCCCTGCTCTTGCTGCTGCTAGATTTGAGGCTCTTCACTGAGCTTAGTGAGTCTGTGAGGATAACGTATTTGCCTGGATTTGCTGTTTTAATCCATTCTAGAGCCTTTTTAATTGCCACCAGTTCGGCTGGAGGCGTCAGTATAGATTTTCCTGTACTCCTTCCATCTGTTGTCGATGTTTTCCAGAGCGTAGCTCCTGATTAGCGTTGGCGGGCCTTTCTTGCTTATCTGTGAAGATATGCTGTCATGCGCCTTGATCTGTGGTAGTATCCAATGCGGGTCAGGAGCCGGCCTTGAGCTTTCTATTTCGACGTTTACCAGTTCAGTGGCGCTGGTGAGCTCTGTCATTAACAGGCCCGGTGGTTTGGTCATTTTTGACAGTACCTTGTGTCTTAGGTACTCCTTGCATGGAAGACATACCTCCCAGGTAGGGTGTGTGGGCGCAGAGTTTAGTCGGTAGGTCCAGAATTTGACAAGACGTTCCTTTCTTCACAGATCTAGTGGTATTTCTCCGCACTGTACGTTGATTGTGTCTCGAGGGCTGCTCTGTGAGGCACCACAGTGACTTGCTCGCCGTGGCATATGTCTCGCATCCGTAGTCTATTCTTGACATGATTAGGCCCCGGTATAGCATAAGCATGCTCGGCAGGTCTGCCCCCAGGTGTGCTTTGTTAATGAGCGAAGGAGATTTACTTGCTTGAAGCATCTCTCCCTCAGACTCGTGATGTGGGGGTTCCAGGTGAGCGTCCTGTCGAATGTTAATCCCAGGATTTTGGCTTCAGCACATGACTTGACTTCCTGTCCGTTGAGGAACAGATTTGCATCATAGCCTACGTATTTAACATTGGTAACATTGATTTGAACTGTCTTTCCCGCAGACAGTTTGAAACAATTTTTTGGCACCACAGTGAGACTATGTCAAGAACTATTTGTATGGTCTTTGGTGCCGATCTATCTTCACATATTTGTTCCACAATGCTGTTTCATCAGCGAAAATAGACCCGCCTATTACGTTGGAACCCAGTGCATCGTATCTTTGGGTAGATCAATTACACCACCCTGTTTTCCAATGTGTGTTCCCTAGACATTTGTCCATTCACACGAACGCAACTCCTTCTGTTATCGAGAACATCTCGTATCCAGAATAGGATGCAGCTGCGGTAGCCAAAGTCATAGAGCTTTTTTAGAACTCCATTTAGCCACATCATATCAAAGGCTTTCTCAACGTCTAGGAAGACTCCTATTGTTATGTTTCCTCTTCCCGCATCTAGAGCTTTCTTGGCTGCCTCTCTCAATCTGACTAGGTGATCAGTAGTGCGTCTTCCCTTTCTGAAACCAATCTGCCAAGGGTGGAGTAGACCATTATGTTCTACACGGTTTTTGATCATCCTCTACATGAACTTGCATAGACAGCTCGTTAGGGAGATTGGCCGGTATGATCTTGGGTCAATTTTGTCCTGTCCTTGTTGTGGAATACGCACCACGATCCCAGTTTTCCAGACTGAGCGCATTTTTCCAGAGCTCCACACGATATTGTAGAGATTAAGTAACATTTGTTTATCCTCCTCTGGCATATTACGAAGCATGTTGTATTTCAGGCCATCCTCACCTGGTGAGGAGCTTTTGCATCTGCCAAGGGCTTGATCGAGTTCCATTCTGTTGAAGGTTTTGTTGATGTCGTGGTTATTAAGGTCTTCGCATTTCCCTATGCTGAACAGGCGATTGATATGCTCATCGACCTTTGTTTTGGTCATGGTTATCATTGCTATCGGTCGCAATGAAGACTGAGGCAAGCGCTTCAACTTTTTCCATGTCATTGGTATGTTTTACCCCATTTGCTATGAGGGTGGGTTTGGATTTTTTGGACTTGTTTTTTTCACTGGTAGTAGCTTTCGCTTTGCGCCATATTTGGCTCGAGGGTTTCAACCGAGTGATTTCAGAGCAGTATGGCCTCCAGTGATCGCGTTTTGCCTTTTTGATGGTTCTTGTTACCTTGGCCTGGAGTCTCTTGTGTTCAACAAGGCGTTCAATACTGAAGTTTCTCTTAGTCAATACCAGCTATTTTCTTGAGCTTTACTCGTCGTTCCACCAAGGCACATGTTTGTGCTTGGGGTTATTGTCTGGCTTTGCTTAGGGGATGGCTGAGTTGACAGCCTGTTACAGCATCCCCATACATTGTTCATAATATTCCTCGGTGCCGGTGATCGGTGTCTCCAGCTCCGTGGCTAGTATGTGCTTGTATTCAGCCCAGTTGGCCTTTCTCAGATTCCAATTGTTCCTGTGCAGTGGCGCCTTGCTCTTGCTCTGTTGGCTTCCTGCCTGCCTGTATTTTGATAGGGAGATGGTCGCTGCCGAGGAGTTGGTCTTGAACGTCCCAACTGGGGGTTGGTCGAAAGCCGGGTGTTATGAGGCAAAGGTCCAGAACTGACCATTCACCATCACTAGAGTGATATCTGGTGGATCTATGGTCGTTTAGTAGGCACAGGTTGTGCTTATAAATAACCTGTTCTATTATGCGGCCTTTGGCGTCCGTGGTTTTGCTCCCCATATGGCATGGTGGGAGTTGAAGTCGCCCAGAAGTATTGTTTCACCTTCTATGCCTTCACGGAGCTTGTCATAGTCGGAAGATGAGTACAACTTGGGACTATAGACGTTTACAATATTAATAGTTTCGTGATTGATGTCTATTTCTATTGTAAGGTGCTCTCACGTTGTGGCAATCTTTTGTAGGAAAGATAACTTTTTATGAGGGTCACTATGCCGCCACCGCCTACCCCCCCCCCCCCCCCACCATAGAGGTGGTTGCAGATTTTGCGGTACGGTCTTGTCTTTCGACATTGTTGTTGTACCTTTTGAAATCCTGGTTGGGTTTCAGACAGGTTTCCTGTAGTCATATAATGCCTAGGTGGTCATTTTCGTTGTGGAACGTGTTCCACAATTCGTCAAGGTTGGTATTAGACTGGGTGCCTCAAACGTTCCATTGAAGTAGTTTGACCCCCATGATTAGTTTACAGAGGAGCAGAGTTCTACTGGTATCCCAGCCGGCTGTTCAGGCCCCCTGCTTATTTGCTGGATGACCCTCTTCTTGGCCTCCCCATATGAAATCTGATTTAGCGTTTTTACCTTCAGGATGTCCTTGGCTTTTTGCAAAGCCGGGCATCCACGATATGGGGCACTGTGTCTCCCCATGCAATGTCTGCAGTGGGGGCTCTGATGGCAGTCCTCACGTTTGTGATTCCCTCCGCAGTTAATGCATGCGCTGGCTTTAGCTTTGCAGTGCTTGGCCACGCGGCCCAGCAGGTGGCATCTAATGCATCTGGCCGATTCTGGGATGTATGGTTGGACTTTGAAGGACTTTGAAGGTCATCCATCCCAGTTTAACCTTGCTTAGCAGTGAGTTTGATTCGAACCAGGTTCACTGCGTAGGTCGGTCTAGCCATTCCGCCAATCCCACCCAGCCAGTCCACTTTATGTTCCCCTTGCTCATTCATTTCTTGCTTCATGTCGTCGTTCGTGAAGTCCCATAGGACTCCCGATATGACACCTACCGCTTTGGTTTTTGGTGGTGTACTCTTCAATAGACACCACGTGGCTTCCTATTGTTGTTAATTTCAGCAGCTTTTGAAACTGCATTTCGCTGATGGAGGTCACTAAACCCTCCCCGACCATCTTGTCCAGGCCTGCACTCATGCAGTATTCAAGTATTCAGCACCATAGATTGATATTCTGGAGGATGTATTAGATGCCATCAATCGTCAGGAGCTCAATTCCTCCAGCGCTAGCCAAGCACTAACCATCGAACGGGAGCTTATGGCGCCTCCATTAACCATTCTGGAGGGCATATGGAACTCTCACGGTATCCGTCCTGATGATCTGCCGGACTGTGTGCTGAACGCATTAACTCACCTAAGGGCCATTATAAGACTGGCGATGACGGAGGAAGATTTCGCATCGTACCACGATCACGTAGAAATGTTTGCCAGTCAAGCTGGATGTAAGTGAGTATAGATTTTACTGTTTTTTATTCGAGCTGGACCTAGCATGTTGAGTCGGGGCTTGGGCTCTGGGTTAGGCGGAGGGTTTGAGTTGACTAGGTTGTGAGGGTGTGGGGTGGGTGTGGTGGGCTGGGGTTGGGGCTGTTTTGGTTTGCGGTTGAGGTTTGGGGGAGTGGTTGCTGGGGGTTTGTGGGCGGGTTTGTTGGGATGGGGTGGGTGTTGCAGGTTGTGTGATGGCTCTGGGTGGTAGACTAGGGTGGGTGGGGTATTTGTGGTTGAGGTTTGTAGGGAGATGTTGCAGGGTTTGTGGGGTAGGGGGTTGTTGAGGGTAAGATGTTTTTTAGGGTTTGGGGTGTGCTATGGGTACGTTAGGTTTAGGAATTTGGGGGCAGGGGGTTTGATGATGATGAAACCGTGAAAAAGAAATTTTCTAGAAATATAAAATTTAATCTGTTTTATCATTTTTAGTTTTGCAGTATCACGAACTTACTCACAATATATGCGGTCGGCGATGGCGATGGCGAGTGGAGCAACACAAGGGCGGTGGAAGCGAATTTGAGGGGCGGGGGCAGGTTCCACAAAAGGGCACGTTGTACGGCATTGTCTGCAGGAAGATATGAAATGGGTGTCCCCGCCCTTCTCACCCCACACCATCTCACATAGAAGCGTGTTCTGGGATACCCACCTAACCAACCACCACGAGAAAAATACATTGAAAGGTGCAGGCTCGTTCGGGACTCGATTTCCTGCATTCTGAGTTTCTTATTATTATGTTAGAGCAATGTTAAGCGAATAACTTATGTATTATTTGGTCAATTGAACCACAGGCCTTTGCAAAGGCCTGTGGTTCAATTGACCAAATAATACATAAGTATAATTGTGAGCGCACTCTATACAGTGTATGGACGTTTGTAGAGTTGATGGAGGTGGTATGTAGCGGGTACCATATCTTAGGGTTTATCGAGATATGGCACTATAAAGAACATACTAATACACTTTTCAAGGGATACATCAATAACTTTTTGTAAATTAAACAAGAGGCATACCCGAGGATGCGCTCACAGATGTGCAGAAAGATGCATATGTTCTGCAATATTTTGAAAGTGAAGGGATTAAATTAGATAAAACTAGTACATATTCCCCTACTATATATAAATATATATATATATATATATATATATATATATATATATATATATATATATATATATATATATATATATATATATATATATATATATATATATATATATATGTGTGTGTGTGTGTACTAGTGCGATGGATGGACGAAAATTCATACCTGTGATTGAACTTGTTCCCGATTCACTATGTGAGAGCGGGCTGGCGGGTTGTTGTGTCAGATGCACACGTTGAGTGTGCGTGCATTCGCGCATGTGTCTGCACGGTGGACCTGCGCAGTTTGTCTTGAAAATAGTTAATTGGACCTTAGTTCCTAATTATATTTGCTATCAGCGGGATTCAGAGGAAAAGCGGTATTGTAAAAACTAGGTCATCCAAGACAAATCTACCAATAATGTTGAACATGTGAACAAAGTTTGTTCAGCTCTTGCCTTATATGAAGACCATGAAGTCTCCTGAGTTTCATTCCAAGCAGTTTCTTAGAAGGTCTTAAAATTACATTAAAAAATAGTGCAAGATCCAAGATGGCAACCAATAAAATCGATCAAGAAGCTTTCCGGGACCAACCATGGATCTGACCCTATAGATCCTTCCTGTCCAGCGGTTCTTAAGGACTCGCTTAAAGAATACGATGGACATATCCTGTATGAATAGACAGATTATGTCAAATTAGCAACAAACTATTCAACATCATGTATGTATGGAATAAGTAATTAAATTTCTGATTTCGCAGCCTCATACTTAGCCATATTGGCGTGTGGGTGCCAGAGGTACATTTGGCCAGGGACTATTCTACGGAGGCCTTCCAATGTCTGATTTTGTTTACGTGTGGATGGTGGCCTAACCTTTTATGGTTAGAACTCAACGGGCTTGACATGGCTAAGCATGTATATCACGACCGTACAAGTTGGTAGGTGTGGGGGGGGGGGGGGGGGCTCATAGGCCTACTCATATAAATAGCACAGTATTAAAAAAGAATGATATTTATTGATATTTATTTAGAGATGTAGGCGATATAGAAGATGGCTTCTAAGCGCATTATTTTTTACATTATTTCGATGGAGGCCCAGTCACACCCTCCTGTCATTCTATATGTGTGGGTGTGTGTGTGTGGGGGGGGGGGGTAGGGGGTTGGGTTGGTGGAGTGGGGGTGGGAGGTTTAATGATTTGATCCGGCCTAGAAGCACTCCCATATTACTTTATGGGCTTGTGTTAATGTCAAATCAACCGAACTTTAATACAACTGCTCAGTTTGTTCAAAATATTCTAAAAATCTTGTTTATAGGTCTAAAGAAAAGTTGACTCATTTTTCACATAGAAACGGGTAAATGGCATAGATGCCCCGCTGCCCTCCCTCCGCCCTGCCCAAAGCGCAACGGGGGCAGCTGCCCCGCTGCCCCGTGCTTCCGTCATCACCAACGACGACGATCCCGACGGCTCTGCCGATGGCTATGATGTCGAGATGGTCTTCAGGGAGATCGAACATTGGGGCTGCTTCAATGAGCTCAAGGAGTGGTGAGCCTGCTCGGGGTCCAGAGCCTGCAAAGTTAAACAGGGTCGTAGAGCATGATTCAGGTGAGGTACTGAGCGAAACTGTTTTAAATGCTATAACATCTGTGGAAATGTTGGGAGATATTTTTAATTTTGCATATCTTTGAACAGCAAAATATCTCCCAAGATCTTCACACCTGTTCTAATTATGAAGACAACGATGTATTGCAACGTAATATTGATATTTTAATGCACGGTCTAAGCGACACTGAGCTCTTAACCAGCAGTCACAATTATCAACCTGTAACATCCCACATTACACCCCTGAAACCCCATCTAACCCTAAATTCCAACCCAACCTCTAAACGCTCAAATGCTGTTGTAAAGTTTTGGAGACCGTTCGAGTCCCTGATCACCAACAACGCTAACGTTACCACCCACTCCAGCACCACAGCCCACCCTAACCAACTCGACCGCACCCCACACCAACGCTACCAACGCGGCCGCTGCAGCTACCAGTACCCGCCCCACATCTAGCAGCTCTGTTAGGGTGCCCTATACACAGGCTAAGAAGACTAGCAAGAATAATTACAAGAATTGCAAAAATAAATCTGATCAAGTTTGCAGAGTTAAATTATGTGAAACTAATAATACGAATATGGAAGCTATATGACCGGTGGAGGGGTTAACATTGTAGAGGGTGGGAATTCTGGGGGTGCGGGAGAGTGTGCGTGCGTGCGTGCGTGCGTGCGTGCGTGCGTGCGTGCGTGCGTGCGTGCATGCGTGAGTGCGTGCGCGCGTGCGTGCGTGTGTATGTGACAGATATTCTGATGATGTTGTAACAGCAATGCCTAGACCCGACACACCCGACATCGATGGTATGTACGATATAGCTCTCACACGCGCCTTTCAGTCTAGGCATTTTAATATTACAGAACATTCTTACTTTGTCAACTTTAATCCAGACGCCATTATTACAGAGAATTTGGTTGATGTTTCAGAGCGCGTGCGCCCTATATTCAAACGAATATTAGAGCGTTTTTATGCTAGCGTGAATGCATCGCCTCAAGATTATAGCAGGGTCACGATACATTACCCAACTTTAAACACCTTGATCCACGTGGCCTTTGCCCAATTCCGAGATCTTATGACTATAGAAACAACGAACGCAATTTCTGAAGTGAGTCAATCTCAAAGAAACGTATGTCTCGATGGGGACTATTCTATTGAGATTTTTCACGTATAAATGCCTAGCGGATCGGGGTGGAATAGTAATCTTGCCAAATTATATCTCGATGAGTTGGAGTTCGAAGTCACGCTGAAAAAATGCTGTATCACTGTTAGGAATCGAGATAATCTGTATATGACCCGATGTGTAATGACCAGGCTATGTTATCTAAATTCGTCAGCATCGAAGGTCGACCGTATGTGGCGTAGAAGGTAGGCTAAATTCCTAGTTGGAGAAGTTTTAGGTAATAATCAGCATCAACAAGCGAAAGCTCGAGAGCTGCACGCTCAGACCGGTGAGCCTATTCACGTGGCTTGTGGGCCCGATAATTGGAATGCATTTTTGCGCTGGCAGTATGTCTGTGTCAGTGCGTAAGGAATTCGACTTGTGGTATGACTCCGTTAAAGACAATGGTTTCAATTTTAGTGATGCCATGAAACTTTACTGCAGGTCTGAAGTAGAGATTCTATGCACAGCTTGCGGTAAGTTTCGTGAGATGTTCATCCATGAAACGGGGTTACCGCCTTTCATGTCATCTATGACGTTAGCATCATTATGTAATAAGGTGATTAGGGCTAGCTACTTAAACGATCATAAGCTAGTACCTCCGCCTGTTACGGGGGTTCATTAACCTATGTAACAAGACACAGTACTCTGTAGAAGCGTGTAAGTGGCTAGACTACGTGGCTCATTCTAAGAACGCGTTTATTAAACACGCCCTAACTGGCAGCAAGCCTTAAACATGTAACCAATCACTGGACGGTTACTGCCCAGACATGGACGAGTACTTCGAGTACTATGGCTGTTACGTGCATGCCTGCCCGAAATGTCTGCCTAGAAAGCATATGACTACCAAGTCATTTTTTGAGCCTGATCTAACTTTAGAAGAAGTGTACCAGAAGACGCTTTCTAAATCTAGCAAACTTAGGCGTATGGGTTTGGACGTAGTCGAAATGTGGGGTTGTGATTTTAAGGCCCAGAGGCTTAACAACCCTAGCATTAATGCTTTTCTGAACGATAGAACATATCATGACCCGCTTATCATGTGCGATGCCCTATACGGTGGCTGGACCAATGACATACGTTTGCATCACCAGGCCGCTGAAGATGAGTATATAGCATATATGGCTATCACTTCACTATAGCCTTATGTTTGTAAGCCCCGTGAGCACCCTCTAGGCGAACCGGAAGTACTCGTTAGGGATTTTAAACTGGTAGAGGAGCTAGGGGCTTACTTCGGTCTGAGAAAGTGCATCTGTTTGCCTCCTAAAGATGTATTCTTTCCTGTCCTCCCATACAGATGTAACAAACGTTTGTTCTTTCCATCGCGTAGTAAATGCACTCAGGATTTGCAGAGCGCTGAATGTACTCATAACGATTGTGAGCACACTCCACACAGTGTATGGACGTTTGTAGAGTTGATGGAGGTGGTACGTAGCGCGTACCATATGGCTTTCAGGGTATCCCTAGGATCTAAATTTATGATAGCCTAGCGTGGAGTGGTGGGATGGTGAGAAAGTGGAGGGTACATGTGGGTTTGTGCATGAGCGAATTGGAAAAACGGAAAGGGTGGGTGGGGTGGGCAAACGGTTGCGCTACCATGTTTGCACTATGTATAATGATCTAACCCCTAGTGTAGAAGATTACTAGCATACCCTTAATCGAGGGGGAGTAAGTAATCTTTTGCTTTATTATTATCGGTTAGATATGTGCAGTTGGCCATGCGTAGTTATAGAATGGGGGTGGGGTTGTCTGGTGGTGGATATGTTATGTTTGTACTATGTATAATGTTCTAACCCGTAGCGTAGAAGAATACTAGCATACCCTTCATCCGTGCGGATTGGTGATTAAGTAATCGTCTGCTTTATTATCGGTTAGATATGTGCAGAGGGCAATACATAGATATAGAATGGGAGTGGGGCTGGGTGACGGTTGAGACACTATGTTTGTACGATGTATAATCTTCTAACTCGTAACGTGGAAGTTTACTGGAGGGGGAGTAAACAATTTTCTACTTTATTATTATCAGTTAGAAATGTGCAATGTGTGGATGGGGGGTGGGTGGTGGTTACGTGGTTATATTGTGCTGTGTGGGTGGGCGGGGTGAGTGTTGGGGGCTGGAGAAAGGAGTGACTGAAGTAAATCGTTATATATCCATATATAGAGCCAGTTAAAAAAACCCCATTATTTAAAATGTACACTATACCCCCCTCCCAAAGCTAGAGTTAATATCTTCAGAACTTACCTCTGTTCAAATCCTAACCCTATCTTTACACCCAACCTGTTAGGGGTCCAGCATCGCTTAGATCGGTTTCAAATTTATTTTAAATAATAGCTCTAAAAGCAGTTTCGTGTAATACCTCAGTCGAATCATTCTCTACATCTATCGCTTAAATTTTACAGGTCCTGGATCCCGCTCGAAACATTTGCAATTTTTATATTTTAATTAAATTCTTATTGTTTGTATTTGTTTTACATATATTTAGTTTATATTTTTTCACTTATTCGTTTGCATATTATTGTTATCTGTATATTTATCGGTTGTATATTGTATCGTTTGCATAGATTTACTGAAACTTTATTTTATAAAAAAAAAAGTTGTGAAATGTGAAACGACTCGTATTGTTTTAATTGAAGACACTCTGAAAGAGACTATACCCCGTCCAAGCCCTGAGTCAACTTAGGCTGACCGTCTTTTCTCCAAATATTGCGTCGCCACTCGAGACCCCGTTACAAATGTAATCAGTAGTTATTTCCCTAACACGATTGAAAATTGATTCACTGAACTTTGTACACCGCTGACGATTGTTACATGCGGTCGGAGTTGTTTTATAGCTCGATTAGTTAATTTTAATCTGTCAGGGTAATAACTAACCGATTGTCCTTATGCTATACATCGACCCTTGTACATTGTCACAGCTAAAAGAGCTGAGGTTCAGAAGTTTAATGATGATCAGCCCGTTCGACTAATAGAAATGTCTTCCACAATTGTCTCTATTCTATAGCTCGACCATTTAGAATCGCCCATGATTGCACGAGTTCCAAGAGTCAGAAAAATATGTGGCCAGACATGTAGCCTGTCAATCTGCCTTACACCTATCTATTAACGATTGCCATGCGTCATTACGCTAATTACCCTTAAGCTTGCCTCATTGGTTACCTGGAGATCCGTGATTTAACGAGGGGGCGGGGCTTCGTCATCGAACGAGTTCCCAGGAAAAGACGTGTCCAGACACGTAACCTGGTCGTCCCTCATTACGTACTACATTAACCCTTGAGCGTTTGGCATAGCTCCAAGAGATCATCCTTATTTACACCCATTAACCCTCGTCAATCAGCATTACGCTAATTACTTTTAATCTTGCCTCATTGAACGCATGGAGGCACGTGACTTAACGAGGGGACGGGGCTTCGTGATCGAACGAGTCCAGACATGTAACCTCTCAATCATCCTTAATTACCTGATCATTAACCCTTGTCAATCATTACGATACTTACCATTAAGCTCACCGAATTGGATGGTATGAGACACGTGACTTAACGAGGAGGCGGAGCTTATGGGCACCCTCTTCATGTAACATCAAATCAGAACTGGAGAAGAGCTGGGTGCCTTTTTCAGACCATTACACAAAGGCGGCAAAAATCAAAGGAAAAACGGTGATAATGATGCAAATTAGTTGGCTGCCCTGACATAACAACAGCTTTCAAAGGCGCCCAGATTGTCTCACCTCTACTAATCTGTATGCTCCATCGGGCATAAAGGTTTTCTCGAATTTACAAATTACTCTGGATAACAATGAAGCGGTAAGGTCTATGAATTTTGGTGCTATAGATACAAGCATAACATTTGGCACAATACTAAAGCTTTAGATATTGATCATTTCTGATTTTATCCAACACACCCCCCCCCACCCCAGCCCCCTTCTTCAGGTTTTGCCAAAGTTGGTTTAGTTCTAACAATTGTCCCCAAATATACTAACACACAGATTGCCATTAAAATGGCATCTAAGCAATGCGACTTCGATGACTCAGTCGCATATAAAATATTCAATAGCGCTTTGTCAATATTCAATATGCATACGGAAATGGTGTCCTTCTTCTTCCATTCTGCGTTCAAATAGTATTGCAATCACAAATGAATATTACTGTCGATGATAAAATCGGCTGCTTTGGCGAGTTCTGCAGCATGGTCGCGGCGTTTTTCATTTACAACGAAAGGCCATTGACGATGTCGTTCTACGCAGCTCATCTAAGAGAGGAAGTCTTGTAGTATATGCTCCACTGTTTAGGAGGGTGTGCCACATGAACAGGAACCTGCCGAGAGTAACCTTACTTTGTGAGCGTGAACAATGAGTCTGCAGTGGCCTGACCGGAGGCTGAAGAGGATCACTTGCTTCTGTCTAGGTCAAGCGAGTGGATGCTGTCTCCTCGTGTGGCAGTGATGACGCCCAAGATGTGGAAATGGCATCGGAATTGAGTGATTCGGCTAGGCATGAGTGTCTTCTATGATTAAGACTATGCTGAATTCATTTCACAGGTGTATTGATTGCCGTATCTGGAGAGTTTGCCACTCTATGAGGTCTGTATCGTTAGAAAATCATTATTGTTCCGGTATAATGAAATATTCATCACGTTGCGTATGTTTAACTATGCCCTGCCCATCTCCTACTAAGCACCGGCCACGTCGAAGGCGCCAGTGTTCGTTTGAATCAATTTTAACAATTCGGACCATGAATTCCCAGACGATGATTTCAGGGGAACTAGAGCCAGAGACAGCAATAGTTCCCGGCCAAAGGGGTTTCGAAATATTTAGCAGAATTGCGATTAAATTTAAGTTTCACACAGACATACAATCCAGACACATACTTATTTTCGGATCTTACACCCCGGTCCTGAAGGACCTGCGTCATATCTGATGTCAGCTAGCAATCCGTGAATTGTGATCGAAGTGTGTGACATCATTATCAAATAAGCCGTATGTTTGCGGCATAGATCAGATCCATATATTGAAAATTCACCTGACGAGAGACGGCTACTTCATAGAAACTGTATCGTGTGAGTCAGTGTGTCTATCTGATTAAGAGCCGCACAAGGATAAACCCGTAGGCACATACAGACGCATACAAAAGCTATCTCTGCCAATCAGAACACACATCCGTGAACGGTACACGATAGCTCAGAAACAACTTAACATGTTTCCAAAGGTAAATAAGACATACGGTTGAGTATCAGAATTGGAGTGGAAGCCATTGCTGCCTATGGCTATTCCAGTAATGTTAAAAATAGTCAACAGCATATTTCTTACATCGTGTTCAAAATTTCACTAGTTGCCATGTTACTATTACTAAGTTATTTCTGAGCTGTACTGTATTATCAGAATTGAGCAATAGGGCTTCAACAAACTGCTTCTGTCTCTCGTTGGATACATTAAATCTTTATTTTCAATGCACCATCAGGGGCTAATAATCGAATGACTCAATTCCACTATTTGTTCGATGAAGTGATTTCCAATATGATTATCACCACGGAAACTGCATAGATAAATACGCATACCTGACTAGTAGCAACGATGTGTTTTCTGGTTTTAGTTGCGATTGGCAAATCACCCAAGACGTCGAACTTATTTTTTGTGTTTGTAAAGACGAGACAATATTAGTGCAAGATAAAGGTAATTAACGGCTTAGCGTCCACATGTGACGAAAATAACTAAATTAGATGAGAAACACAGCCGACTGTCTCACATATTATTAATTTGCGATCGCAATTGATTAACATCATTCAGTCTCGTTCTTCTTTCTTCTTTCTTTCTTTCTTTCTTTCTTTCTTATTCTTGGTCAAAATTCTTTCACCGCATCTCCTTCTAGACTTTTCAGTCGATCAACTACAAACTTGATCAACTCCTGCTGCTCAGCTTGGAATCGTGTGCTTGTGCTTTTATTTCAGCATTGGCTCAATGGTTTTCGAGCTATCTGCCTTTGCGTGGGAAAGCAGGTCCCCTAGGAAAAATATGGGGATTTTCAATAATGATCTTTAAACTGCTACAACCCCAATAGTTTTGATCGAATCACTACCATACTTGGTGAGGATGTTACCCTTCGAGGCATGAAGATGTATGCATACGTAAAAATGACCTTGACTTTTACCCCTGACGCTCAATGCCTGGAAAATAGCCGATAGGGAATGCATGCGGATTCTCATCATTGATCTTCATAGTGCTACTACCCCTAGGCTAGGGGTTTTATCAGTTCACTTCCATACTTGGTTAAGTATGTTACAAATGGAGACGTATTTTTGAAAATGATATTTTTGGGGACGCCATGTGAAAATGTTGGTCAAAATACTAGTTTTTAAAATTTGTTTTGTAATTTTTTGTGTGTGATTATTTTTTCAAAATGGCCGGCAATGCGCAGATTTTGGGCAAAAATTTAAAGTTGTGTTTAAAAATAGCCGCCGAAATTCGATTGGCTCCGATCGACGTGAAAGTGTGTTAACCTTTTGGTCTTATATTGATGCGAATTAGCATCAAATTTAAAGTTGATCCATCCATTAGTTTTTTGGAAATCGGCTATTCATGGCCGCACATTCCCCAAAGTAATCCTATGGGATAAATATTTGATCAGCTTTTTGTCCTAGAGTTTTCTTCCGATTCTCTTAAAACCTGATCAGATTCTTGCTTTGACGCATCACTTGCTAAGAATTCTGAAAAGTTCACCACACAAAATAATGACAAACAAAACATCGTTATTTCCGACGTGAAATTACTTTTAAACTAACTTTACAATTTCTGCGTCTATCATGCACATTTACCAACATATTTCATAACTAGTTAGGTAGCATAGATAGTACAGAATTTAAATCAATACCATAACGTATACCGTCTTGTTATACATCTTCCCCATGGTCGTTGCTAGGAAACATTCACGATGGCACGGGGTAGGTGAGATTGTGATGCGTTATCTAAACAATGAAAATAGTTGTTACGCGTTATCTGGCCAATGGAAATCTTACACGCGAGTTCATATCGCGAGATATGGAATGGGCTGAAAGCATTATTACAGTTGGATAGATCCAGTACAATTGGTGTTATCATTAATATAACACACATTGATGGAACCAATAGAAAGAATATGTGTGTTTACTGAAATCACTCCGAGAATTTACATCGCCATATAGAGGATGTAAAAGGATGAAGTCACAGTATTCTTCTAGTATATATGAATATAGTAAATGGATAACACGAAGGCTTTGAAGACAAAGTTAACATCTATATCACACATGGCATTTGCTTGACGCAACAAGAAAGGATAACATCTTTTGGATGGACTTCTCACGAAACATCTGAATACACTACATTTAGTTCGCATTGGATCACAGATAATTAGACAATAGCACAATATGCTGGCTGTTGTTTAAGATATATTGATGCATTATTGACAAGAATTGCATTGATGTGAGCTTTACAATGGTAAAACGATATCACCTGACGCTGTGCCCGGACGTTTTGAGGTCGGTCCTATAGTGAAAGCAAATTCATGCCAATACCATGCATCATTGCGGAAACTTCAAACACAGAGATGTCTACATAAGTGAATGCCAGGTTTTCTTGAGATTGATATTGATTTCATTGAAGGGTATCTTATAGAAGTTGGCGATAGAAACATAATACTGTTTACAAGATTTAGAACAAGCAACCATTGTCCACTAATAGTAAATGGAGGGTGGGATGGAACTAACAGAGCACAACATTTGCAACCACTGTAATAAGAATACAATCGGTAACGAGTTTCACTACACTAGGCATTGCTTTTGCCGGACAACCTAGTTGAATCCCTACCTTATATATATTTTGCTACTGAATAAATAATCTTGAATCTTGAATATTGAATCTTGACTACTTACTCAATTGTGACTTCTTTCATAATAAGCGAGTAAATATTTTGCCAAAATATTATCGCAAAGGACGAAATATCTTCAAATATCTCTAACTATTTTCAACACATGACAATAAATTTCAAGCCAAAATTTGTCACTTAATTACGGGATTACAAAACATATTCAACGCTGATTAAATTACTACTCCTACTACTGCTACCGCTGCTACTGCTACTATTGCTACTGCTACTACTGCTACTACTACTACTGATACTGCTACTACTGCTACTACTGCTACTACTGCTACTGCTACTGCTGCTGCTGCTACTACTACGACTACTACTACTACTACTACTACTACTACTACTACTACTACTACTACTACTACTACTACTACTACTACTACTACTACTACTACTACTGCTACTCCTACTACTACTACTACTACTGCTACTGCTGCTGCTACTGCTACTGCTACTGCTACTACTGCTACTGCTACCGCTGCTACTGCTCCTGCTGCTGCTACTGCTACTGCTACTGCTACCGCTGCTACTGCTACCGCTGCTACTGCTACTATTGCTACTGCTACTACTGCTACTGCTACTGCTAATGCTACTACTGCTACTACTGCTACTATTGCTACTGCTACTACTGCTACTACTGCTACAGCTGCTACTGCTACTGTTGCTACTGCTACTACTGCTACTATTGTAGTACTGCTACTATTGCTACTGCTACTACTGCTACTGCTACTACTGCTACTATTGCTACTGCTACTACTGCTACTGCTACTACATCTACTATTGCTACTGCTCCTACTGCTACCGCTGCTACTGCTCCTATTGCTACTACTACTACTACTACTACTACTACTACTACTACTACTACTACTACTACTACTACTACTACTACTACTACTACTACTACTACTACACCTACTACTACTACTACTACTACTACTACTACTACTACTACTACTACTACTACTACTACTACTACTACTACTACTACTACTACTACTACTTCTACTACTACTACTACTACTACTACTACTACTACTACTACTACTACTACTAGTAATACTACTACTTCTACTACTACTACTACTACTACTACTACTACTACTACTACTACTACTACTACTACTTCTACTACTACTACTACTACTACTACTACTACTACTACTACTACTACTACTACTAGTGAAAGCATAGAACTCTTTTCAGAACGTGTTAAAAATTCTAAATTCCCTAATGATCAACCAAATTTACCCTATGAGGAACGCCAGGCCTTAATTGAATTGTCTAAAAACAGCGAAATTGTCATCAAACCTGCAGATAAAGGGTCAGCGACTGTAATAATGCTTAAAGATAACTATAAACGTGAAGCACAACGACAACTTAGTAACCCAAAGCATTACCAGAAACTAAGCAAACCACTTTGGCAAAATAATTGCAGCAAATTTAATGAGATTCTTCAAAAATTGCTCGATAGCAAGAAGATCACCGAAAAGCAACATAAGTATCTCTTTGCTAAACTTGAGTCAAAACCACGGACATTCTATCTTTTGCCAAAAATTCATAAACCCATAGATTCGTGGTTGGACACAATGTCACCGCCCGGGCGACCTATAATCTCTGATTGTGGCTCAGAATCCTACAGAATCAGTGAATACATCGATTACCATCTACAGCCAATAGCAAATAGACACCCCCAGCTTCTTGAAAAACACAGAAGACTTCTTATCACAGGTCTCTGAGACCTGGATACCTCCAAATTCATTCTTGGCCACGCTTGACATCGATGCTATGTATACAAACATTGACATCGAGAAGGGTATAAATTCTATCCGTAGAGCATTCGTGAACTACCCAGACACCAACAGGCCAGACAGAGAAGTAATAGCTCTATTAGAGCTGAGTCTGAAAGGCAATGATTTTGAATTCGATGGCGAAATTTACCAACAAATTTGCGGCTGTGCGATGGGCAAGCGCTTTAGCCCATGTTTTGCCAATATTTACGTAGAAGAGTGGGAGGAGGAAGTGTTAGAAAAGTGTCCAAAACATCCCCTCATTTATCGCAGGTACCTTGATGACATTTTCATGATTTGGCAACACACAAAGGCAGAGTTTGATGAATTTTTCGAAATTCTGAACAATCACGATCCGAATATCAAATTAAAAGCAACCATTGACGAGATGTCCGTAGATTTCCTGGATGTAACTGTATATAAAGGTCTAAAGTATGAAACAACTGGCTACTTAGACTACAAAGTGTATTTCAAACCAACCGATTCGCATCAGCTATTGCACAAAAAATCTTTCCATCCACCACATACTTTTAAAGGAATAGTTAAATCACAAATAATCCGTTTTCACAGGAATTCTAGTGATAGAAAATATTTTGAAGAAGCGTGCTCTACCCTATTCAAAGCCCTCAAACTACGAGGTTACTCCTCACGATTCTTGCGCAAAATCAAATCTGAAACATTAGACGGCTTGGAATCCATTCCAGATAATGCCTCAAATCGTCGGCCTACCAAAATTTCTCACAATCGTCCTATTATAGGTGTAGGCGAATCTCGCAAATGCGGAAAGAAAAGGTGCAAGTTAGATGAATTTCTCCCAAACCAGAATACTTTCACGAGCTTTCAGAACAAAAGCAAGTTCCAACTTCAGTCTAATCTAGATTGTGACTCTGAAAATGTTATTTATCTAATTTCATGCAAATTGTGCCAAAAACAGTATGTCGGCGAAACCAAATGTCCATTAAGATGGCGGGCAACTCGACACCTCTCAGATATTAGGCTAGAGGAAGACACACATGTTTCCGAACATTTTAATCTTCCTGACCATTTAGTCCTTCGTGACTTTGAAATTATGCCGATTGAACAGCCACCCCTTTCAGATACGGCAGAAGAAACTGATAAACAAAGAAAACTTCGAGAATCGTTTTGGATTAAAGAACTCGAAACACAGTGGCCAAGGGGAATAAACTCGGACCCAGGCTTATCTGATCAACGTGACAAAATTCCATTCATTCTGACCTATAATCGGAAAAACGTTGAAATTTCCAAAATTTTGAAAGATGAGTATCAAAACCTACAGGAGAAACTGAAACAACCCTTTAACAAGCGACCAGTAATTGCGTTCAAGAAAAATCCGAATCTACGTGACATCTTGGTAAAAGCAAAACTCAAATAGCTATCCATAATATCCATCTCAATCATTCAACATTAACCCTTGCATGATGGTCAGCCAAAAACGGTCAATTTAGTGATCTTGGGCAATGTCCATTTGCCGGCAGGGATTGGAGTATTTTTGAAAATTTACAACTGTAATGACTGGCTCGGGAACCGAGACAGTCGTTCCAGTGGTGTATTCTCGGGAATGACCTTGTCTGTGCCTGCAAATGTACATTAAATAAGTAAGCGCATATTTGGATTTTACTGAACAAATTTAACCAGTAAAGGGTTAACATTAATGCCATATGGCTTTCCTCAAACAAAATGACAAATCTCAGGCAGTAGGATAAACCAAAATATCTTAAATTTTTGAATTTTTTCAATTATTGAAGATTCTGAGCCAGTGCGTTGACAATATTGACTACTACTACTACAACTACTACTGCTACTACTACTACTACTACTACTACTACTACTACTACTACTACTACTACTACTACTGCTACTGCTGCTGCTGCTGCTGTTTCTGCTGCTGCCGCCGCCACCGCCGCTACTACTACTACTACTACTACTACTACTACTACTACTACTGCTGCTGCTGCTGCTGCTACTACTACTACTACTACTACTACTACTACTACTACTACTACTACTACTACGACTGCTACTACTACTACTACTACTACTACTACTACTACTACTACTACTACTACTGCTGCTGCTACTACTACTACTACTACGACTACTACTACTTCTACTACTACTACTACTACTACTACTACTACTACTACTACTACTACTACTACTTTAACTCTGAATATGCTGACTATTTTGAAGGCAAATTAACGGAATGTTGTTGGGGGCTAAGTCCCCACCCACTTTCAGTCAGATTGTTTTCAAAATAGTCATCAGGTTCAGACCTATTGCCTTTTGAATGCATTGTCTAGTGGCTTGCGGTATTCAGTCAGTTGTTTCCGAAATATACAATTATGAATTTGTATGTAATGCAATAGGCATACCCCGCGAATCTCTATCTATGCTCTGCATTTGAATCAATTATAAAACGAACCGAGAAATACCAGTCTCAATTTCAAGGCAACAACTATACAGGAGGTGTAGTAAATGCCCAGTTTGTTACGGCCTATGCACTCTGAGTTTGCCTTTAGCTAAGAATTCATGTATTTTAATGATGGCGTTAGATACTTGATTGATAGATCAGAACTCGCCAATACATGTTTCAAATTCAGATTCGGAGTTAGATTCAGATTCTCTATTCACACTTTTTTAGTAGTAGTAGTAGTATTAGTAGTAGTAGTAGTAGTAGTAGTAGTAGTAGTAGCAGCAGCAGTAGTAGTAGTAGTAGTAGTAGTAGTAGTAGTAGTAGCAGCAGTAGTAGTAGTAGTAGTAGTAGTAGTAGTAGTAGTAGTAGTAGTAGCAGCAGTAGTAGTAGTAGTAGTAGTAGTAGTAGTAGTAGCAGCAGTAGTAGTAGTAGTAGTAGTAGTAGTAGCAGCAGTAGTAGTAGTAGTAGTAGTAGCAGTAGTAGTGGTAGTAGTAGTAGTAGTAGTAGTAGTAGTAGTAGTAGTAGTAGTAGTAGCAGCAGTAGTAGTAGTAGTAGTAGTAGTAGCAGCAGTAGTAGTAGTAGTAGTAGCAGTAGTAGTGGTAGTAGTAGTAGTAGTAGTAGTAGTAGTAGTGGTTGTTGTAGTAGTAGTAGTAGTAGTAGTAGCAGTAGTAGTAGTAGTAGTAGTAGTAGTAGTAGTAGTAGCAGCAGTAGTAGTAGTAGTAGTAGTAGTAGTAGTAGTAGTAGTAGTAGTAGTGGTAGTAGTAGTAGTAGTAGTAGTAGTAGTAGTAGTAGTAGTAGTAGTAGTAGTAGTAGTAGTAGTAGTAGTAGTAGTAGTGAAAATGTGGTCTGCAGAAATTCAGCAGTCGGGCGTGTAGTTCAAGGGAAAGAAATGTCACACAGTTGACATACACCTGCTCGTGAGACTACTCTTGTTTTATGGATAACACTGTGCGTTTTTAAGACAGGCGGTTACAAACAAGACTGGTTTGACTGCAATGTAGGCATCATAGGTATCTCAATAATTAAAAAATTCAGTGTTTCGGGCATGCAAATTGCTATTAGGATTGTATAATGGAAAGGGGAATTCCAACTTTGTGCCATACCACAGAGTGGCTCAGATATAATTTAATATGAATCCAAACAAAATAACAGGAATATTGAATGGTTTGAACATAACTGGATTGGAAGCCATTGCTGCCTTAGGCAACGGCAATGGATTCCAAACAAATTAAATTTCTTTCGTCATGTTCACATTTTTACAAGCTAACATGTTTTTGTTTTTGTTTTTGACACCTGTTAGCGTATTTCCTTAGCTGTACTGTACCTTAGCTCTGCGCGCTATAGGGGTTTAAAGCGCAATACACAATCATCACATTGTGTATTCGCTTTGATGTTGCCCGCATTGTTATAAAGTAGACATCGGGATATTATTCTAACTTTGAAGCGCATAACGCCTGTCAATGGTGGAATTAATGTGCATTATCCTTTATAATCCATAAATATGGTATTTAGAAAAACACCATAGTCGCAGTAAAATTGAGTTTTCTCTATACAGGTGATTTGCCTACACAAATGTTTTGCGTGCAAAGATAAGTAACGCGGATCGATCTTCTATCTTTCTTTACCTCTCTGTATTATTAGAGTTTTATTGGCAAAGCTGATCGGGTAGCCCCGTTAGGTGAAAAGACGTTGAATGAGTTTGCCTGTTTCCCATGAGTGTACATACATATGCGTGAGTACACGTGTATGCGTGAGCGCACGTTTGTGTACTTGTGTCCATGTACATATTCGTGCATGGTATGTCTATGATCGGCCGTGTGCTTATATGTATGTGTATGTATTTGTAGGTTAGTTCACGTGTACGCGTGCTCATTTGTGTGTGAGTGATCTTGTATTCTCATCATTATCATCATCATCATCATCAGCAGCAGCAGCAGCAGCAGCAGCAGCACCGTCATCATCATCATCATCATCATCATCATCATCAGCACCGTCATCTCGCTACACCTGTCATGAAAGAGGCGGTGCATAGTACAGTTCTATATCTATTCTGAAACCTGGGGTGGGCTTCGGGTGGGTGCGATGGGGTTCCTTGGACAAAACAGAACTAGCATACGATATTGACGTCTAGTGGAGCCTCTGCAGCTTTATTCGATGACAGGCGATAATAACCGGCAAAACAAAGTTAAGTGTGTATCAATGTTACATTAGGTAAGCGGATGGTAGCCTATACGACTGGTGAATATATAATCAATAGGATCGAAATCGCATAGGCCTATCGGCTATGGTGTACTTGTTGAGTGTTTTGCAATTTATCGGATGACAGTGTTAGACGTGAGACAGATACAGTTAAAATACGAGATCTCACGCTTAAAATGCTTCTAGTATCAATAATATTATTTGAGACATCGTTTTCCGCGTATGCCACAAATGGGGAATTTAACGAATGCTAGCAATGTAGGCATACTGGATGAATTCACTTTTAGCTATGGTCCGGTCATCTCTATTTCACTATTTAATTGCATTACTCAGATTGGCTAACAGGAGGGAGTTTTGATTACCTAGGTACTTACTTTTGTGATGATGTAGAGGATGAATATCATTTTTTAATTTTATGTCCTGTCTATAATGATTTACGCAGGAAATACATAAAACCATACTATTGGAAACGACCGAACGTTCACAAAGCATCAGAATTATTGATGTGTACCAGCGAAAGTAGTTTAAAGAAGTTAGCGGCTTTTGCTTACAATGCTTTTCTATTACGTGACGAACGCACGTAATTGCGTTTTCTCCACTCTAATCCATCGCATTTTTTTTTCTATGCCAATTTGGGAGGATAATTCTTACTTTTAACAGAATGCATTTTCTCATCACAGGCACGATTTCAGCTCTCAATATACACACCTTTACTAAACCAGTGGCTATTTCGCCTCCATTGTAAAAGGTATACATTAAAGTTTTCAATTTTTCAACAATTCGGTACGATTGTGTGGGCATACGGATGTATGAGGATGTAGATGTGCGTCTGTATGTATGGGAAGTGGATATGTATGTACGCGTGCGTGCGTGAGTGTGCCATTGTTGTGTGTGCGTGCGTGCGTGCGTGCGTGCGTGCGTGCGTGCGTGCGTGCGTGCGTGCGTGCGTGCGTGCGTGCGTGCGTGCGTGTGTGTGCGTGCGTGTGTATGTGGATGACCACGAGAACGCGTGAGCGTATATGGACATGAGCATTAGTAAGTGGATAAGAGGAACCAAGAAAGTTATTTATTAAAATAAATGCCAAACTAGTGCCCTCATGCCATTACATGGGGGAGTCAGTCAAACCATCCCCGTCACGTTGGAGAATGCGGTACTATTCGGATGGTTTATCACTGGAAGGACTGGCTCGATAAACAATCCAGCGGTTCCAGTGATGGAGTGTCAGAGTGCTCCTCTTTCGATGTGAAAGAACCAAATCAACGTTTCAAAACCCAATTTTAATTTCTAGGCATGACTTTGTGAAGGTGTGCGAGCGAAAGTGATTGTGTGAGCGCGTGCATCCTGGTCTCACTCCTCGCTTTTCTTTCGACCCGCTATTTCGAAAGCGAGGAGTGTTGACCGTGAGTGATTTATATACTTAGACCGGATCCGCTCTTCGTTTCCCTTTCGACTTAACATATTTGGAAACGAAGGTGGTGATATTGGAAATGGCATTATACTGTCTGAGTGTGGGTGAGAGAGAGAGAGAGAGAGAGAGAGAGAGAGGGAGAGAGATAGAGAGAGAGAGAGAGAGAGAGAGAGAGAGAGAGAGAGAGAGAGAGAGAGCGAGAGAGAGAGAGAGAGAGAGCGAGAGAGAGAGAGAGAGAGAGAGAGAGAGAGAGAGAGAGAGAGAGAGTGTGTGTGTGTATATGTGCGCGCGTTTGTGTATGGGCGTGACGTGTGCGCGTGTGTGGTGATGTTGTTTTCCTTTATCACTATCTTAGTTGCAAATCGGGCTATCGTGTGACCAGCCTCGGTCTGTTGATGGACTACGGTCGATTTCCGCGGACAGCACACCTGAGCATTTTGATAATGTAGCCCCAAATACCTATAGTCCAGTCAATCTAGGCCAAAAATATTTTAACCCGGAACAAATTGCAACAGAAGTTTTTTACCTCGCCCAGTGTATAGGGGGCCATCATGTACAACATGTCAAAAGTCCTCCAAAATTCCAATAGGGGAAAGGGTAAAATGTGCATAATTATTACCAGATTTGGGCCATTTCACCTGAAAAATCCATTTTTCTTTATTTCTTTAAAAACCGGTATGTAATATATGTGTGACTGGGTATTTTTGGACTTTTTTTAGTAATAAATGAATACGATTGACATATTCTCCACAAATTAAATGTATTGTGTTATGCCACTTGCATGAATTTACCTAATACCATCATTGATATTAATACAATACATAATATATTTTATTATGTCACGGTATTGTGTGTTTCTAAGCTAAGCTAAGATGAAATAGTATGGCATAGGTACCTGGTTTCTACTAATTTCATCTTGCATCAATTATCCAAGTCATCTTCCTCAATGAACGTTATTGAATTCGAGCAACTGAGACCGTTACAGTCTTCACAGGCAGATGTGCAGCTGAGCCCATGTTTTCTACAGGTGCATCTCTTTGATTCACAGCCAGTTTTGCAGCTGCATCTAAATGAATACAGTAAGTCGTCAGGTGCTGCCAGCATGTCAGTCTTAACAGGCAGCATTTGGTGGTTGAGACCTTTCCAGCCCCATTCTGTTGGATCCATATCTCCAGCATCTCCTCTCCAAACTTGAATTTGGTAGTACACGCGAAGACTGTGAAACTTTGCGGATGCGGGTGTTGGTGGTAAATCTCGTGCTTCAACATACTTGGAACTTTTTGCAACCGTCTCCCTGAATCGCTTGTACTGCAAAGCAACTAGACTATCCATTGAAGTGCCATTGTATAGAATAAGCATTGCCTTCTCACCTGCTTTTATCACGTCATCTTTATTCGCCTTACTCATTGTAAACACTTCAGCAATTTGAGAGACTTCTTTGCAGCACTGGATTTTGCTAAGGGATGCAGATTTTCCAATTCCATAAAGCCTAGATGTTGAGTCACAGCCAAGGATAGCATGGATAAATAACAGCTGTGAGCACAAACAGAACCCGAGTTTTTCCTTTGCCATTTTGATATTCCACAGTTAGGGTTTCTTTGCATTTTGCTTTGGCTCTGGTCTGAAAAATAGCTGACAGCCATTCATATCAGTATGGTATAGAAGCAACACCAGTAGGTCGGTATCGTCTCCAACAAGAGCAGTATTTGTTGACTTTGAAGCTAAGATAGCCGTTTGCGTAATTAAGACATCAGCATCACCGCTTGCCTTTATCGTTAAGCATCCAGCCTGTTCGAGAGATGAACTTAAGATTGATATGAACCGATGTTTGTTCTGCTTGTTACTAAGAAAATCAGGCTTACTCAGAGTTACAACTGTTTGCGGAGTCAGTACAACAGTTGCGCCTGATCCACGAGTTCGCCTCTTATGTGTTACATCTTTTATGTCTGGGCCTTGGTCATAACCATCAAAAACTACTGTAGCCTTTCCATATTTGCTTATGCGATATTTTACATATCTTTGACAAACATTTGCAAATATCTCTCCACGCTGCCATGGAACACGGTGTAATAGAGCTCCTCCATCAAGCACATAGGACAGAATCTGGAAGGACTGCATCTTCATTTTGAATTAATTTCCACAATGCATCAGCAAGTGCCGGCTTATTTGCTTCCCATGGAAGAGATGAATTATCAAAGAGTGCGGGGGGATGAGTGCACAACTCATACTCAAAATAAGATGATGGATTCCCTTTTGATCCATTTGTAGCAATTAAACTGAGTCTTTGAAATAGGAGTTGTGGATCAATTTGTACACATTCATCATCAATCTTGAGAGATGTTTTGGATGCTAAGGTAATAGCTTGTCTCTTTCTCTGGAACGAAATGCTTGATACACATTGGCCACACATCGAATTAATAATTGATTCTCCAATATCTTCAGCATTGTCAACAGCCCGAACTGCAAAGGTGCCAAAATAACTCTAGCACGAGTTCCTTGCATAATAGCCTGTCCAACTGATGCCTGTTTCATTTCTGTGTCTTTTCCAGTAAACAAAATCCGCAATAATTCCCACAGTGTCTCTGGTAAATAATTCAATGCCTTTACTGGGTCGCTCATTTGCTCCCTTGATGGATAGCTTTCAGATGATGTGCATGAATCAATTAACTTAATATCGTGTCTAAGCAGTTTGGCAGCTGTCTGGATGATTAGCATGCTCTCTGATTTGGAATCCTTTCTCTTCTGTTCCTTATAGAAGTCAGTCAAAATAGTAGATGCTTTAGAACGAAAGGTAACAACGTTTGGCTTACCATTCACAGTGCTAATAAATATTTCATCGTCATAGTTATCTTTTATTTTATCCTGCATGTATTTTGTACTGTATGCTTTATTCTCTTTATCATCGAGATACTCTTGCATTTTATTAACGAGGTCGTGCAGGGTCAGCTGTTCATCATCATTATTTTCAAGAAATGCCATTGTCGCACTAAATGCTCTTACTCTGTCCAAGTCTTCTGGCCTTCCATGTTTTTGGGATGAGCAAGATGAGTGCAGCTGAGGGATATTTTTCATGGTTCGAAAATTTACGCTGCAGCTTTGATGGTATACTGCATTGACAACGCATACATCCGGCGTGAAGGCAAGCCGCCCAGCTACAAGTTTGCCCCATTCGTCTTTTCTCTGCTCACAGGCCTCGGCGATACTACATTGAAAGTCATGAGTACTTACTGGATAAATATCATAGCCTCGTTTCTTTCCATCTTGAAATTTTGCAGGGTATCCGCATAGCAAACAATGTTCACTAAAATTGAATGTTGGACTTTCTGAACGGAGTGTTCGCATGGGTGGCGGAGATTGTTCAATTTTCTCTGCGTCACAGGCAATCCGCTTGGGATCAATGAACTCCCGTCGACATTTTACATGAACCCTCTGTCCTACTTCAGCTATGACATCGCTTTCACGGGCTCTGCTAGCATTGTTAATACCGTCACAGCCTTTAACTCGAAGCTTAACAGTTTGTGAGCCATTTTCTAGGCTCTGGTTACAAATAACGCATGTATCTAAATCCATGTCCATATTCTGATTGAATTGTATAGAAATTTATTCAAATTGTGAGATAAAAGTGAAAATTAAAATGCAATTTATTTTAGATAAAATTTTAAAAGCGAAAAACAAAATTAAACTTACTTTAAATAAAAAATTTTTAAATTACCCCGGCCCTGTGCATACAACCATATTTAATCTGTGGTTTGGAGAATTTGTACAAGTGGTTCAAGGCAATATTGCCAATTGGTTACTGTCTTCCGTGACCATGAAATTCAGAGCTTAGACAACATTTCTACTTCGTTTATTTGCGGAATGAAGCAGGTAGGGGAAGTTTCATCATTCGGATAATGGCGGTAGCTAAATATGCGAATTTACCCACTTTCCCATCGAGGGATTTTGGAGGACTTTTGATATGTGACATCTGGCAGTCCCATGAATGCCGCAGAAAAGAAATAAATTCTGTTGCAATTTGTTCTAGGTTAATTTGTAGTTTTACTGGACTACTAGGTGTCCCTTTGTCTGCTAAGGAAATTGATGGATCCGCAGCTGGCGCGGTGGTCCAGATGTATATGAACCAAATTAGCCTGCGAACATTACTGATTTAATAACATAAATAATGTTCTTGCAATTGTA
>CM067368.1:33425997-33670997 GCA_034401795.1 Chaetoderma sp. LZ-2023a
AGATGTACACTGTACATACATACATTCATTGTTAGTACAGCTTGTTAATCATATCCATCAACTTTCCTGAAGCTAACCGAAGCTAACCATAATTATGTCAAACAACAAAATAGAAAGATAGACAGACATACCCCTTAATATATAGCATAGGTGATAAGGGCCATACTGTTGCTCATTTTATTTACAGGAATTGTAGTGGTGCAACTTTCTTGTGCTCATATGTGTAACAGGTGATACAGCCGTACGACGTGCTCACCATCAATCGACCCTAAGCAATTGGGGATGTTGAAAAACAGACAAAAATCTTCAGAAATATCCATCCAAGCATTGAGAGATCAGCAGATAATGATGTCCATAAAGCTTGGCATGTTTCCTGGAATATTTGGTTGACTGTCGCTTCCCGAAGGCGATAGGTGTGTGCCACAGCCTGCTGGGATTCCCCCGTAGCCAATATTCTCATTGTTAGCGATAACCTTTCAGCCGCTGACAAGGGATATCGATATCGATGGGTGGAATCGCATTGGATGAGAGGCCCTACAATACACAGACGTACATCGAATCAATCCTTGCCCATGCGAAAATACTGGAAATGAATGTCTCCATCTAATTCGCTCATACATTGAACCAAAACGTGGAATTCCCTTATTTCTTCTTTTGATTCATCAAGTGAACGAATGTACCATCTACGATTGCGCCGCTGCATGTACTCTTAATATAATTTATCTAAATCAGGTATATCCGCTAGAGCTTCCATGATGTAGCAACATACTGCGCACTGAATGTATACACCTCTATGGCGTACGTTTGTTTGCAGTTGAACTCCCGTGCCAAACAAAAAATGCAGGTATAAATCGAGGCGAGTATGAACACGAAAGCAACAAATACTGCGCAACATGCTGCAGGACAGCGGCGCCAGAAAGTATAAACTAAGATTAACTAAGCTTCGCCCACGCTTTTGCTTGCCCGTGTTGGGATCAATCGAAACTTGAAGTCGCAGAATCCCAAAAGCAATGCATCTACACAGGTAAGCTGTTGATTGTTTTGAAACTAATTTGGCGGGGGTGATGTTGCTGCGCATCAACAGTGCAAATCCAAATTAATATCAACATATTCAACATGTTTTTTAAGTAGTAAAGATATACAGTTCGTACACATGACCGACTTAGTTAGGTCATTCTCTATGCATATTGATTGTAACGTAGGATTACATGTGATGTAGTTCATCATAGCGTTATATGATTGAGTGATATACTGGATTGATCCATTGCCTACGAGCATTCACGAGCACAATTAGTGAATTTTCACATTTTATACATTCAACCGGAATTAAAGTGTTCTGCTTTTATTACGTCCCAGATGTGAATTTATGACGTGACCATGTGTTATTGACGAACGGCCTTGGTCAAGTTCGACTAGCTAACGATTGTTAGCTATTGTTAACTGGATCGCAGTCCAACTTGAAATAAGGAATTATCTAGTTAACTATTGTCGACCGAGCACGGGAGCCCGGTTCCAAATGATTAGTACGAAAATTGCCTAAATTAAAAAATGGTGGACAGCCATCGCTACCCACGAATAAATGCACATACAAATGTAAATATGCCACTAAATAACCGTTGATAAAATTATACTGTGATATTGTGTCATTTTGTATGTCAATATTCCCAAGGCCCATTTCCTTCCCACTTTATCTTATATGTCGGACGCTTTTGATATATTAGCGGACAAAAATAACCCATTTTCATAGGGCATCAAAACAGACGACTGACATAACTGGTTAATCGAGACTGGTACCCGGCTCCAAATTATCTGCTATAGTAATTCAATGGGGAATCGGGTACAAACGAACTATAGTTATCTATTCAACGTCCGACTGGGTATAGCCAATGCGCATGTTTAGTAAGCCAGCTAACTAACTATGATTAACCAGTCGAACTTGGCCCTGGGTTTTCAAATTTAGCGTTCGCCTAACCCTTTAAGTCTTAGGCCTACACACCAAGAAATTGCGAGTGGAGGAATACAGTTTGAGCTATGCCCAGCCTATGTTTATCTAAGCTCCACCCACACTTCGCCCGTGTTGGAATCGCTTGATCCCTAAACACCCTGGTTTTTCAGAAAACTATACAGGCCTATGGCAGCAACAGTCCCAGTCAAATTAGTTTCACAGTATACAACAGCAAGTTTATTAAATAGTAAACAACATCCAATTCGTACACCGACGCTTAGTCCGTCATCAATTAAGCGGTCGCTATGAACTTATCTACGTCACATATGACGTCATTGATTATTACGTCATCCTACACGTTACGTACGACGTCATATGAGTGATGGATAAACTGGGAAGGTCCTTCTTTGTGATGTATGGAATATGACGTTGTCTATCTTGAAAGGAGTTAATCGAGTGTGTTGTTAGCACTGTTTCACCACACCCGTTAGTAGCACTGTTTTTACCACACCCGTTGTTAGCACTGTTTTATCACACCCGTTGTAAGCCGTTATTAGCACTGTTTTACCACAACTGTAATTAGCACTGTTTTACCACACCCGTTGTTAGTACTGTTTCACCACACACGTTGATAGCATTGTTTTACCACACCCGTTGTTAGCACTATTTCACCATACCCGTTAGCAGCACTGTTTTACCACATCCGTTGTTAGAACTGTTTCACCATACCCGTTAGTAGCACTGTTTGACCACACCCGTCGTTAGCACTGTTTCCCCACACCGGTTGTTGTCATTGTTTTACCACACCCGCTGTTAGCACTGTTTCACCACACCCGTCAGTAGCATTGTTTTACAATACCAGTTGTTAGCACTGGTTTATCACACCCGTTGTTAGCACTGTTTTATCACACCCGTTGTTAGCACTGTTTTACCACACCCGTTGTTAGCACTGTTTTACTACACCCGTTGTTAGCTCTGTTTTATCACACCCGTTGTTAGCACTGTTTCACAACACCCGGTGTTAGCACTATTTTGCCACACCCATTGTTAGCACTGTTTTACCACACCCGTTGTTAGCACTGTTTCACCACACCCGGTGTTACCACTGTTTCACCACATCTGTTGTTAGCACTGTTTCGCCACACCCGGTGTTAACACTGTTTTACCACACCCGTTGTTAGCTCTGTTTTATCACACCCGTTGTTAGCTCTGTTTTATCACACCCGTTATTAGTTCTGTTTTATCACATCCGTTGTTAGCTCCGTTTTATCACACCCGTTGTTAGCACTGTTTCACCACACCCGGTGTTAACTCTGTTTTATCACACCCGTTGTTAGCACTGTTTTGCCACACCCATTGTTAGTACTGTTTTACCACACCCATTGCTAGCACTGTTTTATCACACCCGTTAGTAGCACTGTTTTACCACACTCGTTAGTAGCACTGTTTTACCACACCCTTTATTACCTGGCAGCATTGACATAGCGATACTGGTAATAATAATAATAATAATAATAATAATAATAATAATAATAATAATAATAATAATAATAATAATAATAATGTTTAAGACTATATGCTCGGCCTCAACGTGGCGCAGGGGTGTAACCCACTGGGTGTCAATCCAGACATTTGGAGGGGCTAACCAGAGCATTATGCACAACGCTAATGAAATTACACTTGGAGATCGAATTAAAACAAACTAGAGAGCATAGCTATTCGCACCACAGTACCTCATCTCACAACCAAAAATGAACACAGTGATGTGAGCAAGAAGGCCCTGACCCTAGCCATGCTGGAAGAAATGTACCCTCAGGAGACATGGATAAGGATCTACACAGATGGATCAGCCAAAGATGCAATTAGGAGCGGAGGTGCCGGACTGCACATACAGTATCCAAACGGACAACATGAGTCAGCTGCAATACCGACAGGCAAACACTGCACAAACTAAAGAGCTGAAGTCGAAGCACTGGTTCAAGCAGCTAATACCATCAGCAGAACAGCAGACCCTATTGGACAGATTGTCTTTTTATCTGATGCCCGCTCCGTCCTTGAGGCTATCACCAAAGGTAAGCTGCCACAACTTGAAGAAGCACTACAAACCATCAAATGCTTTCGGATAGCACTGCAGTGGATCCCCTCACACTGTGGAGTCCAAGGAAATGAGGAAGCAGACAAGATGGCAAAGGTGGGTGCAGAAGAGAATCAGACAGAAAACATGGTTACCCATACAGAGATGAAGACTATCATTAAGTCCCTCTATAGAACACCTCAATCAGAAGATGCCTACCATCATCTCTCGAGGCCAGAGCAAGTGACCATTTTCCGTCTCAGAACTGGACACAACAGACTAAACCAATACATGTACAGGCGGTTCCACCTTACGACATCGCCCGCTTGTCCTTGTGGAGAAGCAGAACAGACCACAGAGCACATACTTCAATGTTGCAGTACGTATCAGCTGCTGAGAGAAGAGATCTGGCCTTTGTCAACCTCTATTCTTGAAAAGCTGTATGGGCCTGTGGAAGAACTGCAGAAAACCACAGATTTCATCTTGAGAACGGCTCTCCAAGTGTGATACCAGCGATCGAAAAGAAGAAGAAGATAATAATAATAATAATAATAATATTAATAAGAAGAAGAATAAGAAGAATAATTTTCTTTCTTTCTTTATCCCCATAACCTATTATCCGCGCGATCGCCTGCCAACCATTGGGCGAAGAGCACACTGATTGGCAACGGCAAAGGATACAATCCCTTCGGCACAATGGAATTTTGGACAACACCTATAGACTGTATTATTTGTTTTATTTATTTATTTTATTTTTTTAATTGATCTACTGTGTTTACAGTAGGAATACTTCTGTTTCTCAAGTGTGCGAGAATGTGAACTGTCAGTATGTGCGTGCTGACGCGTGCGCGCGTACGCGCGTACATGTGTGTTGACATTGAAGAATCCACGAGGTCGAACTGAATTAATCTATACTAAACTTACTGATAAACATACCCTTTTTTGATCGTCGAGCTCGGGAAAGGTGGTCTGCCTTTCTCTTTTCAATGTAAACAACAAGACTAACACATTGTAGAAACTTAAATAATAAACTTATATAACTTTAGTCTTGGTACTATAGTTTACAATGGCCACATTGAAGGCTTGTACGACTTAGACAAATACTGTTTTCAAATAAAACAAGATAACTTGCAAGTATCTAACAATAACGTACTGCTAACTTATAATGACGATGGTACACATATATTACCACTCTGATCTACCGATGGTGTAAAGATAGCTGGAAACAGAGCAGACACCAACTTATATACAATAAAGTGGTTCGTCTGGTCTGACGTCATTTTGGGCCATTCCAAGGATTTCCCCCTAAAACTCGGACTCTGATTGGTCCCTTGCTCCCCCGTTGTGCAATTTTGGAACTGGTTTGCGGGTGATGGTTCCTGACAGTTAATGTACATTAGGTTTGCTTTGACAAGACTCATCAACAGCCATATCTCACATACTTTGCGTTCCCACTCCTTTTGGTTTATTGTGACAAGAGCGTTAATTAACCAAGTACGATTCTGCTGTAATTACTTTCACAAAGGAACAATTTTCATTTAGTCACGACGACGGATGGTTGCCACTCGTCATGGCGTACTAATGCCTGATCCGTAACCCGGTAGGGTTATTCCACGATGATCACACGTTGTCAATCAGCATCAGGCACTCCACGGCAGTGCATCGTAGAACTGGTTCCTTATCACTCTGTTATGGCTGTTCCCGTCATTCAACAATCTTCATTGACCACCATCATACTCCTATCTTACACAGAGGTCCCGTAAGACTCTGTTGCATTAACTACCGAGAACGTCTCCTTAAAGCTTCCCAGTATTTAATCCATCACTGGCTTACTGTCACGCTGTACCATTCTTAAATTAACATACCAGAACCAGTTCTATGTTCTAAAGCGGGTAAACTCCGCCTCCTTATTTCTAGTAATTTATAGCTGTGTTTAAACACAAACCAAAAACGGCTATTAAAATGCCTGAAATGACAAAACTAGATTGGTTGGTGATAATCACACACAACTCAACCAAACTGATTTCAGGTATGACTAGCATAACTTGCTTGCCCATAGTGATCGTAATTACCAGTCTTTCGTTTACAAAACAATTCTCTACAAAATATTCAAACAGTCGTCCTGACATTCAATCTACATGTTTGTACGTGTTATAGGTCATTACCAAAGAGTCATCGGGTTTCCCCCAGCGATGTAATAATACTACGCATCATTCCTGCGCATACATGCTTCGCATCCGACCTGTCTATAACGGCTTATATTTCCTCGTACCTTGGAATCACCAAATGACGTAATGTGACGATACTGTAATAAATATTCACCATTGAAAAATTAATGCTTTGATTTCAGACGCAAAGTGTTGAAGCTCATATGCCAATATTTTCCAAGTCCTAAATATCATACAATATCGTACTCGGCGGATCTTAGGGTAGCTAATCCTAGAATCCGATATTCACAACATGTGCGCGTTATGAGTGTGATAACAAGGACGCGACTGGCGAGGACTGTTTGGATATATATATATAAATATATATATATATATATATATATATATATATATATATATATATATATATATATATATATATATATATATATATATATATATATATATATATATATATATATATATATATATACACCTGTGCAAAAGTTAAGCACCACCCTATTTTTACGCACATGCGAGGGTATATTCATGTGCTATGAAGAAAGCAATAGCATACACATTTATGTACCCATCCATCTTAGTGCAAGAGGTAATAATGCAACTAGAGGAATGCTGATTATGATGGTGGGGAAACACTGTATGTTTTTGTTTGAACTTGAAAACGAGGCCTGAATATGGTTACGTTGACACAACTGACAACTATTGCCCTACAGTTGACACACGTGGCTAGATTGTCATTAATGGTGTCTGAAAACGAAGTTTAACATCTGTGCACGAGTTTGAGACTGTCATTATTAATACCGGGTATATCCACCTTGTGCCTGGATGACGGCCTGGACACGACGTCTCATGCTGGTCACCAACCGACTGATACGCCATTGTGGTATTCGTTGCCATTCAAGATGGAGTGCGTCTGTTAATTCCTGTAGGTTCTGCACAGGAGGATCCCTCCTTCTCACCATGTTTCCCAGAATGTCCCAGATATGCTCAATAGGGTTCATGTCAGGGCTCCTTGCTGGCCATGGTAGGGTTTCGATGGCATTCTGGCGGAGGTATTCATGCACAGCTCTAGCACGATGTGGTCGGGCGTTGTCATCCATGAATATAGGGTGGGTTCCAGGTGCATGATTTACAAAATGAGGGACCACAACTCTATCCAGTATGGAATCTTGATATCTTTGTCCATTTAGTGTTCCAGGTACAGTCAACAGATCCAGCTTACAATCAAATGAGATGCACCCCCATATCATAACGGAACCTCCACCAAATGGAACTTCTTCCATGATGTTACGTTGGTCGTACGCCGTGCGTCTGGACCTCCATACACGAGTTCGACCATCTGTGGCATGAAGCAGGAACCGACTTTCATCGGACCAGTGTACCCGTCTCCAGGATCTCATGTTCCACTGTCTTCTGTCGTTGCACCACCTCAGACGCTCCTCTTTGTGGTGTGCAGTGAGGAGAGGACGTCTGACAGGTCTCCTAGCTTTCATGCCAGCAGCATACAGTCTCCTTTTGACGGTAGACATTGACACTCTATTGCGCGTTTCCCATTGCTGGCTGAGCACTCTGCTGTTGGTGAATGGAGATCTCCTAACAAGGCGTACTAGGGCTCGATCATCACGGGCAGTAGTCTTCTTCGGTCTTCCAGATCTAGGCATGTCCTTCACCTCGTTAGTTTGCCCATGTTTTGCAATCAAACGACTGATTACAGTATGGTTAATGTTCAGCTGTCTGCCAATCTCTCTGCATGACATACCAGTGGTATGCATGCCTATGATTTGCCATTTCACACGATCACTTAACCTTCGTCTTGCCATAGCGGTTCACAATCAAGAGCTAATTCTCTCTGTACAAATAAACCACGGTCATGAACACAAAATTCCTAATCTTGTCGCCTAAATCTGTATGTAATGTTCTACACCTCAAACTGGACTTTTACATAACTGAACACGTGTGCTGTTTCCCGCCACGCACGGACATCAAGCGGCGTGAAGTCATGCATGCATGTGCATTTCGTACTTGGAATTATGTCAGCTAACGCGGGGACAAAAAGTATGGCAGCCTAGTTGTACCATCATGTTTCTACGTTCTATTGTTTTTGCTGGTGCTTAACTTTTGCACAGGTGTATATATATATATATATATATATATATATATATATATATATATATATATATATATATATATATATATATATATATATATATATATTTATAAGTGTATATATTCTATTTTTCTTGAAAACCTCTGTTTCTTAACCATTTCAAACCGAAAAAACACCCATATACGAACCCCCCCCCCCCTCCCCACACCCCCATCCCACACCCAAAAACCCCTAAATTAACGGAACAATGCAAACCATTCTTTGCTGAATATCTTGATACTAATTTGACTGAAAGTTATTGCTTCCTAATGCAGCAACAGCTTTCAGTCAAATTATTCTTAAAATACCCAGTAACTTACCCGTATGGCTGCACTCAAAATATAATACTGGCTTTTTGGTGTTGAAATGGTTAAGTATACATTAAATAAGTATACAAATTATTTTTATAAAATGATTGCTTTATATAAATACAAATATGCTGAGCGCGCGTGCCTGCTTTCGTTCTTGCCCGCATACGCGTGTGCGTGCTGTAGAGTGAGCGAATGAGTGAGTGAGAGGAGTGTACTTAAATGTAAAATTGTGTACATAGATTATCAAGCGTTATCTAACCAATGAAAATATTTTGTATGTGTTATATAGCTAATGAAAATCTTGAGTTGACTATTACGCCTGTGTTCATATCGAGAATTATTACATGGTATTAAAGCTGTATTTACATATGTGGGGAAGACAATTGACCATGGTCCTAGCGTGATCGACTGGTGAGCAGTCAGGCGGGGTTTAAATCCCGCTCTATTGTCAGCCGATCAGGTGGCTGACGAACGAACAATCCGTGGAAACATAAGCTTCACTCCTCGTTGCCTCTCGCCACCCAGGAGTATAAATGGGTACCAGTGTAAAACTGGGGAAATTACCAATAATATACTGTTAACACCCAGCCTGGATATGGCGTGATGGGGACACGGAATAAGAGACTCGATAGACACGAAACAAACCAATAACTGTGTTTATATGATATAATTTAATATGGAACTCGTTGAAGCGCGTTAGAACAGATTTTCCTGAACTCGTGCGAAAATATGATACGAATTGTCAACTCATTTGAGAACGTCTGTGCGCTTTCTCTCATGCGTGTTTGTACGTCATGCACCGTGCTAATTAGGAACTTAAGAACAGTCCATGCAGATCAAACGCCACATAAAGTTCCACATCAGTTCAACAGTCTGGCATAACTCCAGAAATACATTTTGCTCAAAGGGTCCATATACAGTACAGACAAATATAAGGTACCATGTGTCCAAATCACAAACAAGAACGTGTTAATTAATATGAAATGGTATGCTGAATATTTTGAAGATAATTAGATTAGAAGACATTGCTGCATAAGACAACAATGTCTTCCAATCCAATTATCTTCAAAATATTCAACAGTACGTTTTAATATTGTTTTAGAAACCGTGTCGTTATATCCGATCTGAACTGTACATAAACATATTGCAGTGCCATTGATAAGACACACTGGAATAAGCATAACACATATATTACACCAACGAATCTAAAGCACACGATCGTTTAATTGCGCTTTATATAAAAGCCTTCTAAAAGTTGCCATAAAAGACGGAAAATACCGATAAATACCGATATCTAACGAACAATCGTGTTTATGTTTCCTCAGAGTTTTTACGCACAAAGGATGTCTTCACGTTTCGTTAAAGGCCCACGCAAAAGTAAATATTGATGGCAGCTCTATGATCGGTGGCGGAATTAGTCAAAGTAGGACAGGGAATGGATAAGTAGTCTGAAAATCTGGTAAACAAATGAGTGCATGTACGTATATAGTAACATACCTACCGTCTTTTCTTCGAATGTCTTTGATCATAGACCTTGAGGTATTCAGTGCTTAGTCCCCCTCACGGGGAATGCCATCACGCAAACTACTATTGAATTGTAGACACAATACCAGACCTGGAATATACACGGACGTGCCTGGAACTATGCTATAGATCATGGATCTATCGATTAACAAAGATAGCCGCCGTCTTGTTTAATGTAATTCTTGTTAAAAGCTTGCCTTCTAATTGGCATACTTATCGAAATAGTGCTGGTTATTTGAAAAAGAAATGACAGAATGTTATAGCTGCCAACGATGTCAGCGACCTGTTAGCTAATATGGCTTCCACATGTCCACGAGCATAGAATTACCAACTAATCAACCAACCTGTGAATGGCTGGGCAGGCTGTCTCCATAAGTAATCAATCGGTCTCCGGCACAAACCAAAGGTGTGGTGTGTGATGGTGCTTTAAGTCCTGATTGCCTACTGAGTGGTGGCCATTCTCCCGGGATGGTGGTGCGGGTGGGGTGGGGGTGGGGGTGGGGGTGGGGGTGGGGGTGGGGGTGGGGGTGAGGGTGGATGGGTTTGTAAAGTGAATTGAATCTTGAAAGACTGCGAGTATTACCCGATGCATACACGACAATATTATTTCACATAAAACTAGATAATATCAAAAACATAAGCGTCTCTATGACGAATAGATCTCAAAAGGAGTAATGCCTCATAAATGGTATTGGAATTCCAAACGGCGCTGGCAAAATCACGGCCAGAAACGGCGCAGGCAAAATCATGGCCAGAAACGGCGCAAGCAAAATCACGGCCAGAAGTGGTTGGCTTGAACCTGAACTTGAACTTTATTTACATCCAGTTCTACATGACATTCGCGGAACACGAATTTACAATATTTTGCAGACAGAGTGAAAATTAATTATCATCATAATATAAATACTTAACTCTTACTCGTTATTATCATCAACATATTCGTCATCATCATCATTATTACACTATTTATCATTACTCGTTATCGACGCATTTACATTATTTTTATTCTTGTCATCCTCATTCCCTTTTACTAGTCTGAAGCCCTCGCATGCCCAATCATCACCACCGCCACTACCAGCACCCGCTCTTGCAGTTCTTGTAGTTATTGTTGAGATTGTTGATGATGTGTTGTTGTTGTTGTTGTTGCTGCTGCTGCTGTTGTTGTTGTTGTTGTGTGTTGTTGTTGTTGTTGTTCTTGTTGTTGTTGTGCGGATATGATTACAGCAGTGGTATTGGTGATAATCATGGTAGCTCTGTGGTGGGTGGTGGGCGCGTGGAAGTAGTCGTTGCTCTGAGTGTCGCAGCTGCTGTAGTCCTTGTCATGTATGTCGTCGTCTATTTACCCAAAACATTGCTTAGTAATATCATCAATAAATCGACAGATTTTAGATAATAGTTCTTTGTTATTGGTTGAGAATAACTGAACAAATTCGTAATAATTTTGTCGCTTACAGTAAGATGTTGGTAACATTTCAGAGCGTATATCTTGGAAAAGGTCACAGATAAATATTTAATGGAATTCGTCCCCAATTTCGTTTTTAGCAAATGGTACACGTTCTATCTTCTCTTACTATTCCTTGCCACCACATTTTTCTATCAGGAAAGAGTGGTTGCTGTTTCTGAATCGAGTAAATATGATTCGATTTTTATCATTTAATCTAAGCAAGTATCTTTCCATTTTTCATTTTTTCTTAAAGCTACTATATATTTTCCCTTTCCATGATTCGGTTATACGAGCATGCCATGTCTGTCTAACTTGGCTTCTAGGTTTTTACTTATCTCTGCTTTGACGGCTATGACATTGTAAATTGTCTGGTGATGATGATGATGATGATGATGATGATGATGATGCTGATGATGATTACTGTATTCTGCGGCTGTAGTAGTAGAGATATCTTACAGGTGCCATTCGCCCTTCTTACGTGTTGCCCACTGTGTCTTGTCCTCAGCCCAAATCCTAAGCTTACGCAGGTACATTTTTTAGTTCAGTGTACCGAGTCCTGTTGAGGCCCTCTCGTAGAACAATTAGCAGATTTATACAGCGACATCCTCTCCTGGCTTTGTTTGTGCTGGCTTCCAGTAGGGCGAATTCATAGGCTCTCTGTGCTGGCGCGTCTTCTGGCATCCATAGCGCATGGCCAAACGTGGACCATCTTTGCTTGGCGACTTTTACAAAGAAAGGCGATGTATTGTACATCTTGTATAGTGCATCATTGGCACTTATGCTCTCTGATCATCGGCGTCCAGTGATGGTGTGTAGGTGTCTGCGTTGCATGCATAACGTGTGTCTAGAGCACCCTTTGGAGCTGCCCAGCTGCAACAGTTATACAGCATCAAGGATACGCAGGTTACAAATTATAAAAGTATTCTATTTGTCAAGTGCATCTTTAATCTACGAATACATAGCGTCCAGATGGACTGTAAGGCTTTGCTGCCCATGACGCAGCGTGCAGCCATGTCAGCAGTACTGCAAAGCGGTGAGCCCAGGATTTTACTTTTCCTCCAAGGTTCGCCGCCACGAAGCGGATCGTCATTTTCTTTAGTTTCATGTTTTGTAGAAAGGTATATGTGCGTGAACGAACGCTGTTTTAGATTCATTCATACAGAGCTTCTCAATTTTACGTTTGTCTGCAGTTATTGGGAGACTCTCGTCAATGGGTTTCTTTTCCCCGTCTATGAAGTCCACATCGTCGGAATATTCGATCTCTGGTGGCATACCCAGTATGGGCACTGTGGGCGGGGGGTGGGAGTGGCGTCTTGTGGAATACTCCTGCACGGATGCAGCAAGGTAAAGTAACAGTTGAAAAGCACAGGGGTTAGACATCTCCATGTGGGGAGCCGATTGATGTCTCAAACTATACAGACTCGTACTCTCATCACAGTGCCTGCAATTAGTAGTCTCACTAGTCGTAGCTCATCTTCATTGCAACTGACCTGGCATATATTGTACGTCTAGGATCTTTGAGCGCTTACTCGTGACAAAGGCTCGTGGCATGCCAATACCCCTTTTGCGGAAATCCCAGTGTTTAGGCATGACTATTGATACAAGTATGAGTTGAGCCCTCCACGTTTGACGCAGTATTGACATGATCTGGTTAAGTCATCGATCTTGTCTCGGATGTGGCATGGAGTAACATTGGATAGGATTTTCCATATACAGTTTAGGAGCACAATGGGCCGTAGATTGACGAGGGGCGGGCGGTGGGGGTGGGGGGGGGGGAGGAGGGGCAGCTGCCTTCTTGCGCTTGGATAGCGCGATAAGCGTGCCCTAGCCTACAGCATCGATGGGGAGGTAGTGCATGGAATCTGAATTGATTAGGTGCGTGATCAGATTTGAAACAATCGCACTTGCATATTTGAATTGTTCAATGCTCATGCAATCAGGTTCAAATGCACGCCCATTTTTCTGGCCTTCAAGTGCTTTCTCAATTTTTGCTGTTTTAGCTGGTGTTACTAATAGCCTAGGGTCACCTGAGAACGAGTGGAAGGGCTCATCATCCTGGTAAGTGTATTGTTCCTTGAACCATTCTCAAATTGCCCTGGCTTTGCCGTGGCCAGACCCGATAAAGTGTCCTTCAGTGTTGTATGCAGTGATTGGTGGTGTGTAGTCAGTAATTATCAGGGCTCGGGCCACCATACACATTTTGTTTCAATAACCTGTGGCTGTGATTTCATCTGCCAGGTAGTTTGCCTGTTGAATAGCAAGTTATGTTAGGCATTCGCTGATGTGGCACAGAAAGTTGTTGCGCTCCCTGCGTAATTTGGTGTGGTCTTCTCTTTGGCCACTTTGATAGATGCACAGCCGTGGCGCTTTCTGCTTTGTTGATAGTTTTACAACTACAGGGTTGTCAGTATAGTTCAGTTATTTTTTAGAACTCTTATGGTGCTGGTAGCTGAAGAGCCTATAGATTTCAATATTTTGGTCAAGGCCTCATTTGGATCGGAGCTGATGTAGATGTAGCTACCTGCTCCCAAGAGCATTTTTGTGTATGAAAGTTGAATTGATGAGCTTAGGTAGGTTGTAGGTGACTCTACCCTCTCGCCTGGTATATCATTTATGCATAAGGTAGAGATGGTTCATCTGAAGGCGGGTAATGACTGGCTGAAAGCCAAAATTGAGGTCTGCGCCTCCATAGGAACGAGCATTACGCAGTAGGGTGCTTGTTTGCGTTTTGATAGTATGAAGTCTATTTGGTTGAAGCCTTATAGATTTGTGGGGCTTTGCATTCGACAATGTGTCCTGTCCATGGCATCCGGTGAATGCATGGGTTTGAAAGCCACATTTGTGACAAATAGGCCATTGGAACTAAGGAATGCCATCATTGCATCTCCATTGCTATTGCGTGTGTCCTCTCCATACACTCCCATGCATACGCCAAGTCCTGCACCTTTGTCAGTATTGGCGAGTTTATCCGGCTTGGAGTTGAAATCGCCTCACACGAAGAGTTGCCATCCGGCTAGGATTATAATCGCAGAGCTCACTTCCGTATAGAAGGAATCTAATATTGCTGGATTCTCTTTGGCTTTTTCGGTAGTTGGGCCATATGCTTTGACTATCCGACACTTAGTGGTGGTACGCTTTCACGCTGGTATAGCCAGGCCGATTAATGCAACGCGATCACTGACATATCTAAAACTAATGGCATGGTCCTAGAGCCTGCGTCAGATTACGAAGCCTAAATCCCGGTATGTGGCCTGTATTTGCTCCATGAGTACTAGCGCATGGCCTGTCTGAAGTTGCTGCCCTCAGTGGATAACTACTTTAGTCTCTTGAATGAACGTAATTTCGATGTTCTAGTGTTCACATTCTGCACCGAGGGTTTGCCTGTTTGATGTTGCAGTCAAACTACGTACATTCCACGTAGCTATGTTTAAACTTCTGGGAAGATCGCATCGTTTTTGAAGAAGGTTAGACACAATCAGAGTTGCCTCTGTGTGCGGATGCCAGCTCGCAACACTTGCCATGTAAACTGTCTGCGTTTCCCAAATGTATGTGTATCCTGTTTTGTTCTGAATGATTTAAAAATATGTTAGCCACTAATATGCTTTTCCACTTTGTTTTTAATCATTTAAGAAACACTCATATAATCTTAATGCCAATTTTGTTCACCCCCCCCCCCCCCCGATATAAGTTGTATCCAGTATGTACTCATACGCTGTTCTATATTTATCTGTATTGGTAGTTCAACTTCTCCATATATCATACACTTTGGTGTACTACGTTCAATTTTTAGAACGTACATTAGAAAGTCTAAATGAGCCTTTTCATTGGGTAGACGTCGCTGCTACACGAACCACTGGATGGATCGAGCCGATTTTAATGTGTGAATCAAGCTAGTGATATAGGGGGGGGGGGAAGAAGATACAAACGCAACATGGTCCACTTTGGTCCACTATGGTGCATTGCAGTCCCAATACGGAGATAGACTGTGCCCCGACCTTTCTGCTCTCAGAAATGGAGTCTGTATAACAGTCTAGTCGTGTTAATGACCTAACGACATGGCCGGTCATTGCGTTAGAGGCGCATTCTCGACACGATGCTACACGTCTAATTTTAGATAGCTGGCTGGTCGAATCGAAGAAAACTTCACATATGTATTGCACTTGGTCGCGGGTGGGTGGGTGCGTTGTCATGAGAGAAATCTATCAAAATCGACCGCGTTTCACGTAAGGTGATTGCCAGTAACGTGTGGATTGTTAGAAATTAGCTTTCTGAATAATGACTCTATTGAGATTTCTGTGATCGGTTTTAAATTGCATAAGTCCATTACACTGTGTCTGGGCAAATACAGGCCACGCAATCTGCAATCTAGGAAAAATTTTATCCTAAATCATATATATTCTGTATACCGGCGGCGGTTTGAGATTATCAAATAATTTTTGAATTTAAATTGGGTCTTATTAGTTGCATAGTTTATTAAGTATACTAGAGAGGCATTCGAGGCAAATCTAACTTCCGTTCTTAATCACCGTCTCACTGGTCAATTTCAGAGGACGGCGGCAACCGCGCCCCGTCAAATAGACCTTTCCCACATTAGCGTATTTTAGAAAAAATATCTTCCCGGAATGGATATAGCATACCACTTCCGGCTGGTAACCGGGATAGCTGACGCGCAAACAGCATTACTTTACTATGGGAATTAGATAGAGTGCAATTTAAACAGTGCATATGAAAAACTATGTTCATAATATTTTTGAAGTCATACATCATTGGAAAGCTAAGTCGATTCTCTATATATTTCTGTATCAGTGTTTATAGTTCTCTAAAATTTAACACAGTTGATTGCAATTTTAAAATATCCCCTATTGTCCACTTAATTTAATGAATCTAAGTCGAATGGTACATTTTATATACGCAGATAACTCGGTGAAAACCTTACACAAATATAGAAAATAATACATTACTATTTCGGCCATTGAATGCGCTTTCCAATGATATATGATTTAAATACTATACTGATTGTAGTTTGTCATAGGAACGGTTTAAATGGCGATGTATTTTAGCGCAAAAGTAACTCAACCCGGGTCAGTGGCTCGTTGGCGGCATAACCAGCCAGTGTTGATTTATGGAAATCCCGGCGTAATGACGTCAATGTGGGAAAGGTGTATTAGTTTCAACAGGGTGTTTATTAAATAGTAAAGACATGCAATTCGTACAAGGTGATGGCCTGTGTAATTGTTTATGACGTCAGCTTAGATGTCCTTTATTAGTATAGTATTCTGGCACACCACATTAATAAGGTACCAATCTCATCTCAGATGTTATATTGCACCGATTGATTATCGTAGCCTACATAGCTTCAATCATCCATTTCCCGTCACATTTCTTTATCTGTATCACAACTATCTGCTTTTTAGAATCAAGTTAATCTTAAAATTGAACGCAGACCTCCACCCCCCCCACCTCGAGAAATAGAGCAATGACACGTAAGTACAAATACAGTACATATTGGAAATGACATACAATGTTTTCAAAACAAACTAAAACAGAACTGATGCTTATTTTGAACACAATTGGATTGAGGTAGCAATGTCTTCCAATCCAATTATGTTCAAAATAGTCAACATGACATTTCTAACTAGTTTACATCTTTCTGGGTTTTTTTTTGTTTTGGAAACAAGACACCTGATATCTGATCAGTACTGTAGATCACATTCGTTATTTATTTATTATTTAATAGTTTTACTGTGTTGACTGTTATCTGATTCGTTATTCATTAGTGGATATCATTGAGTGTGCGCTGCTTTCATCTACATGTAGACACATTATATTCGTCATATGCTGAAGCTTGAACCGTTAACCGTTTGAACCCTGAATTCTCAGAACTGTTGAATATTTTAAAACTAGATTGGCAGAAACACCTGGGGGTCCACATTGAAAAACTGGTTCTAACTGGTACAGTTTTTCTCATCTATGCTTCAATGGACCTTTCCATTTTTACTTATGCCCCGCCCATCACTAGCTAAGCTCCACCCACACCTGGTCATGTTAGGATTGATCGATCCCCGAATGCCCTAGCTATCAATTTCCTGAAAACTATACAGGGAAGCCGTTAAACATTTTGTAACTAATTGGCAGCAACAGCGCCCAGCTAAATTAGTTTCAAAATATTCAACAGAATATTTATTAAATAGTAAACGCAAACAATTTGTACAACAACGCATATACCGTCTTCAAATATGCGTTCGTGACGCACTTATTGACATTATGATGTCATTCTACACATCACGCAGTTCATTATGGCGTCATATGATGGGTGGGTACTCGGAAAAGGTAAATTATGTGGTACCATGGACTCGCACGCTATGCATTAAAGGGGTCCCATGCTAGATTCTGTAAGTATTTCTATGCAAAAACACATATAATTAAATTAATATTTAATAATCATACACTATTTTCATGGGTCCGGATGGACCCACTGCTCCTGCTTTTGAGGGCACCGAGTTGTATTTTTGGTGTATATACTTTCAAAATGAGAACCTGATCCTGCTGCTACCATACTCAGTAGCAGCTCCAAGTAAATTATTTACAAAATACACAACGTAATATTAATTAAATCGTACAGTATTTTGGTGGTTTAGGACACTCTGATACGTATGATTACTGTATGCTGGCGCTTTAAAAGTAGAAACACCCTACAGATTTTGACCACTGCATCTTGTCCTCAGCCAAAATCTTTTGCTTTCTCAGGTCCATTCCCGATTCCACTGTACCGAGTCCTGCTTTCTTGACGCCACCTCGTAGCACGCCTAACAGATTTATGTACACTCGTGCTGAAAGGGTTAATATTCAGACGTTGAATTGGTGTCATCTGTCGTTATTGTACGATTGGTTAACCAAAATGAATGCCACTCTAAATTGTATTGGATCCATCCCACACTCAGATACGTGCACAATATTTGTTTGTAGGTTAATTGTAGAACAGACGTCATCGCACAACAGAACGCTAAATAACGCATCAATAGCGGCTGCCAGTACAGATTTGAAGAGGCAGACGTGACATAGTTCATGGAGACGATTCTACATTCATAGATCAATGGATTTGATCGTGCTAAATATAAATGAAGCAGAAATCAACCTGTATAACAGCCGTTGCTGTCTAGGTGGGCGTGGACGGTCAGTTAAATTCGCTTTGTTAATCAGCTGGGATATGGCAATAATGTGTAATTAGTATCATCTAAAAAATCTGTGACTTGAATTACGTGTATGGTCTGTCAGGGATTTGAAAAGGGAACATGCGTATATCAGACTGCCCTCCCTCCCTCGCTCCGTACCTCTCTGCACCTCTCTCTTTCTCCCTCCCTCCCTCCATTCCTTATTTCTCTCTCTCTCCCCCATAACGCTCCTCCCTCTCCCTCCTCCTCGTAGTCTATCGCTCCCTCTCTCCCTCTCTCTCTCTCTCTCTCTCTCTCTCTCTCTCTCTCTCTCTCTCGCGCGCGCACACACACACACACACCCACCCACCCATCCACCCATAGTATATGTAACTACAGGCTGGGAGACTAGCAACGCTCGGAGATCGATTGCATCTAGCCATTTTCATTGCAGGGTAAGCTGCTAACATGAGTGTCTCTAACTGTTCAATATGTTATACAACTTCACTTAGATTGTAATAAATCACCAGGTAAGTAATTTGTGTGCTATTATATGCTCTCCAGATGGAATGGGACAGTTATTTGATATATATATATGTCGTCGGCTGGATGACAACTACACTTTAGGTAATTTTACAGGAGAACAAAAAACTTTTTTTAAATTTTGGTTGGGCATAGACTGCGGATAATAGTCATATAATATCAAGACAATGTACTTTCTTGACATGGAATGATATTCTGGCATTGTTGCTTTGCATAAAGCTCCCAGAACACTTATGACATTTTGTCTTTGAGAACATTTTTAAAAATCTGGAGTTACACCATTTTGGCAATTTATTCCCGACTTGCGTTTAGACAAACTTAGTTTAAATCTATCCTGAACCAATAAATATCATGCTTTTAGATTTAGAAACCAAGTCGCTCCCTTTAAGACGCCATATTGGATCATATTATTATCAAATTAGATTGGCCCTAATTGCTAAACACTATTGCGGAGCTGTGTTCGCACTGACTATCAACGCATGAAATAAACACCGCACGTGAGTCTTCGTGCATTGTTTATTTCAAGCATTGGCACTCGGCGTGAACACTGCTCCTGCATGAATAGTTTTTTCTAGCAATGTGGGATACTCGGAGTTCAGTAGGTCTACATACTGCAGACTAAACAAATAATTTTGATAGAGACTTTCAGAACAATTTGAGTAAGTTTTGTTGCTACATAAGCCGCAGAAATGTTCAGTGAAATTGTTATCAAAATATTTACCAGGAAACTCGCTAGACATTTTAGAACAATTTGACTGAAAGTCCTTTCTGGCTAGGACAGCAGAAACTTTCACCCAAATGGTTATCAAACTGTCCAGCAGAATAATGATAATAATTTGATTGAAAGTGATTGCAGTCTACGGTACCAGCAAACATTACTCCAATTGTTCTACAAATATCTAACAAAAACCATTTGTCCAATACAAATAATTGTAGCATTTGGTATACCTGTTGATTCTATTAGCGCTCGTTGTATACTCTTCACGACCAGAGTTAGAAATACCATGCTTCACGGACACTACTCTGGTTTTATACAAGGAATGACGTCACTCGCTAACCTATTGCTATCCATAAGATGGCGTCGGCAAAAGTGGTCAAATATGATCCAGCATGGCGTCTTAAATGGAGGGACTTGGTTTCTAAATCTAAAAGTATGCTAGTTATTGATTCAGAATAACTTTAATTCAGCAAATAATAGACACAAATCATCTGAAAATAAGATTTTGTTTTAATTGCATAAATTGGGATGACAATTTGATGCAGTAATGCTGTGCTTTGAAATAAAGTTCCACAATTTCCATTGCTTAATCATTAATGTTCTCCTTCAAATTTATCCAGTCAAATTGAAATGAAAGAATACTGTATAAATGTACATTTTAAAGTTAACCTTATGTACTGGTATACATCTCAAGCTTAATGAACAAAAAGTATTCTTTTATTAAGAACTGCGCAATTATTAAACTAAAAAGTCACTGCAATAATGGGCTATGCCATTTGCCTGCTCCCATTACAAGAACTATCCACAGCTAAATTACCAGTCAGTTTAGTCTAGTTAACACTTTACCAGATCTAAATGATGTTGACTTCTTCAGATTACTGCTCAGTTATATTCCTAATTTGATGAGGTATGTTAATTACATTTGCATTCATCAAGATCTTCAATTCATGAAATGCGTTGTAGCTCAAAAACATTTTTCAAAAACCTTGACACAATTGCAATAATAATAATGATAAAAATGACAACGGTGAATATTATAAAATCTAATTTGCTGAAAAGCCACTGCTACCTATGTTAGCAATAGCTTTCAAACTAATTTGGCTCAAAATACTGTTTACCACATTCAAGATCTATATTAACTAAATGTACCCATCATAGCCATCATGTCAAACTTAATGTAAAATCTAAGAAAGTCACTGTTTCTTTTGAGTCGATTGATATGTCATAAATAAGCTATTTATGGACCAATGTGTCATAGAATGCATGATAATCTTGTGGAATGACGTTTTAAGAGCCTGCATGTGTGCACACTTTTATCGGTTATAGGCAGACGTCCCATGTGCAGAGAGCGGACATGACCATCGTTTTCAGACGTTGTTTGCGTCTTGCCTTTTCTGGGGTGCTCTTGTAGATTATCTTCATACATGAGTTTGTACATAATATTGCATTCTGGACTATATTGAAGAACACGAATATCAGTGACAACAGGATCACCGCCTCTAGTACCAGGTCTGATGGACGAGTAATACTGCAAACCAGTGTAATCCTGAAAAAAGATAAATTTGAGATAATTTATTCTGTAAGGATGGCTAGGCCGTGCATTTCTGATTATTTCTACATAATCGTGTGGTTTTCGTTTCAGTTTCCGTTCTATCACACTATGCACGCTATCTACCTCCATTTGTGTGTGTCCTTTCTCTAATATTTTCTGTGTAATTGTCACACCCTTATCTTTAGCTATTTTTATGAGTACGTTGGACAAGGTTACATTTCTGTTTTGGTAAGTACATCCGTCCCTGTATAAAACAACGTATTTTACAGTTCCGTCAATGAGAAGGTGCTCAATATAATGAACTATGCATGAAGCAAACGAACTTGCAGATAAATCTCCCTCTACTTCTGTCCAAAAATAGCAATCCACATCTTTAGTCTATAAGTCAAAGATAGTGAAATTATGACATGCTTAGGAGAAAAGAGACTCAGATTTCTATCATCAAATACATTCTTTAACAGAGTATACGATGCTGTTCTCAGGCTGGTTTCTTTGCAGAATTCTTTGTACGCATTATAGACTTCCGAAAAACTAGCAAAGACCGGTTCTAAATAAAGTTTACGTGTGCTTGCCCTACAGTAATGCGACTCCATTTTTGGCAAACTGTCTAGATATTCTGTAACTTTACATCTTAATTCTACAGCTCTTTCCTTTCTAGCCTCTGACTCTCTACTGGTACTGTCAAGCACTTCTGGAATGCCACTATTAGAATTCTTTATCCACTCATATACTGCTCTCTCACCTACTCCCAATGTAGAAAGAAACATTTTCTTACAAGCAGAAAGACTTTGATCATTTTTCCGTAAGAAGTATTCATAACTAACACTTCTTCGACTCGGAGCCACAGTCGTCTTTCTCTCATTTGGGTTTGTTTCTACGAGTGAACTAATGTAGACCTTTTTCTGTCCCCAGTCCATCTTTTCCCAAAAGTCAGAGAAAACAGCTTGCCGTTTTGCCTCACTGAATTTTGAGCAGTGCTTTATCTGTGACTTCTCACACCTTTTCGAACAGCCGCTCGGTGTCAGAATTCTGTCAGCCCTGTCTACGCAGTAATTCCATTTAGCATCGGTCTTTTTCATTCCTTTGTAGCTTTTCCCTCGCATTCGCTTCTGTTTTTGTATATTCCTTTTCCACCGAACTGGGTTTGCTTTCCGTTTCTCGTTTCTCGGAACTGTGTTAACTTCCTCTTCATGGTCTACATGAACTGGTGGTTGATTATCTATGGTATCTTCCAGCAAGTCACCATCTGCTTGCGTGGAGGAATCTTCATCACTTGTTTGTACTTCGTAATCCGGATCTTGAACAGAGTCGTCTAGGATTTCTTCATTGCTGTCTGATATATTATGAGTCTTATCGCTAGTGTCTCTATTAACCTGTTCATCATCTGATATGAAAGTATCTGAATCATAACATGTAAGATCGTTTACATTGTTGTACGATTTTTCGCTTGCTAGACTAACTATTGAGATCCCTTGTAATCGGTATTCAGTACTACCCAGTCCTCTCGTTTGAGATAACTGCACCAGTAACTTTCCACGTGACAGCATGTTTTTTCAACACCGTTTTTACAGTGTGGATGAAATTGAAATTCAAAATTTATATAGTCACCGTTTTTAAAACGGTTTGTAGATTTGAAAAGCCCGTTGAAAGCTGCTCTTGATCGATAAGCGTGTATAAGCACATAGGAGAGGAAAGTTCGTCAAAACGCGTAGCGGACATGCGCGCGCTAGTTGCTGTGTTAACAGAGCACGTGCGGCACGTTCGAGAGCGAGTAGCGCTTTTAGTGTGCCGAGTAGGCACGTCTTAATTCTGTATAATTGTTTGTTTCCGTCCAATCTGGTATCGATCAAGAGCAGCTTTCAACGGGCTTTTCAAATCTACAAACCGTTTTAAAACCGGTTCAGAAATGGCTGGGTTATCGCCGTTTTCCCCCTTCCAATTATGCTCAAAATAGTCCCATAACGTCTTAATCGCGTATATATATATATATATATATATATATATATATATATATATATATATATATATATATATATATATATATATATATATATATATATATTATATATATATATATATATATATATATATATATATATATATATATATATATATATATATATATATATATATATATATATATAGATAGATAGATAGATAGATAGATAGATAGATAGATAGATAGATAGATAGATAGATAGATAGATAGATAACTAATCAGTGATTTGTGAAACACGTGACGCATTATGTCATCTTTACATCTATATCTATTACCATATTTAGATAATTATGTACACGTCACAGGATTACAGCACGCTGATTGGCTGGCTCAGCAAATTCTGATTGGTTGAGGCAGCCAGTTACGACGTCACCATGAGCATAAAAGGGGATGATTTCAGAAGATCGAGAGGATCGTTGGCCGGGGCCCTAACTTCTTGCGAGATACGCCGTCTTCATCTCCATTCGTGGCGAAGCAGCTCTCGACACACAGCACCGACATTTTGCAATCTCCCGAATGGCCAATATTATAACTTATATACTGTTCCTGATTTAATTACTAACTGTATATGAACTATATTATTGCGGCGTTCCTTTGCGACCCGACTATGTAATCCTACGTGACGTAGAGCAGCGATGTTCCTCGGTGGATAACTCACCGGATCTGCCAACCACGCCGAAAAGTGGATCTTCAACCACCACACTGTGTGTCATGTGTGTCCTGACTTATGTTTCGACCGCAGCCAACTAAACTATTCCCGGTGCGCCTCTAGACCTATTTGGCGCACCCCGCGCCGTTAAGCTTTAATATGTAGAGGCATATTTACAATTATATTAATAACTCTTCCTGTTAGTGGAGACGTATCCAGCTTTCAGAGAACGTGTCAGCTCACGTCCCAAGTATAGTGACGTCTCAATTTCAGTAACATAGTAGCCCGTTATATAGATATGGCTACTGGGTATTCAAGTAACTATACATGATATCTTTAATTACATCTTTAATTATTATAATTTATTACCGTAAAAAGGTACCGACGACTAACAGGTACGGTACCGGTCCTCGGACCGCATCTTATAATTTCTTTATATTACTGTTTATAGTTATCCTTGTTTACCATAAGGTGCTTTAACTAACCGCACCGTATTAGGTCTATCAACCTGTATTACCACTGTTTTTATCTAATCATATACTGTTAGCGTTTTATACTGGGTTAGTTAGGTATATGGCCAGCGGCCATCTTGTTGGTATGTTCTGCTTATTTGTAGAACACCTAGGACTGCAGTGCATTATGAGATACTATACAGCAACATTTATATAAGCATCACTTTCCCCCGCCATACACAATTTTACACTGAGGTCGCTTCCCGTGATATAACTCTGTTTAGCCCAGCATGCTATCGACTAAACCTGACTATTTAGCTCGATAGGATAGATTTAATGTGAATAGCGACAGTTTCTTCCTTGGGAGACACATAGTGTGCGCCTCTTTTCCGGTTGTTGTGGTAATGTAGCCCCGCACCCCGGCAAGATTGTGGTAAATTGGCCAATATACCTATAGGGCCTCATATCTATAAGTTATTGTCTCTTTTCATGTTCCACTAAGCCTGATGGCGTCTTAATTGTTTGGATATCCCTACCCGCACCGTGGGCTGATCCGACTCTGGGAAACTATCGGAGGTTTCCGAGCGGTGATGATCAAGATACGGTGTCACATACACTCCCCCTGTAGCTTAGGATACTTAGTAGCTAGTAATCCTTGCCAATGAAGGAAGCACTGCGAACACATTATAATTATTATTTTGTATTTCTTTTAGAATATTGTCCCGCACCGCAGCGCATATTGGGGAACTTGAGCTTAACACCTAACGACACGTCAATACGTAGCTCCATATGACTTGGTAACGGAGGATATGCGCATCTCCACCCAACTCATTAAAATGTCTGGGCAAGATGTTAGATTCTGCCACGCCCTCACGCGAAGGACATTTGCGGTGGACATTCGTCTCTCTACCCCCCCCCCCCCCCCCCGTAACGATAGTTCAGTTATAAAGATCTACTTGTGACAATATCACAGCACATTGGCTGAATAAAGAATGGCCCCTTTTGGCCAACACTTTTCTTCCGCTTCGGCAGTGGGGACATTTTCTTGTAACGGAGGCCCGCGCGAGGCACTCACCGCCCGCAAGGATATCAAGTGACGACGGCCTACGGGAGGTTACTACTTCTCACCACAATTTGTATAGCATCAGAAGTAATGCCCGCGTGAGGCACCATGCCTTATTATACCTTATATAAAGTAAATTAGTGATCTCGTATGTGGAAGCCTCCTTTGCGGGGGTACCATTGCGGACTCAAGGGTATGTGCGGTACCTCCGGTATCTCGTATGTGGAAGCCTCCTTTGCGGGGGTACCATTGCGGACTCAAGGGTATGTGCGGTACCTCCGGTGTCTCCACCTGTAAAGGTTCATAAGCTGTCTCTATGCTATGTATTATTCAAATGCTCATTGTTATCTAGCGAACTTTACTGTTTGTATAAGTTATATTTTCTTAGTTATTATTTTTAGACTTATCACAAATCCTTGTAAGTCCATAGTTTCAAAATTACTATGTTCAGGCATACCGGTGACACCAATTCGTGGGCTGACACCGGTCAATTTAATGTTAGCGGCAATGGTTGCACGGCCCAACCGGAACAATTGAGTTCCACCGGCCTTAGGAGCCGGCCTTTGTTGACCGCAGGACTGCGTCGTACGGGATCCGATACCCCGAGACCGGGAGATAACCAGCCATCTCGTTCGTTGTGCTCGTCATCACGCACAGGAACGGCCGACGCAACCCCGCGAGCTACATTACGCCTAATACTTCCCACACGAAGTATTATGGTTTGACGTCGTGGCGCGCTCAGTTTGTAAAATATACAAAGTAAAACCGTAAAAAATGTACAGAATCTTTGCCAATCTTAGAAATACATAAAACAAAAATAGTTGAGTAAGATATCACTTGGAAGAGCTAATGCTTTTCCAGATGTGATCTGTCTAAATTTGTGAGATACATTTAATAAGCAATGGAAACTCGTTGACGATTCTCTATTTACCATCCAACCTGATCAATGAAATACCATCTCTGTAACCCTTTCACAGATGTATGCCCCATATCCTTTTTTCAAGGCAGCCATTCATGAAAAGTGTTGAATATTTTGAAATTAATTTGACTGGAAGCCGTTGCTGTCTTAGGCAGCAACTCCTTCCAGTTAAATTCATTAAACAATATACAACAGAATAAGCTTAAAATCGTAAAGAAATTACTTCATAAGAGATTTGTAGGTGAAAGGGTTACTACATTTACACGAATCGGTAATTGATTTACAAGTTCCGTATTATCATGTTCTCTGTGTACTGCAATTATTGAAGACATATCAATGGTACTTGTGTGCCCCTCTTCCATTTGGACATAAGTGACCCTTGAGCTGTAATTTTCCTCTGACATAATTGCTGAAAGATAAGGTACTTCTATCAGCAGTCTTGAAAATGGCATTACTTTAAAAGATTGATTGACGCATGAAACACCGCTGGCTCTTCTTATCACGAAGCAGAAATGTCAAGGTAATGCAATTTTAGTCTACTATCCATCATGTAATTAGAAACACATTTGTCCCTATTCAACTCACGGAACATAGAACCATATTAAGTAGTGTGTAACAGATGGTGTGGTTAGAGGAATGCGAGTTGAGCGGGCATGCGAGTATCAGAGTCATAAGGAGACATGTCGGAGAGTGGTGTGGAAAGGAAGGAGATGGATGCAGAATGGAGGAGATGTGAAGAGATACTGAGAGGCGACGATGCTGAAAATCAAGCCCACAAAGTACCCATAGTGAGGAGGAGACACAGGCAGGTGTTAGAGATGTATCTTGCGAGATTGTAAAGCTTACAGCAACCCCAATGAAAACGCAGGTTACTGGGCCAATACCAGGCAGCATTGGTATGGCAATGATCAAATACCGACCCAGCAACATGCGTTATCAAGGCCATCACTAGCTAAGCATTGCCCAGTCTGATTACTCACATTGGGGAGGATATGTAATACATTCATATATATATAGTAATGGTGGTCAAGTTGAACAGTTATCGATTGTGAATATAAATATTTAATCTATTTAAAATTTACAGAGGTATTACTTATGATGGGCGCATATTAAACGTGTGAACATTTAATATCGAATTGAAAACAGAAGTAGGTGGTAAGGATTCGATCAGGTACTCTAGTATATGACGTCATAATCGGACATCCTGACGTATCCTATTGGCCATTTTCTTGGTGAGAAGTGTAATTTTTTCGAATGGCGCGCGCCATACTAAAACAGTAACAATAATCATAATCAAATATGTCACATGTTAGGTGACGTCGCAATCGAAATGACGTAACTCCGTCAGAAAATTGAAAATGTCTGTCACTCACGTGTGCGAATTGTCAGTCATTGATGAATTTGCAATTCAAGAAACATTGCGCTGGATGTTGCGAAACTAGTTTGTCTGGGAGTTGGTGTTGCCATGCCATATAAGCGATACGTTCAACAGCGTATTTGTATAGTTACTTTAAAATTGAACTTTTGGGAATTCGGCTTCCAAGGTATATAAATCGAACAATGTTGGAGAAGCTTAGTTAGAAATTGGTGGGGCATAGCTATAAATGGACACTCTATTCAATAAGCATGCCGTTGACTGTGTGGAATCTAATGTGAGTGTGACCTCGTGCTGCCATTTTCAGTGACGTGATCTTGTCCAGTCTAGCTCAGAATATACAACATAATAGATCGAGTTCAGATCACTAAAATAGTCAGTTAGCTTGTTTATTGATCCTGCGCATTAGATACGTAAATCTAACAACGGATGGTTAACGTTGGTACGTTGGTACGTTGTCCGTTGATATCCGATTACTTATTGACTTACTCTAGCATGAAATGAGTATTTTCTTATGCTAAAATGTCAGAAATGATAATAGGCGGCAATAGGTGGGAAATTATTAGACCTTGGTAACATTGATTTACCGTAGGACACCATATCTTAATGAAACTTACATATGTTCGGGAAATATGTGCATGTCTATGTGCATTTAACCGCGAGAAGCGAGGAGTGTCTGCCATTTTGAGGTTTACGTGAATCCTGACCTAACCATTTCCGACCTAGCTTTGGGTGGCCGGTCGACTATAGTAAACTAGCCGGTTAGCTACTTCAAGTTCACTTTGTATCTAGTTAATTATAGTTAACTCTGCTTGGCCATATTTCATGGTTGTCTTGGAATTCGTGATTGTCAGAATAAGACCGCGGACATTCGCCAAGGGACAAGGAAGCAGCCAATATCATAATTACACATTTGCAGTGTACAAAAGCAACAGTTGACTGGTTGTTATTCATGAGATACAAACCCGTGTATAAAGGAGTTAATTTCGGGCATGGTAATGTGATGTATCCAGCAACATGGACGACACCGGCACTGGTACGTACACACCGTGAAGTACGAGTATTTTTCCTGGCACTCCCACGACTGGCCCCACTCCAAGACTCAAATATCTTGCCTCGTCTTCGCAATTACCATTCTCTGAGGCACATTTTTCTATTCCAGTTCTACTAATACTGTTCTCACGATGAGTACCACGTACACTGACAACGCAGGTTACTGTGCCTGAATTGGCCTGGTACTTGGCCTGGGCACTGCATTATCATAATAATGCTGTCAAAAGTATTTTTCGTGTAGCAGTGACCGAAAATCTAATCCATGTTCATATTATCAACATGGTATATACGGAGATCCCTCTACATCGTATTTCTGAGAATTCAGGTGGATAAAATGGTCTGTATTTAAGCAATACATGTTGTCGGACATGGCTCCTCAAACCTGTGTTTGCATTATTCATAACATTCAGAGCGCTACGTTGGAGATCCGGGGTATCCTCATGTCTACACCTTATCAACTCTCAAGTAAATGTGAGTAGAGATTAGTAAGCGGTGTATTTCATGTACCAGTGTAGATTATTAGACGATACTACTGGCTAGAATTGTAATGAATACATGTCATCTTTTGCGCATCGAGCGTACACTAACTAACTGGAGTTGCCAATATGTGAAATAGCAAGGATGTACCTTATTGTCTTCCAACTTAAAATTCGTCTTCATCATGGCGACCATCTCTCCGGATTTATCCGAAACTGTGGATGATGGACAGGCATCCGGATTTTCGGATATCCTGTCAAATATCCGGATTTTTTTTATTGAATTATCTTTATTCATGAAATTATTAATCTGTTTTCGTTTTATGTCGATGCAATTTCGATACGATCCAGGTCGACCCATATAGTCTGAATAGTTTCAAGATTAAATATGATGTATTTGCTTCTTGGACACAAATTTACACACTTTCAATACAGGTTGTCCGCCCAAGACATTGTCTATTGTGGTGGCGGACAGCTAACCTTAAACATGCATATACAATTGCCCAGTTTAACATAGAATGTGACATATACTTGTGAATGTACAGATACGGTATTGAGTTAAGTAGACAAAGAAACAAGAAAACAAGTACAAACTTTACAATACACTCTGTGGGTTACACATTCATGTAGGATTTTGTGATGAAAGGCTCTAGCAATGCTTTGCATTTTTGATAATTTGCCTTTTTGTGTGGTAGTCCAGATGGCATTGCCGTATGTGCGGTGTGGAAGGATCTGTGCGGAATAAATGGTTTTAATAGAGGCTTGGGTTAGTGAATAGTCATATGATTTAGTTACGTAAAATTATACATACTATTATTAACTGACAAGTTATAGTTTAAATTGAAGATTTCTATAAATCTGTGCATGCCCACATGTGCACACACTGGACAATCCAATTCGCACGCTCGCGCACTACGCTCGAAAATGGAAAACCTCGCATTATTAAAAATTGTCTTCCGGGCAAGAAATCACGCCAAGCTTGAGACCCTGCTTCGTATTTAATCCCTATTATCTCAAATATCCCCTTAGTCCAATGGTAGATTAAAAGAAATAGTGCTCCGTTGTTTTGCAAATGGCACAGGACTACCGCAGAGAGCTGTGGTGTGGGCCTTGTCATGGAAGCGCTAAGGCCACCAATGCCTCTGACTGAACAACAGTATATCTATAACGGTGGATTTAAGTTTCTTAGTCAATCATATGCCATCATAATCAACTACGTAACATGTATGCTAACGTCATAATAAATTAGCTCGCGAACGCATCATTGTGGACGGACTAATTGTATGACTTTGCTATTTAATACATGTGCTGTTGAATATTTTGAAATTAATTTGACTGGGCGGTTAAAATAATTTCAGAATATTCAACGACTTACCTGTATAGTTTTCCGGAAGTTGATAGTCAGGGAGCTTAGTGATCGACCGATCCCAACATGGACAAAGCTTGAGTGGCGCTTAGCTCCAAATGGGGTGGGCATAGTTAAAACTGGATTCCTCCGTTCTAAACAAGTGCACAATGATTTCCTTCTCTGCATATTTTTTTGGCGCATGTGCCGTGATAAAGTATCTGTTTCAGCATCTTGTTTTGTTCAAAGCGATCACTGAACTGTAGTTTGCATAATGAATGCAATACCATTGCAAATGATGGATTAGGGGAAGCAGTAATTGCATATACCCGATAACTTTCTATTTGCAGAATTACGATATGCTGTGGACGTAATATAGTTTGTGCACACTTTTCAGATGGTGGTGATTAATATGGTTTTAATCTAGGACAACAGACCTTTACAACAATATTAGTACGCAATATAACGAATAATGCAATATCAATACATATATTTTAGCACAAAATTGGCTCTCTATTGATCTTCCGAAATACGCTTTTGCAGGTCAAGAGGAGGTTTTATTTAACTGTATCACTGAATTGTCGCAGAGGCAGCAATTTCACGGGTGAATTCGTAAGAATATGTCCTATCTTTGCGAGCAAATGGAGTGACATAAACCATCCAGTGCGCTAGGCGCCAAAACATCATATGAATTAATCTTGAAAAAGATCGATTTACAGGCAAACAGAAGGCTGTTTTTTGTAAATTGTATTGTTTAATTTATAACATTGTCTTCTAGCCTGTAATTTGAGATCCATTGCACTAAGAAGTCAATTTCCTCGTTATTGTAATTATATTGTCACATGGAAGACGAATTTTGCTTTAATTGATCATGTAGCATTTATTTCGCACGAACAACGTTACAAATTATTTTCTAGGCAGTTCCGAGATATTTATAATTTGAAATAACTTTGTATTGGGCACTTTAGTCCCAATCAGTCAGCATGAACTGTATGTAAAGCGAATTCACTTGTGCACGTAGTATGTGTGACAAAGTTTCTGATCATATTACGAGTCTAGGTGTAATGCGATTTCTGGACCCTATAATCGCGACCCTGAAGTTCTATGATGCCTGCGATATACAGCTGTAATTACGGGTCTCAGGACGAGGGCACAATGAGTGTAGTTTTTGGATATTGTCAATAAGGAACACTATTATATAGCTACTTACCATACAAGATATATTTTCGGTCCTGAATGTTTTCGAACGGACGATACAGTTTGAGCGAGGTAACACTGGCGGTACCCAATCGTATTGCGTTCTTCTTATTAATTTGTCATATAATGCATAACGCATTGTTTTAAAGTAAGATGGTTGATTTTCGATTTGTCACTCGCCGTTGTTCGTCATCACCATATTAAGCTTCATGGAAGTATTAAAGTATCTGTGGCTCTTGATGATATTAAATACACATGGCATATCTATTCTCATCTCGTAGACATCCCAATGCTTTGATATCAACACCAAAGTTAACACACGTTGTGACCAGACCATGACAGCGTAAATGCTTGCTCTTGGAAGCAACTTTTCCGGTCTCACGTAAATCTGTAAATGGACCTTTCCTCTTTTAGCTATGCCCCGCCGGTCTCTAATTCAGTACCACACACACACTCGCACGCATGCGCTCACACGCACGCGCTCACGCACGCGCTCACGCACGCGCTCACTCACGCGCTCACGCACGCACGCGAGACGCAAGCACGAACGCGCGCACGAACACACGCACGCACACAATTTCTAGAAATCTATACAGGTAAGCTGTTGAATATTATCGCATATGGCAGCAACAACCCCAGGTCAACTTAGTTTCAAAATATTCAAAAGCATGTTTATTAAATGGTAAAGCCATACCATGTGTACACCAACGTTTAATCCCTCGCCACGTATGTGTTTGTGACGAACTTACCTACGTCATTCATGACGTCATTGCTTATGCCGTCATTCTACATTTCACGTAGTTGATTATGACGTCATATGATAGATGGATAAACTGGAACGGTCCATTGCATCTTTGTGACAATGGCTCATATGGTCTCATTTGACACAACTATTTTATGCCGTTCAAGATCACGATTAGCCTCAAATTGGAGAGGGATTCGATGGTTTCTTGGATTTAGGCAGTGCGATGGATGCCCATTTTACATCAGCAGACGTCTCTAGGGAGGTGATGTTCAGAGGCTGAGTTGATGATGTATGTAATGGGAGTTGAGATGGTATCACCAACAAATTTATGTGTCAGTTGTTGGCATCATCTGGACCGTATGCGGGACGAGGCCATTCCAGGCCCGTCATCACTTTTCTAACGTCTCGCTCTGTTACTGGGATGTAGTGGGTCATCCTATCGTTGAACCATTTCCTAGTTGTCTCAGCTTTACTCAGTCAGAAACCATGAGGTATCCATCAGAGTTGTGTAAGCTAAGTGGTTGCTGTGGAATGCGCTCTCATTAACCCTTGGCCACTATGACCATAATACGCCATTTATCAGCGAAAGAGAACTCATTTACCAGGTTAACTTCTCTTCTGAATCAAATTCTTTGAGATGTTCATTTGTTTAGTGCTGGATCTTTTACCAAATCATTTTTATTTCAATGTTGTTTTCGTTCTGTCTGTTTTTGGTATATGCGTAGTCGCAAATTCAGTGTTACCGGTGGAGCTTTGTAACAAGTGAATCATCAACATATGATCGCTGTCAACCATGTCCATCCGCTCTACTAGTTTCCCTATGCCATCTGTCTGGGTGACAATTTTGTTAGTTAACTTCTTTTTAGATCATGGGTTGGTATAGATTGTTTCTAAGATTTTCAGGATGCATTCTAGATGAGATGCATCCGATAAATATGTATACATGCACTCATTGGCTTGTAATGGGAATTATGGTCTGCATAGCCATATGGACATGGGTCTTGGAAGTATGTCTTTACTTTCGTTTTGCACGGTAGATAGTCTGAATGAAGAGAGCTTCTGTGGCTTGTAACAGTTTCTAATTGCGACAAGATAGCACAAAACACAAACCTCTTCGGTAATGAAACTAAAATCAAGTTTTCACATGCATAACTGTCTGACACAAACTAGACGCATAGTGGAATTACCTTGGGCGTGGATGAATCCGCTACCAACATAGCCTAATCTCAACCCAGCACATTGCAAACTGCGCAATACGGTCCCGTCGATGTGAACGTATCATATCAGCGATGAATAATGGACCTTTCCATTTTTAGCTGTGCTCCGCCTATCACTACCTAAGCTCCACCCACCCCTCGCCGTGTTGGGATTGATCGATCTCCAAATGCCACAGCTATCAATTTCCTGAAAACTATACAGGGAAGCAACAGCGCCAAGTCAAATTAGTTTCAAAATATTTAACAGAATATTTATTAAATAATAAAAGCAAACAATTTCTACAACAACGCATACACCGTCTTCAAACATGCGTTCGTGACGTACTTATCGACGTCATTCATGACGCCATTTATTATGATGTCATAGTACACATCACGCAGTTCATTATGACGCCATATCATGGGTGGCTACTCTGGAAAGGTGAATTGGGGCGGGGGCATGTTACCGGAATGCCAAATGATATGTCCGCTCAGAAATTATTAAATGGTAAGTGCTGTGTGCTCAAGAAAGATGAAGAAGAGTAATTGCTGCCGAAAGAAGTTTCCACTCCTTTCATCCGCAGAAAGTAGGTACTCATCAACGACGTCGTTTCCTCTACCGTCGTGATCATGCCCATCGCCGGCGCCACCGTTGTCGTCGTCGTCGTCGTCACTATGATCATAATCAGCATCAGTATTGCCCTTTACGTCGTCGTCGTTTCCTCGTGCACTACCCATATGAAAGTCACCACACACATAACTAATTGAGGAGTCTTATCTGAGTTGTATTTTGTTTAGTATTGAAGAGTACTATGTCTGCATATACATAGATCTTTATGACTGCATATATGTTGAACTATGTGGGACTTACATTTCAATTAGTTAGTTATCTATCTAGCCAAAATTCCCTTTTTAAAGGAGGAAACTACGATCAATAGGACAGAAAGGAATAGTACAGTAGAGTTGAATCACGTCTTCTAAACATGTATGTGTATCATCTGATATTGTTCGAATGAGATGATAAGATGTCAATTTTGAACCGTCGATAACAGAATGAATAGGCATGTAGTGATCTTATGTGGCACTCAACCATCTATCGACATAATCAAAGATAGCACGTCTTAGCTGACGTCAAAATAAGCATGGTACTTGTGGAAAAGGGCCGCCTCGATTCCAGAGCTTTGGCGAATTTATAATTCCCAAAGATGTTCAGGATGACGAGTCAGATACATTCAAGGACACTGCTGGCATCAACAACATGATATACAGGCTATTAGATGATGGCAGTGACAATGCTGATGATACATAGATACTCATCCCAAAAAGAGGGATATCAGCCGTAGCGGTGCTTCGCCAATTTCTAGCTAAGCTCCACCCACTTTTATGCATGCTGGAATCGAGTTCAAGTTTGAATTGGCAAAATCCTGATTTCAAGGCGAGCTGTTAAATATTTTGAAAGTAATCTGACCATGGCATGTTGCTGTAACAGCTCCCGATCAAATTGTTTATTAATTTGTAATTTGAGGAAAGGCATACCATTTATATGCATTCGTTATGAACATACATCATTTTGATTATGATGTCAGTTCGCAAGTGACGTATTCGTATACTTAATTGGCAGGACGTAGACATCCATTGCTCAATTCAAGAACATGTCTTCTAAGGCACGTATGTTGATTTAAAGTTTTTCGCACAGAATGAGTCACTGGAACATATTAATTCAGCCATCATGCACATATATACTTTTATTAATGGAACCAACCCAGGGTCGCTGTGATACATGTTAGCGCTCATTGGTATTGGCAGGAATGCATATTTGATCTGTTCACAGAGCACACGTCTAACCCGCACGTACTGTCTACGTTGACTACCATGGTTCTGCTACAAACATGTCTGGGTCTAATCTTATTAAATGAGGGAAACTTGCAAACGATTTTCTTCTGTATGTCCACCTGATCTGAGAGTAATATAATGAATCACCTTGCTACGGGTAACTAATTCGAATCAACCTCCGTAAATAATAAACAATCTGCAGGTTTCATATTCTGCACCCTAAATTATACAATGCTGAGCAATTCGATTGCGAACGATCACACTCTAAAGCTGTTCCTGTTCAAAATTTGTATGACACAGTTAGATTATAAGAGTGTCTTAGGATATTTATGCAACCTGTTTGAAGGTCATTCATTTGCTGAAGTACAGCCAATATGCTAGAAGATAGAAACACGCCCATTCTGCCCCTGTGCGAAACATCTTCATCATATCCATCCATTAATCGAACGTATTATGAACGTACACAAACTCTAAACCTCTAACGTCACCACTTAAGCGGAACCCGCTTATATGAAAAACAAAATCAATCAATCTCCTTTATCGTGTTTGCCAAATCGACCAATAACGCTGTACAAGTTGCAAATATGTAGCCTTCAACGGCGATGTTAAATTCATACAACAATATAGAGATCTATCTGCTCATGTGGCCTTCTGTCTCATGGGGCCCTAATATTGCAATTATTTAAGACCATCTCTCGAAGGGCCACCTGTCTTAAAGACTAACGGCCTTTTGCGCCCAGAACATGCATACCATATATCACGTGACTTGTACCTAAGATATAATGTGTCTAGTTTGACTGATTACATGCGCCCCATAAAGCAATCCTATACATCATGTCTGACTGCGTTATGCAAACTTGAACAAGTATTGATTATAAGTTCCCGGTGCTTTGGCACACTGATCATAAGCTATCTCAACAGGCCATCTATTGTGTGACATACCTCATTTCGCAGCAAGCTTCCCACATCCAATTATCGCTCCGTGCTTTGCATGCATCAGCTCCAAATTGGTTACAATTAATGAGCATCGCCTTCAATGCGCCTAAAGTGTATACGACACTCGTTGACCCATGTTGGTCCCAGAACAAGATTAAGATTTGTTAATGAAATTCTCCGCTTTTAACAGACTTTGTTGACTTAATTCATTCAACTATGCGTTGTCTGATTGCTACGATATTGTCTAAGGTATGTTCATGATATGAAGATGATATGGCATGATGTTAATGATTGAAGTGAGAGATTTGAATTGATGACATTGATGGAAAACGCTATGCTGTGACTGCTGTCAACTGACAGGAATCTAGTACTCGCAAACAACAGGCATGGGATAACTAGATATTTATTGATCGTTTCAAGACTTATGGCCAGTTCAATATAGGAATCACGCATACGCTCACACTCACTCACACATTCACACTGAAACCTCAATACAGAAAACATCATAACAGCTTACAGTCTATTAGCTACATTCGACGAAACAACGTTTCAATGGTACTTGCACCACCGTACAAGTCTGTCCACTTCTTCGACCTTGTTCGTGCTCGTCAGGCGTTCATCAAGTCACTGCCTCTTTCTCATCAACACGTGCGACTCCTCACCGTTATTTCTTTGGTCTCTTACGCGTAGAAAACTAGTACAATTTATTATGTAATACACCCAATACAGTGATATGATATTCGTATAGCAAAAACATTAGTGAACACAACTCCCACCCTTCTTATTATTAGCCGTTATTGGGTGGTGGTGTTAAGGACTGGAGCGTAGATCGGCACCGAGTTCACTCACACATGCATTCAACCTATTCTATAACATATTTACACAGGTACGAAAAATGAAACAACTGAATAACATAATCCCCCCCCCCGCCCCCCTCCGCTTAAGAGATGGCAAGAGTGGTGAAATTTGACTGAAATATCAGACTTCTTGACATATCAACAAACATGGTTGATTAATAATTGCTGATGTCTATCAAAGGGCACCTATGGGCATGCACATGAATGGTGCAGAGTACCTTTTAGCGGCCATTAACATTCAGAAATTTGTCCTTGCTAAATGAATAAGAAAAGTTGATTGGATAACTCTCTTTATAGTTATTGAACAAACCGTTCAAAAAATATATAAATACATTCCCGCCACCATTTATCTCATATCAAATACTACTAACAGAACTTCCCATTTCGTCAAACGCGTATTATAGTCCCGTCAGTCAAACGTACATTGTCAGGAAACTTAACTTATAACATTTTAAAACACAATTAATAACAATCAACATATTGCATCGCTTTACTTATAATATGTCAGTGTAGCGTTGACATAAAATACTACGAGTTTACTACAGCAGCAACACATTATGGGTTAGGCGTGTCAATTTCTGAGTTATTTACAGCCTCTCATTCATTGACCCGCTGTAGTTAGGATACTCGGCCTCGCATAGTACTAAAATAGCGCCGCCAAAAGTAAAAATAAACAAATTCAACTCAATGTGGATGAATCAGCTGATTTAACCTTTTTAGTAACAGAGAAAATCCACACACTTTATCATAGAATACGAACATTAAACAAAACAATATAACATTTCAACAATTCTATTCCACACGCGTGACAAAGCGTCCGCTATCACGTTTTCACGCCTGCTTATATGGTGTATATGCAGATTATAACCCTGTTCCATCGCATCAGTCTCTGATTTGTGTTAGACGATCGGTTTAAGAAGGTTAATGGGTTATGGGCCGTCCATATTTCTATAGGAAACGTGGAACTTTCTAAATAGACTTTAAACTGCTGTAACGCTAAAGGTAGGGAACGCGTTTCCTTTTCGATTGTTGAATACTTTCGCTGATGACGATTGAATTTTCGCGAAAAAAACAGCACAGTGGCTGCTCAATACCTGGATCATCGTATTGTGGAAGAACAGAACCAGCTCCGACATCACGGGCATCAATGGGGAGCTTCATAGCAGATTCAAAATTTGGTGCTGCTAACACGGGACAAACCTGCATTACAGCTTTACTATTTTCAAACGCAGCCTGACAACGATCAGTCCAAATGTACCTCACACCTTTCTTTAATAATTCTGTCAGTGGCTACATCCGAGAAATTTGGAAAGAATTTACGGTAAAATCCACACATTCCAAGATAAAGTGAACGTTCTTTACGAGTTGTGGGTCTTGGGCATGAGAGTATCGCATACATTTTTTCTGTACTGGGTCTCATTTCCACGCTGCGAACGATGTGACCACGTCATCAATATACGCGTCACAGTTCACTATGTCACCTACTAAGGTATTCATCAGCCTTTGATAGCCACAGGGGCGTTTTTAAAACCCAAAACTCATAACTGTATAGCGATAAAAACCGTGTGACGTCACAAAAGCTGAGATATCTTTTACGCTCTCGGTGAGGGGGACTTGCCAATAGCCCTTTAACAAATCTGGTCTTGTGACATACTTTGCTTGACCTATTTTGTCGATACAAGCGTCTATCCTCGGTATCGGATAGCCGTCAGTTTTCGTGACGTCATTAATTTTGCGCTAGTCTGTTACAAATCCAGCGCTACCGCCGGGTTTAGTCATGGGCAAACCCGGTGAGCTCCACGGACTACTTGCTGTAACATGTAAGCAATCTCGTTTTCCATTATAGACGCTTTTCTTGGACTACACCTATATGGCGCTTGTTTGATTGGGGTTTGAGAACCAACATCTATGTCATGTTCTATAGCAACTGTCCTACCTGGACTATCAGAAAATAACGCAAAATTCCTATCTACCAGTCTAAGCAAGTCTTGTTGTTGATTGTGGTCAAGATGACCTAGTTTCTCAGGTAACACATTCAAAGCTATGGTATTCTCAAATCTGACACCATAATCTTTTAATAACCTTTCATCATCACTATCCACAGAGGTAGGATCTCTACTAACAACCACCTGACATAGGGGAGATGGGAGCACGTTGAGCCACCGGGTTCAGTGATTCAGGCCCCTTATAAGGATACATACACAGGGGACTCCCAATGTTATGACACCATGCATAGCTAATAAGGGTATTCCATTGTATGACATTGGCAGTTGGAATCAGGAACGCTGCGTTCATGAGAGAGGTGGAAAACCTGAATTTAGGTAAGCTTAAGGACATTTTTCACATTATCTTTCCAACTTTGCATTTTACTAATAATTAGCTACAAACAGACATAAGTCTTATATTAAATTTATAGATCTAGTCACTAAACATAGCCATAATACTGACCTCGATTTATTGTACAGTTTTGGTATGGCATCCGGTAACATAGGGGAGGATAGTTTGGGGTACATTGAACCATTGCTACCGGGGCACATCGTTCAATGTGGCTCAATGTACCCCGTACAAATACAAATACAAAAGTATGGTAAACATCTTTTGTAGCAATCACAATTGTAACGCTTTATTATCTAACGTGCACAGCAATAAAACAACAACAACAACAACAACAACAACAACAACAACAACAACAACAACAATAACAATAATAATAATAATACTAACAACGGCAATAGCAACAGCAGCAGCAGCAACAGCAGCAGCAACAACAACAACAACAACAACAACAACAACAACAACAACAACAACAACAACAACAACAACAACAACTACTACTACTACTACTACTACCACAACTACTACCACTACCACCACTACCTCTACCACTATGACTACTACTACTACTACTACTACTACTACTACTACTACTACTACTACTACTACTACTACTACTACTACTACCACTACTACTACTACTACTACTACTACTACTACTACTACTACTACTACTACTACTACTACTATTACTACGACTACCTGTTTGTGTTCTTTTGAAAATCCGATGCTGACGCAGTCGGACAGACTTCACGGACGAACTCCTTTAAAAAGGCTTGCAAACCCTTAGAACAAAAGACCTAGTGACCTAGTAAGCCTGATTAATATTACACCGAAACAAAAAATAAATAATATATCTAACTAACGAACATTAATACAATCTATAAATACATACCGCTTACATGATATAAATACAAAACAATAAGCTGATAAAGATATGATATCAAAACAAAACTTAACAAAGTCATTACTATTCAATCCAGGTGTTGTAGTAGGCCCATGTGGCGAGTACAACTGTCCAACAATTGAAAAGTGATGCGTCAACCAATGACAAAGAAGGCAATCATTGATGCCAGTGGACAGATTCTTTAAAGATCAAGGGGCGTAGTAGCATTTGGGTAGTATGACACGTATAGTCGGCAGGAAAATTACAGAAACATAGATGACGCTCTTGTTTACATTTTCGATTTACTTTATTGTAAGGTTTTGTAAATTACTCAGGAGCAAATAACCATATAAAACCCTGTGCAAGTTTCTAAAATCATGCGGGACTATTTTATAATTATATGGCAATTTACTTTATCGATTGATTATTAAATTACCCCAGTCTGTTTATTTGTTAACATAAAGTATTAAACATAACAATATCAAAGTGCAGACTACAATGAATTACAAGACACAGATTAATTAAAAGACACAGATAAAACAGTTGTAGTAATTGAATGATTTACGCTGGACATCTATATGCCCCATATGTGTTTTTTAGCTACTTATTGCATTGAAATCCATTTACGTGTTTGGCTGTGTATCACATCAGACACATGTTGAATGCCATTTTTTTTTGCAAAGGACGGTAGATACAGTACTGTAGCTCACGGGGTAGTGTCGGGCCATTCCGGTGTATCGTGTCGACTCGCCACAGCGCAAGTGCATGACGAATGATGATACTGGTTAGCATCAAGTCTCTGGGTGACGGATCCTGTATGAGACTGCCCTACGGGTAACAAAAACCGGCTCCTAAAGCTGGTGAAACTCAATCCTTCTGGTGGGGGGGGGCATGCGACCATTGTCGTCAACATTAAATACAACTGTCTCATCCCAAGAATTTGTGACACCAGTATGCCTGTCCATAGCAATTTCGTGATCTATGGACTTACAAGATTTGATTTTGGTGACCTAAAAATATAAGTCTATATAATGATTTTATCTGAAAAAACTATCGAGTATGCTAGATAAAAAAATAGGGAGCATACGAAAATACAAGACATAGAGACAGCCAGATGAACTTTTAAATATGGGGCTCCCGGCGGTACCACACACCTCATAGGTCCGCAGATGTATCCACGCAAGGGAGGCTCCCACACACGAGACTTAACTAATTAACCTAATATAAGTTATTATACCGCTAAGCTGAGAGGAAGAAGATTATCTCGGACGAAAAGTCATTTACCTCACGCGGGCACTACTCCTATGCTAGTTTGGGTGAGGAGTATTATCCTCGCATGGACCGTCGTCGCTGAATCCTTGCGAGAGGCAAGTGCCTCACGCGGGCCTTCGTTTCGGGACGGTGTCGCCACTGCGTAAAGCGGGAGAATAGTAGTAGGCAAAGATGGGGCCACTCGAATATTTCAAACAAAATGCTTGAAAAAGAAAAGACCATACCTAGTGAGATTATGACTATATGGTTGCGTGCACTTTTACGTGAAGACGGGATGAACGATTCGTGAAGGTTTCCCACGTAACCGCCTTATGTAATTCTTAGTATGCTTAATTAGTAGCCACCGCTTTATTTATGTGAGCCTTCTGCTTTGCTTTAACCAACTATTGGTTTTTAGAAACAATAACTATTTTAGGCCGCAAATGGCCGGTATATACCTAGCTATTAAACACGGCTGTCATTGAGAACAGATGCCCCAAGACATCAATACTGAAGACAGCGCTCATACATGTTACTTAGTAAGATTTCCGAACTGGATAAGAATCCGGACATCTCACTCCGTAACCACATAAAAAGTTACAGGACACTGGTTACTTTTCACAAACAGCATTTTAGGCAACTGATCTGTCATTATGGTGGGGCTCAGCGAGACGAATACCCACCGTAAATATCCTTCCCGTGAGGGCGGGACAGATATAAATGTCATGCCCAGACATTTTTATGGAATTCGGTGGCGATACGCATCTCACCGGGTCCTATGGAACTAACCGTTTAACCTGTCGTTAGGTTTATATACAAGTGGCCCCGTTTTACACTGCAGTGCGGGAGGATTGTTCAGCAAATAAAATAATAATTAGGATATGTGCTCGCAGTGCTTTCATACATTGGCAAAAGTGCTAACTACTAAGTATCCGAAGATACGAGGGGAATGTGTGTGACACCACACCCAGGCCATCACCGCCCGGAAACACCCACAGTTTCCCAGAATCGGATCAGCCCATGGTGCGGATAGGGACATCCAAACAATTAAGAAGCCACAAGGCTGAGTGGAACATGAAGAGAGACAAAATCTTAGAGTTATGAGTCTTACCGGAGTGCGGGGCTAGATTATCACACTACCGGAAGAGAAGAGTATACTACAGATTTCTTAACGAAGAATTTGTCTCTAATCATATTAAACCTATCCTATCGAGCTGAATAGAAAATGTTTAGTCGGTAGCATGCCAGGCTAAACAGAGTTATAGCACGGAAAGCGACCTCAGTGAAAAATTGTTGGTGGCAGGAGAAAGTGATGCATATATAAATGTTGCTGTATCGTGTTTCCTATGTGCACTGCAGTCCTATATTTTCTACAAATAAACAAAACATGTGAACTGATGGCTACTGGCCATATATATATAAACTAACAAGAACAATCAATACAGTATAAAATGATCATACTTATATATCTTAGTACAGGTTAACGAACTTACTACGGTGCGGTTAGTGAAAACACCTTACAGAAAATGAGAATAACTATAAACATACACAGAAATTATAACTAGCGGTCCTAAGACCGGTACGGTACCTTTTAGTCATCGGGACCGTTTATACAGATACAATACAATTAGAATAGTACATTTAGCGGAATAATTAAAATGTTTAGTATAGTTACTTGAATACTCGGTCGCCATTCTTAAGCTTGGCTATCGTGTTACTGAAATTGATACGTCATCCTTTGGTTGACATGAGTTGATGCATTCTCAGGAAGCTGGAAGGTTCCCGCAAGTTAGTTCCCACAGACAGGATTCCTGCAAGCAGCGTCATGGCGGGAGCGGATCACTCAGGACTGCATGCATCAAATAGAATATCTAATTAGTAGTCAGCAAGAGATACAATAGCATTACTGCTGTGGAGAAAGCTCCCATACACCGATGGCACAGATGGAAGTTGACAACAACCCGATCGCAAGCGGGTTTTATTAGATGCAGATGAAGATACAAAACAAAGCTTAACGGTTCTGGGTACGTCAGCCAGCTCTGAAGATGCACCGGGCAAAGTTTACTTGCTGCGGTCGAAAGTTAGAAGAACCTGCACGACATTAGTGCGTGGCAGTTGAAATACCACTTTTTGGCGTGGCCGCTAGATCCGGCGAGTCATCCATCAAAGAACATCACTGTTTCTACATCTGTAGAATCACATATTCAGGCCGTAAATGCCTCACCGCAAGTTCGGGTTCCAAAGTAGATCTTGATACGCGTGAACAATAATTCGAAAGTTCCAATTTGCTCCCGCAATTAGGGAGTTACAAAATTGCCTTAATGCGATGGGTTGGGTAGCTGCCAGCTACGGGAGAAAAACTGACTGAAAGCGAAGCAATATGCATATCATCTTTCGATAGTTGCTGGTACAGGTCCAACCTGTTCGGCCCTTGGCCGAGGATGCTCTCGATCTCTGGATCGCATCGTCTTTTATACTACAAGTGACGTCACAGGCACAAGCTCCAACACATCATCGGCCGAGCAACAGCCAATCAGCACGTAGCTAATAATAGCGCAGTCGATTGTTTTAGAACATTCTAGAAGTTCTGCGCCCACATGGTTATGACGTCACGGCAATATTTTGAAGATAATCAAGAAGGGTTTTCCGTGGATAACTCAGCCATTTCTCAACCGATTTTATAATGGTTTACATATTTAAAGAGCCCGTCGAATCCTGGTCTTGATTAATGCCAGATTTGGCGGGAACAGGTAATCAAAATGGATTGCAAGGTACCATCTCGGTACACTAACAGCGTCATCCTATCTTGGTTGTAAATTACGTGCAACATCAAAAATAGCATCTATGCATGCGCATGCGTACTATGCGCTTTAACGAACTTAGTCGTGTTTACAACGCGATCGCTCTCATAGGCTTATGTATGCTTATGGCTCTTCTCAGGGTGGGGGGGGGGGGGCGTGTTCAGGGAACGAATCCAGGATGGGCGGCGTGTACCCAGCTTGGCTGGTATGGCCGGTACCGCCCGGTCGATCCGAACTACACCACCCCCTCCTAGTTTGACATCCATGGCAAACGATCGTGCGTTGCCGGAGAGGAGTAGTGACGCAAAAGACGCGTATTCCAGAGACAGAGCACATAGAGGTGCCAAAGAGGAGAGGGGAGGCATACTTTTAGTTTTCAATTTTTTGACCTGGCATTATTTTTCCAGGCCTTTTCTTTTTTTTTGTTTTTGTTTTATTGATATTTTGGTGCGTGCTGTAACTTTATTTAGTAAATGATTCTAAACAATAGCTCGCATGTGTGTTCTCTCTGGGTGCGGATACTCATTATCTCCGCAGAGAACACCCAAGCTCCATCGTACCATGATTTAAGTTTTATATATATATATATATATATATATATATATATATATATATATATATATATATATATATATATATATATATATATATATATATATATATATATATATATATATATATATATATATATATATATATATATATATATATATATATATATGTATACATATAAACTCCATGTAACATACCCTTACAGGGTATTTAGTTAATTACTCCCGAATTACTTGCGCACCCCGGGTAAATAATGGAGTACTCACCACGTATCTCTTATTATTAAAAACATATTTGTGGCCCGTTATAGTGGGTCCGCAACGGGCAGCTCTCGCTGACCCCATAGCCGTCCTGACATCTAAGACAGGAAGAAAAATAATAAGAAGAATAGAATATGATAATAACTTAACAGTTAGCTTATCAGGCAGCCCCAGCGTAGCTGAGACTGCATGGCAGGATTATGACATTATTGCACTGCAGGATGTTGTATTCTTTACGTCGCACACAATGTTCTTACAACATCGGAGTCCGCAGTGCTCATTTCGTGTGTTCTTACAACATCGGAGTCCGCAGTGCTCATTTCGTGTGTTCTTACAACATCGGAGTCCGCAGTGCTCATTTCGTGTGGGACACAGCCGGGCACTGAAGGGCGCGGCTGTGTCGGATAACCGTAGTCATCCTAGGGACGGGATTCAATTGGTCTACCATTTATAATAAGAAGAAAGGTATTTAAAAAATAAAGTAATAATTAATACACTTCCATGAATCGCACCACTGATGTTTCTGCTGTATCACAAATGATCACACCTCTGCTGCGAAATTTCCCCATTGAGTCTGGTGGTGGTGGTTGGTCGTGGTGGATGCACTATCATTGCTGAGATGCGTTCACTATTACTGGCACTGACGGAAATGTCTGAAGTGATGGTGGCGGAAATATGAGCATCTATAATGTCTCTCACAGTTAATGCCGGTTCTAAAATATCCGTCCGTGAGGCAGCGGTGATGATAGTAGTTGCTAACGTGGTTGATGCTGTAGTGGTGGTAGTCGTTGTGGTGGCTGCAGTAGCTGTCGTGGTGATGGCGGTGAGCTGTATCATAGGCTGAGGCAATGATGTGGGAGCGGATGCGGAAGGAGATGACTTCTTCCAAGACTTAGCATATTTTAACAGATGATTTGCGGTGACGTTACGTACGGGCTGAATGTCCTGCGTGTGGGAAATAGGTCTCTTTCCCGTGTATGGTCGTTCCGGCGTGGTTCCCTTTCTGATATCAGCGTCAGAAAGGCTAGGAGGCGGATGTTGGATAACACGAGTTGGAGTTATGCTAATCGACGCAATCTGCGACGGTCCTGGTCCCTCATCTATGGTCAGGTCTGGCGGAGATGGTGACTGCGGGTAACTTGGAATGTCTATTCCCGCAGGTGTCATGTTGAGTACCGAAATCGGCTGACTGGCTAAAACTGCGTCAGACACTACGGGTGCGGGTGTAGTGGCTGCAGTTGAATGGCTTATTACTGATGCGGGTGCTGCTGGACTGGATTCTATGGGAGACTTTTGCTTCTTACTCCGCTTCAGGACCGGTGTAGATGTTGTGACTGGTAGTAGCGTAACACTCCCCGACGTGGCTGCGGGCAGGATGTCATGTCTTGCTGTCGGTACATTGCTTAGGGTAGCCGCGGGAGGACGATGACTAATGGGCTATCTACGAGTAGTGTTCTTCGTGCGGGCCATCTTCTCGGTAGGGAGAACTTTGACCGGAAACCGAGATTCGAAACGTGTGGCTAAAACTGCACGATCCTCGTTCTCTTCCCCGGGAACTAATGTCACTTCTAACACACGGTGATGATGAAGGAGCGCATGGGTCACCCCGTAGCGAGTAGCGGTGTAGAGATACTGACATGTCACGCAGAAGGCTGACTTGAGGAGATGATCCTTATTAACGTGAAGTGTGCGGTCGGATTTTCTCGTAAAAGTTCTGGTACAGGGCTCTCCGCTAGCTAATAACGAGCTGCATGGGAACCGTTTTGGAACTGGTACCGATTCTTCTTCAGACGAATCCGATAATGCTAAATCTTCAAGGAGTGACATCTTGTTCCGGCATGGTAGTTGGCTGCGGGAACCTTATTTAAAAGCTAATGCCCTATCGCTTCACTGTGCTTAACTTTCTAGGCCAAGTATAATATTGAACTAATAATAAAACAGCAGAATTTGGTTTTCGACTTGAAAGAAGCATAATGCTATCTGTTCTTCCCTGGTGTTGAGTTTTGACGGGAAGACAAAGTTTCAGAGTGCGCTTACTCTTTTTATACTATTTGGTGACGTCATAGGCGGCGGATGACCTCACCTGGAAGTTTTAACAGGTGATTCGGTCGGCCCTATAGGAAAGTTTTCTCTTTCCCACTCTAGCTGTCTAGGGATTAATTCTTCCCGTATAAAGGGAGTACTTTTAGGTATAGGAAGAATGGCTCGTTAACTTTGTCTTAATTTCGCACTTTTAACAGCCTCCGATCAACATAGAAACGTGGTACTACTTTTTCTTTGCAGAGCCTCACCTTTTAATTAGCGTGAGGCGGTTCTTCAGATTGGATGCTTATAAACTGTTTTAATTTTAGGCTGGATCGCCCGATAGGGTGTGGGGGGGGGGCTGGTGATGTCAGCGGTAATTACCCCGACTCACCCTCATCACTCCTCCATCACGCTGTGGTAGTCGCATCTTTGGGCGGCTCTTGTGTTTAAAGCGTTTGATCCAATTTACTGGAAATAGCAGTAAATGTCACGTGGCTCTAAAAGCACGTGTTTGATCAGAAACATGTGTGCGGTTTATGGCGACAGCCAAAATACTGTTACCGAAGCGCAGTCTGTTGTTGATGCGAGAGATAGAAATATATATATGTTACATCAAGAATCTTTATAATATAATGTCTCCTATTTGCGCGAGTTCTTTAACATGCGTCTTGGTAATGTCTGTAATAGGTAGTTTTCAGTGTTGATTATGGACTGGAACGCACGGAAGAGAACTTTTGAAATTCTCTTTGTAATTATACTGTTAGATTTTTGATGCCGCTTTACCGGCCCGTGCGCTAATGATTTGTAGCACGGTAGAGCAGTTGTGTCCTTAATCAAAAATATAACAGTCAAGCTGTAGGTAATTTGATGTGTGGTTTAAACAGATCTATTCGGGTGGTAGATCAACGTTTCTGATCCCGACAAGATACCTGTGTTTTCCAAGCGGGAGGGCTTGCCAAGCATTCTCCTCAATGGGTAGAACTAGCTCTGTCCCGGCCTAGACCAGACACATTAATACCATTTAGTAATGCTTAAATTACAGTAAACTCGGAAGTGGGTGCCACAGTTATTACAATTTACAATGCCGTCGTATGGAGATTGTGAATACAGTCAGTGTCTGTGTTTCTGACATGTTGGTGATTTGAATCTGATACGCGTCACTGGTTATCTGCGGATGATACTTGCGCTGGGTTGAAGGTGACGTTTTTATGGCCGCCAGGTGCAGGAGTGGGGAGGGAGAGGCGGCGTGAATGTCAACTTTATCGAACTCTGGAGGTATTTCACTTTGTAATGGCTGAGCCCGTGGGCGGGACAGAGTTACTTTAGAGCGCAGATGACCTGTCGGATGCTGTCTTTGATCAATCCATTGTCAAATCCAACTTTTCGGTAGCAAAATCCTACTCGTGACTAACGGCCCTGTAGGTCTGGCTTAGAATACACCTTCCGTATCCTCTGCGTGTCGTAAGAGGCGACTAAAGGAGGTAAGGGTGAGGTAACCCTGACAGAAACCTCGAGTGCTGAAGACGGAGGTTCCAGGCCCCACGCGCACTCCAATAAATCATGGATCCACACACTTAATGCTTATGATCATGTCGATAGTCACTTTAGGACTGGCGGTATGATCAGCGAACGAAGAGGAGAAGAAGAAGAAGACTGACGGCAATACGGACATCTTGCTGTCTTACTAATATTGACTGTTATTACGTGTAGATGATGTATGTAGATTTAGCTATTTCCGTACGACGTCGGGAAAAGTGAAAGGGAGGATCGTTGGACATACGTTCCCCACATGATGCATAATGTAGATGGCTGTAATGCATTCCTTATATCCATATGATCAGTTCTCCCATAAATGGATAAGAAGGTGTGTGCAGGAGATTTGTCGGCTGTGGTCTGTTGATGATAATGTTGTTGTCGGGATGTCCGGGCTGCTGTTTGATGCCGATGTTATAAGCGAAGTGGGCACATTCCAGTTTTCCACGCTGGTGAACGCCAAGTCTGTTGTTATTGCGAGAGGTGGGGGTTTGCGCGATATATTATATCTCCCGTAATTTGTGCGGGAGGAACTGTTGTGTGAATTTTTTTTATGTCTCTATCGGGAATTAATTAATACTGGTAGGTGCTGCTAAATGCTGTTGTTGCCGATGTTGAATGTCTCGGTTATACTGAGTATAACCTAGTAGGTATGTAATGTACATGCAATGACGAATTGACGTATCCAGCCTTGAAGGCAGGTGTGCTCTATATGTGATGATGCTCTGTCTGTTGTGTGATGTCCTGACTGCTCACTGGGGAGTATGGTAGCCAAAGGAGGGGGTGGTCTTTGGAGACAGGCCATTACACGACGGTTGGTGTCCTGTCATAGTTTTTAGACACCAGGAAAATTCGAGCCGAGAGTCTGCTGAACGGGCTGCTTCCCTGCCCACTGCAGGGGGTAATGTTGGTCAGTGCGGTGTGGGATGCCACCTCTGTTGTAACATTCTCCGAACTTGGTGCATAGATTAGGGATGCGAATTGGAGTGATGGCAGGGGTGGGACTCTGGGAGAGGGTGTCCCATGGAGGGAGCGTGGTTTCGCGTTTTTGGGAATTGGTCGGATGCACCTTGTTGTACGGTTCTGCGGTTCTAGACACGCCATGGCTTCATCCCGCCTCTTTACTTCCATGCTATTCACCATATGTTCCACCCCACTGGAAGCATGGCGTGGGTCAGCCTCAGCTTCCGCTTGTGGTAACTCTATGATTGGGGGCATAGCATGAAGTGGGTAGGAATGGGAAGAGATCGGAGGAACAACTTTTCCATCCATTCCCTTGGACAAAACAAACACAACATTCTTCAGATACGACTTCCCAGATCGAGTAGACCCGTGCTGAGGAGGGAGAGGGCGAGTACGTATCTCGTCATCGTCGTCAGCATTAGCAGCTTGTTCACCCACATTCTGGCTTGGTAGAAGTGGGGACGGAACTGGCACTGCGGTCCTCTGCACTAACCGTGGGAATACTACTTTCCGTAGAAATATCTGTCTGGGTACCGGTGTCACGAGAAATGCCCAGACCGAGCTCTGGTGCTGGGTCGTCATCTGACACAAGGTTTAAGTGGATCGAAGTGGATGACTGTGCTCAGGCCATTTGAAGCACGGATACAGTAGGTCACATCCGACGTCTTACCTACTACCACATACTTGGCACGTTTGCAGATCGTCGTGAATCGTGTACCCAAACCATCCTTCCTGCTTCATACGGGTCTCCATGCACCCTCCGGTCGTACTGGATATTTTGCCGCTGGTGTGCAGTGGATAATGTTTCTCTCACTAACTCGTGGGCTTGTTCTATCCTCTGCCACAAGAGTTCAACATAGAGAGACAGTGAATTTTTCTCTCCTGGCATCCGAGGCATGGCCAGATCCAGGGGTAAGGCTAATTCACGGCCTAACATTAACCGAGCAGGGTATAGCCCATGCTGGAATGTACTGAAGTGCGGTAAGCCATGAGCACATACGGGAGCGGTAGGTCCCAATCTCTACAATCAAGGCGCGTTTCCTTAGTGAGCATCTCCGTGAGAGTTCTATTGAATCTCTCTACCATCCCGTCACTCCGGGGGTTGGGCGGTGGGGGGAGGGGGGGGGGGTTAGGTATGGAGTCGTCCAGGTGTTGACGATACGGAACAATTTGCAGAGCTCTGTATGAGCCGGCTCTCAAAATTACTTCCTTGATTGGAGTGCAACTCATAAGGCATACCAAAACGGCAGAACACATTGCTTGCCAAGACCTCCACTACGGTGGATGCCTCTTGGTCCGGCAAAGCAAATGCTTCCACCCATTTCGTAAAATAATCTTGTAATACGAGGATGTATTTATTTCCATCATCCGTCGTATTCAAGGGTCCGAGCACGTTGATAGCTACTAGCTCCCATGGTGCACCAACAATCTTAATTTGAGATGGTACGATGTGGTGTTGGCCAACAGTGCGTCTTTGGCATGGGATACATTTGGCAACCCATGCCTTGACACAATCGCGATTCCCGATCCAGTGGAATCTCAACTTTATTCGGGAAACAGTCCTTTCCACGGCCAGATGCCTGGCGTTATCATGCAGTTGTTTTAATATAAGTTCACGATAACTTTCCGGGACTACCAGACGGTCATTAATATATAGAACGTTATTTATTAATCGACATTCTTCAAACTGTTGGTAATAATATTTTGCCATAGTGGAAAGGGGTGTTACCAATTCCTTAGGAGGACGTACACCTTCCTGGATCCACGCGTATATATTTCGTGTTTGTACGTCTGTTGTTTGGTGGTGTGCGATTTTCTCCGCGTTCCACTCTGGGCACCTCAATTCGGGGGACTCCGGAGATGGCTGTGTTGACTGTGTCATGGTGGCGGCCTCTTCGTGTTCAGCTTCCACGCCGATTCTACTGAGGGCGTCGGCGTTCCCATTCAATTTGCCTGGACTGTGAACAACGTTAAAGTTATAGGCATGCAGGGATTCCTGCCATCTCGCTGCCTGGCCCTCCGGATTTTTCAAATTCCTGCGCCATCGTAGTGAGGCAAGGTCTGTACGGAGTGTAAAAGGGTGCCCGTACAGAAAGTGTTTATAATACTTGACGAAATGTACTGCCGCTAATAGTTCTCGCTTGGTGGTTGCATATCTTCTCTCCGTTTTATTCAGAGTACGCAAACCATAACCCAATACCTGCTCTGTTCCATCTTCTGTGCCCTAAGATAGAACCGTGCCGATAGCGTAAGCTGGCGCATCAGTGTCTAAGATGAAATTGGGGTTTGGATTAGGATGCGCACGAATCAGGGCGGTCGTCAAGAGTTCCTTCACCGCCCTGAAGGAACCTTCTCACTCACTCGTCCACTCAAATGATCGATCTTTCTCGGTGATCTTGTAGAGGGATGAAGCAATCTCGCTGAAATGTCAAATGTAACGGCGATAGTACTGGCATAGGCCAAGAAAACTTCGTGTCTCTGTAACTGAAGAGGGCTGTTGCCACTCTGCTACTGCCTTAGTTTTTGATAGCTGAGTAGCCACTCCATCACCGGATATGACGTGTTCCAGGAACTCAACGCTCTGTCTAAAGAGATGACATTTCTTTGGTTTGCGGAACCTTGATAGCACGGTGTCCAAATGTATTAAGGTTTGCTCAAACATTGGGCTGAAGACTATTGCGTCATCGATATAACAAAGACAGATTTCCCATTGCTGGGTGGTTAATACCTGCTAGATGAGTCATTCAAAAGTTCTGGGAGCATTGCACAACCCATCTGGCATCTTGCAGAATTGGAAAAGGCCATCCCTACGAACGAATGCGGTCTTTTCCATGTCAGCTTCGTCCATGGCTACTTACCAGTAACTGCTAGCTAAGTCAAGGGTAGAAAACCACTTGGCTCCGGACAAGGAATCCAAGGCCTGATCTATCCGAGGTAACGGATAAGCGTTCTTGATGCTAAGATCATTAAGGCGGCGGTAGTCAATACAAAACTGCAAGGTTCCGTCCTTTTTGCCTGATAGTACTATTGGGCTAGTCCATGGAGATGCTGAGGGTTCAATAATACCGGTCTGCAACATGTCTTTCACTTGTTGGTGTGCTTCTGCTTCCTTATGAATGGGAAGATGTCATACTGGTTGTCGCATGGCGTGATTATTACCCGCGTCAATGGAGTGGCATATGAGATGAGTCTCTCCAAGATCCATGTCACGGGAGAAAAAACTATCGCAATATTTATGTAGTAATTTCCGAATTTCACGTTTCTGTGATTACTGTGATCCAACTGTGGCACGTAGATACACATCATGTAAATGTTCGGGTAAATCATCAGACATATGCGGTGGTGTGTCAGCGGATGTGTGTGATTCCAATGAGATTATGTCCACTAAATGGCCGTAGCGTACTCCTGGTTCCAGAGTGATCGGATCTGCGGTACCATTGAACACTCTAAAAGGTATATTCTCCTTATTAGTAGTGTCTACTGTTATTCTGGGACCTGCGCATTGTGAGGCGATCATATAATCAGGATCGGGTTCCAGCATGGTGATGTGTGTGTTGCTTCCTAACTGTGGTGCAGTGACCCATAATATTTGTTCCTGTCCCAGCTCAACTGTGGCCATCCTGGATACTATTACAGCACACGTATCGTATAATGACGCCGCTGGTCCAAGAGGTATTCGTCGGCTGTGTATGTCGAGTTCCTGTTGTTTGCAATGTGTGATGGCTTTGTTGGCACTGAGAAAATCAAGCCAAGTAGGGAATCGTTATGAATAGAGGCGATGACAACTCGCTGTATAAATTGCATCTCCTCTATTTGGATGACTAAATTGACTACACCGGCTATGGTAGGTAAATGTTTGTAGGTTTAAGGGGAGACTTCTTATGAGGTGGGATGCTCTCATATAAGTGCTTGTTAAATACAGTGATTGAAGCACCAGTGTCGATAGTGGCACTGGTGGAAACACCACTAAACAGACAAGCACATTTGTATATTACTTTGCGGTGTACCTGTGGAAGAGTTTCCAATGATGCCATCTGCGACAATGGTGCCAGAGCGGAATCACTCTGTATGTACTCTGACTGTTTCCTAATTGCTTCTCTTAATGTGGTGGATGACTGAGTGAGGAAAGGGCCAGTTCGTCGTCGCCGCTGCTGTGAGGGCTCCGGTAAAGGCGGAGCTTTGGGTAGCAATGATGATGGAGATGTTGCTGTTCCCGGGTATGCTGTATTGGTGTAGACAGCGGTGCGCACGGGATATCGGATAAGCTCTACCTGTGCAAGCCATTTCATACAATGCTTCATGGGATGCTTTGGTGAAGCACAGAAGAAACAGTGATGCCGCCAAGGACGTGTTTTTCCCTGCTTACGCCGGTGCTTGCGAATCCATGAGGCGGAGTGAACCACTTCTCCTGATTCGCTGCTGCCTGTGGATGCGGAAGATGATGCTGGATGGGGTTGTATTCTGCATACTACGAAAGGACACCGAAAATTCAGTGTCTTGGTGGCGGGACGTGGTGCTTTCAAAAACGTTGTTTCAGCGAAGGTGCTACAACCTACCACTGCCGTTTTACATAGGAAAGAAGGCTTCTTATGTGCGGAGAAAGAGGGGGATGGCAATGCTGCGGATGGGGGAGGCAACGTAGGCATTAGCATATGTGAAGCCGTGCATTTGGGTGTAAGTGTAAAAGCTGATTTTGGTGGATGATTGTTGGCCACTGAGCGTTGTTGTGCGAATGCCGCAGTTGAGCCGGGAAGCAGATACGGGCACCGAGGTGGCTCTCTATAATTCGGTGCCCGTAAGAGTTTGACTGCTTCTCTGGTTGCAGTGTGCTGTGGTCAGGAGCAGGCGTGGTGGAAGGAGGTCGGTTAGGACACCGCTCTCTCCAATGGCCTGGCTGACCGCATCCGAAACAGGTGTTTGGTGGTGATGTAGTGCCGGTGGTGTTTGTTGTCCTAAACTGTGTGATGGCGAGATTGGTGCTAGGTGTCGTGACTAAATTAGTTAGTGCAGAGATCTGTTTATTGATCTCATCTATCCGTTCTTTCACGTTGCCTTTGTTATTGTTGCACGGGTTCCTGCGCCCGGGGGCCCCATTGTAGCCTCTTCCTCCAGGCGCTTGATTCTGATTGGAATTTTGTATAGCTGGTGGTGGTGATGTCTGTGTGGTTGGTGTCGATGAACTGGGGGGAGCATTAAAGACGGGGCGATAGCTGCACCCTCCATCTCGTTGATAGGATGGAGTTGGCGTCGGCTACTCTTTTCCCACTCCAGAAAGTTTTCTATATGGACCACGGTTGCCGTTAATTGGGCCAAACTACCATGGTCGCCTAGAAATAATTTTTCTTTCAGGGCGGGTTCACCGCTCAATGTATCGATGAAAGTGCCGAGATGCAGATGGGTTACACCTTCCGTGTTGGTGCTCGGATATGCGCAGGTGACTAGCCTCCTGATTCGGCTAGCTAATTCTGGAAGAGTTTCTCCCACGCGTCGTCGGAGATTCTTGAGTTGAAGATGACTAGTTTCTCCGAGAGCTGTGTCGCCAAATCGCTCCGTCAATGCTCATTCCACTTGAGTGTAAGTGGGTGTGTAGTCAGTTCCAAGATCCGCAAGAACTTGAGGGGCTTTCCCAGAAAGCTTTGCAGCGAGATATCCACCCATTTGCTGATTGTACCAGCAGTTAGTCCGACTTATTATCTCGAACTGGATTTTGTAATTGGTCCAGTCATTCTCCCCACTGAATTCGGGAGGGAGAATGACTCGGCCAAGACCGCAAGAAGAATGAAGTGGCTGAAATCTGGGTGGTGTCGGTATCTGAGAATCTGATGAGTGTTGCGAAGCTGGTTGTTGTGCAGGTGGTGGTGGTGGTGGTGGTGGTGGTGGTGGTGGTGGTGGTGTTTTCCGTCGATGTTGATGCCGAGGAGCAAGGACACGCATACTCCAATTTAATGAGTCCAGCCTGGTTGTAGAGCCATATACTGGCATGGGTCTATGGACGGGAGGCGGAATGTCGTGAAGATTACGGGGACGTTCTCCCCGAGGTGAGGACTGATATTCCTCGTATGGTGGTGGTGCAGTCGGCTAATGGTCGTGATGTGTAGCGTGACTGATGTACCGGCGAAACGGTGGTGCCGATTCCTCCCGATAATGCCGCGGGGTTCCCCTTGAGTATAGCATTACACTAGAAGGGGGCGGTGCGGGAGGTTGTCTGTAAGGTGGATTGCCACACGGCCATATGGTCACCGTAGATGACACGGTGAATAATAATAGTCTGAAGGATTATTGAGATGCCGGTAATCGGGTCTTTGTTGGGGTCGTCCACGATTCGGCCCTGATGGTGGTGGCCTGTCACGGACGTCCGATATAGTTCTGAACCTTGTTCCTGCCTGTGAGGCATCCCGAATGGTGCCGTCACTGACAGGCGAAAACAGTTTATATTGCAGTGTTGTTGATTTCGCAGAATTTCTGGCATAGTCGGTGAGCATGTGAGCTGAAAATCCATCGAATGACTCTACCTCTTGATCGAGGGAGTCGTCACTAAATGGAGAAGGTATTGAACTGAGCTCACTATACGGTGTGGGCGTGAGTTCACTGCGTGTGGTTAATGATGTTCTTCGAGCCCCACATCGGGCGCCACTTGTAGCTCTCGGGGTAGTGTCGGGCTGTTCCGGTGTATACTGTCAACTCGCCGCACCGCAAGTGCACGACGAATGATGATGCTGGTTAGCATCCAATCTCGGGGTGACGGATCCTGTACGAGGCTGCCCTACGGGTAACAGAAACCGGCTCCTAAGGCCGGTGGAACTCAATCATTCCAGTGGGGCCGTGCGACCATTGTCGCGGACATTAAATACAACTATTTCATCCCAAGAATGTGTGCCACCAGTATGCCTGTCCATAGCAATTTCGTGATCTATGGACTTACAAGATTTGATTTCGGTGACCTAAAAATATAAGTCTATACAATGATTTTACCTAAACAAACTATCGAGTATGCTAGATAAAAAAATGAGGAGCATACGAAAATACAAGACATAGAGACAGCCAGATGAACTTTTAAACATGGGGCTCCCGGAGGTACCACACAGACTCGTAGGTCAGCAGAGGTATCCCCGCAAGGGAGGCTCCCACACACGAGACTTAACTAATTAACTCAATATAAGTTATTATACCTCTATGCTGAAACGAAGAAGATTATCTCGGACGAAAAGTCATGTGCCTCACGCAGGCACTACTCCTAGCGCTGGTTTGGGTGAGGAGTATTATCCTTGCGTGGACCATTGTCGCTGAATCCTTGCGAGAGGCAAGTGCCTCGCGCGGGCCTCCGTCTCGGGAAGGTGTCGCCATTGCTTAACGTGGGAGGAGAGTAGTAGGCAAAAATGCACCCACTCGAATATTGCAACATAAATGTTTGAAAAAGTAAAAACCATACCTAGTGAGATTATGACTATAGTGTTGTGTGCTGTTACTTAGTAAGATCTCCGAACTGGATAAGAATCAGGACATCTCGCTCCGTAACCACATAAAACGTCACAGGACACTGGTTACTTTTCACAAAAGCATTTTTAGGCAACTGATCTGTTGTTATGGTTGGGGTAAAAGGGACGAATACCCACCGTAAATGATCTTCCCGTGAGGGCGTGGCAGATCTAAATGTCATGCCCAGACAGTGTTTATGAAGTTCGGTGGGGGTACGCATCTCCCCCGTCACTGGGTCCTATGGAACTAACCATTTAACCTGTCGTTAGGTTTATGTACAAGTTGCCCAGTTTTGCACTGCGGTGTGGGAGGATTGTTCAGCAAATATACTAATGATTAAGATATGTGTTTTCAGTGCTTTGCTACATTGGCAAAAGTGCTAACTACTAAGTTTCCGAAGATACGAGGGGAATGTACGTGACACCACCCCCAGGCCATCACCGCTCGGAAACACCCACAGTTTCCCAGAGATGGATCAGCCCATGGTACGGATAGGGACATCCAATCAATTAAGAAGCCACAAGGCTGAGTGGAACATGAAGAGTGATACAATCTTAGAGTTATGAGTCTTACTGGAGTGCGGGGCTAGATTATCGCACTACCGGAAGACAAGAGTATACCACAGATTTCTTAACAAATAAAGTGTCTCTAATCCTATTAAACCTATCCTATCGCGCTGAATAGAAAAGGTTTAGTCTGTAGCATGCCTGTATAAACAGAGTTATAGCACGGACAGCGACCTCAGTGAAAAATTGTTGGTGGCGGGAGAAAGTGATGCATATATAAATGTTGCTGTATAGTGTTTCCTATGTGCACTGCAGTCCTATATTTTCTACAAATAAACAAAACATATGAACTAATGGCTACTGGCCATATATATATAACCTAACCAGAACAATCAATACAGTATAAAATGATCAGAATTATATATCTTAGTACAGGGTAACGAACCTACTACAGTGCGGTTAGTGAAAACACCTTACAGAAAATGAGAATAACTATAAACATATACAGAAATTATAACTAGCGGTCCTAAGACCGGTACGCTACCTTTTAGTCATCAGGACTGTTTATACGGATACAATACAATTCGAAGAGTACATTTAGCGGAATAATTAAAATGTTAAGTATAGTTACTTGAATACTCGGTAGCCATTCTTAAGTTTGGCTATCGTGTTACTGAAATTGATACGTCATCCTTTTGGCTGACGTGAGTTGATGCATTCACAGGAATCTGGAAAGTTCCAACATGTTGGTTCCTGCAGACATGATTCCCGCAAGAAGCTTCATGGCGGGAGCGGATCACTCAGGACTGTACGCACAATATAGAATGTCTAACGAGTAGTCAACAAGAGATACAATAGCGTTACTGCTGTGGAGAAGGCTCCCATACACCGATGGCATGGATGTACGTTGACAACAAGCCGATTACAATTGGGGGTTGTTAGATGCAGATGACGATACAAAACAAAGCTTAACGGTGCGGGGTACGTCAGCCAGCTCTGAAGACGCACTGGGCAAAGATTACTTGCTGCAGTCGAAAGTTAGAAGAACCTGCACAACATTCGTGCGGTGGCAGTTGAAATACCACTTTTTGGCATGGTCGGCAGATCCGGCGAGTCATCCATCAAAGAACATCACTGTTTCTACATCTGTAGAATCACATATTCAGGCCGTAAAGGCCTCACTGCAAGTTCGGGTTCCGAAGTAGATCTTGATACTCGTGAAAAATGATTCTTAAGTTCCAAATTGCTCCCGCAGGTAGCGAGTTACAGAATTGTCTTAGTGCGGTGGGTTGGGTAGCTGCAAGCTACGGGAGAAAAAACGACTGAAAGCGACGTAATATGCGTATCGTCTTTCGATAGTAGCTGGTACAGGTCCAACCTGTTCGGCCCCTGGCCGAGGATGCTCTCGATCTCTTGATCGCATCGTCTTTTATACTACTCGTGACTTCACAGGTGCAAGCTCTAACCAACCATTGGCCGAGCAACAGCCAATCAGCGCGTAGCTAATAATAGCGCAGTCAATTGTTCTAGAACATTCCAGAAGTTCTGCTCCCACGTGATTATTACGTCACGGCAATATTTTGAAGTTAATCAAGAAGGGTTTTCCGTGGATAACTTAGCCATTTATCACCTGATTATGAAATGGTTTACAGATTAAAAAAACCCCGTCGAATCCTGGTCTTGATTAACGCCAGATTCGGCGTGAACAGGCGATCAAAAAGGATTACAAGGTACCGTATCGGTACACTAAAAGCGTCATCGGTCGTAAATTACGTGCTCCATCAAAAATAGCATCTAGGCGTGCGCATGTGTACTATGCGCTTTAACAAACTTAGTCGTTTTTACAATGCGATCTCTCTCATAGGCTTATATACCCTTATGGCTCTACCCAGGGGGGCGTGTTCAGGGAACGAATCCAGGACGGGCGGCGTGTACCCAGCTTTGCTGGTATGACCGGCACCCACCAGGTCGATCCGAACTATACCACTACATGGTTATAACATATATTACTATTGACCCACAATTGTTGTACTAGTACTTCCTTCCAGCACGTACGTGGAGGCATGTATCTGTCAAATATTTCTAACTCCTTAACTTGATCTTCTCAGCACATCTGGTATCATTTGGCTATTCGGAGGTGGCTTCTTTGAGTTAAAAACACAATCCGCCAGAAATGTTTCTACAATTCTCTTCATGAGAGCTCGTGAAACACACGCCCATGTCGCATCTGATGCAATAAGATCATTCAAAAATGTTAGCTTTAAAGAAACGCATTTCACTTTAATATCAATTGAATCAAGTCCTCCTTCTAACTTAGCATTCTTGAGAACACTCGTTTCTTCCCATATGAATGACGCTAACAACTCGTTAACCTTCTTTTCTACATGTTTTGGCATGTGTACAACACATGCTGTATACCATACATAGCACAGATGATATCAAGTTGTTGACAACAAACACTCTACCAAAAATTGAAAGACGACGGCGCTTCCAATCTGTTAATAGTCTCTTAAGCTTGGATACTCGTACATCCCAATTGTGTGTTGTAAAATAGATGCTTAAACTCTTAATGGTATCATTAGACCAATTGATTTCAAGTGGTTTGTCCTTCCGCTCTTTCCCTGACCCCAAAAAATAATCCTTTGGATTTGCCGTTATTGATTTTCAAACCAGACTCATTTTGAAACTTTTCTAGTACTTGATTTAAAATTGTAAAATCATTGTTTGAACTAGCAAACACAGTTGTGACATCAGCATATTATGACAGCTTAAGTGGTCCTTCTATGCCACGAATACATATGCCTTGAAAGTTATTATTTTGCCTCAATGCTGTGCCAAGGGATTCCATCACAATAACAAGTAATAATGGCGATATGGAACACCCTGTCTAACACCACGTTTTAACACAATTTCTCTGGATAATTCATTTTCACTAAATAGCTACTCTTGATATCCGTATATAAAATCTTAACCCATTTAATACAACGTGTGCCTAACCCAAACAATTGCAAAGAATTAAAAAAAGATCCCATTCCACACGGTCAAATGCCTTTTCGTTGTCCAAGGCAATCACAGCTGACGGGATGCTATCCTTCTCAAACAATTTCATAAGGTCTGTTATTAACATGGTATTGGTTAAAATTGTCCTCCTAGGTACAGCACATGCCTGCTTTGTTCCAATAATTTCAGCTAATATACTACCAAGCTTGTGCTCTGGATATTATAGTCCACACATAGTAGAGAAATTGGTCTGCAATTCTGAATTAGACGTCTGTCATCTAGTTTATATATTAGCCTTACGTATGCCCTAGACATAGCTGGTGGTAAATGGGCTTTCTAAACAATTTCAGTGGCTAACTCTTCCATTATTGGACCTACAAGGTGCCAAACGGCTTGGTAAAAGTAAAAGAAAACTGGAAGGCCATCACACCCAGGTGATTTTTCTAGTTTCATACCGTTAAGGGATTTAGTTAAATCTTCTAGTGTTAAGAGTTGATCACATAATTCACTGCCTGTATCTGACCCTTTTTGGCTATATTTGCTAGCAAATCCAATTTTGCATCTTCATCAATTCCCTCTGACTTGTACAATGACTCATAATAATTGCATACACCAGTACTCATTTCATTGTTGGCAAAGACGGTTGAACCATCCGGCATGTTTAATGAGCACATAACCTCTTCTATTGCCCTTGCTTTTTCTAATGTGCAAAAATGTCAGGTTGGCTTTTCCCCTTCTGCGTGAATCTGGGCTCTTGCTCTAATTTTTTCACCCTAAAGCTCATATCGTTCTATATCTCTTATTTTACTTTAAATTTTAACCAGTAATTCATAATAATTATCTTCACCATTATTTACTTTAGCATTAATTTTCATCAGTGATCGATGATGTGTTTTCTTGCGTTTGCGTATTTCCCGTGCTTTTCTAATAACATACTGTCGGGAAAGATATTTTAAATCCAGTTTTACATTCTCCCACCATTGCAATGCGCTCGTATATGATGCTTTTCTATTAATCCAATGCTGCCAACAACTCTCTATATTATTCTTATAAAATTCTTCTCCCAACAGTGTTGTGTTTAATTTCCAAAACCCAACCCCTTTTGTTACCCTGTCAGCATTGCCAACGGTTACACAAACCATGTTTTGATCTGAAAATGCAACTGGTTTAATATTAACATCTCTCCAGTACCCTGTCAACAAACTATTGCCATACATTCTGTCGATCCTTGAACCAACTTTACCATCTGCCGAAAAACATGTAAGATCTTTACATTGAGGTTTTGACATTTTATAGGTGTCAACTAAATTTACATTATCACATATTTGTTTTAAGTGTCTCTGTGATGTATCAGTATAAGTTGAAGTTGCATTCCTGTCATTTTCTTTATCTACGACACAATTAAAGTCACCACCCATTACTAAGCTCTCAGTGATGTTATCTAGTGCTGGTGTAGAAATCTCATTAAAAAAATTACGACGTAGTTGATGAGATGCAGGTGCATATATACACAGCAGCGTGAAACGTGTGTGTTGTATGTCTATTGTGACTTTCATCCAGCGACCATTTGCATCTGATACTGAGGATATTATATTTACATAGGCTGAACAACGAGGGCGTATAAGAATTTCTACGCCAGCACTATTATCTTGAGATAACGAATAGAATATTCTGGATCCAGAAATCTTTTCTAAATTATCATATAATTCTGACTTCTGAATCTTTGTTTCCTGTATCAAAGAACTGTCAATCTGCTCATTTTTAGAGTCTCTAGTAAGTGACGCTACTTTATGTCACTATTTAAGCCTCTACAATTGAGTGCACAAATTAACTAAAACGTAATAACATGATGTGTACAACCGCCATTATTAAGCTAACTAGGCTGGTTTTTTCGACCCTCTCTTAGACATTTACCTATTGTATTCTCAATCTCTGTACTACTTTTTTCAAATGCTTATATTTAATATATCTGAATCGTGATTCAGATGCCTGTAGTTAACCTCCTTTGCCGTCACATATGGAACTAACACCTCTCCTTCCTCTGACCTGAAAATTACCATTTCATGGGGTGATTATAACTGTGTTTGAATGGATGTATCGGATTCAGCCACTGACATATTGCCGTCTTCTATATCACTTTCCTCTATTTCTGATTCAGAACTGTCTCCATCTTTCTGTCGCATTGTTCCACTCAATCGATCCGAGACACCAATTACTGTTTCTATATTATTTAAATCGTCTAGATTAAGTGTACACAGTGGACAATCAGAGTTAGATTCTATATCTTGCGACCTGCATTTTACTTGCTCTAAATTAAAACTTTCTTCCAGAGAGTATTGATCATCATCTTCAACTTGTGTAAAATTAACCTCGCTGACATCAGACTTGGATTGACTTGTTACTAGAGTAAGGCTTAGCCCCTCATCTGGATCCTCTATTTCATTGCCTGCAACTTCAGAGATTGGATTCTTAGTTTTTCACCATGCTTCGATGACATTCTCTTTAGAAACATGCTTCTCATTAACCTGGACTTCAGCTACAATCTCAGCAGCCACCGGTGTTATGACATTGTCTTTGGAAACAACTTGCTCTGAACTTTTTATCAGTACCCTTTTTGACAGATTTGTTCTGCAGGCATCACAACTTAAAATGATCAGATGATCCACAAACCAGACTTTTGTTTTTGTTAGGGCAATCTGTTGCAAGATGGTCTGTCCGTAAGCAGATTCTACACGCTTTGATTTGCCCCCCGCCCTCTACCATAATGGCAGGATAAATCGACCATCTAAGGTGACCTTACTTGGGAGAGGTTGTTCTACCTTTTCGAACCAAATTCTTCTGATGCCATTTTCTTTTGTTCGATCAAGTGGATGGGGTTTGTGTTCTACGTTTTCTACGTTGCCATACTTGACCAATTCATTGATAACCCATTCATTTGGGATCTCTAACGGAACCCTCATCTTAACTAATAAACGATCAGATTCTATTTCCTCCACATTACACACCTCGCCCTTCACGACAAGGACCTCGTCGAGGAACCTTTCCTTCACACGTTCATTAACCACAGCGGCATTCCGCACAGATTTGGACACGTTAATGCGACCGTGAATGACCTGTAGGCCTGCCCCAACTACGTTCTTTAACCCATGATACACCTGAATTGCTGAAACACCTCAAGCCGTTGTCGTGACTTTAAGACTCAGGGTACGCTTATAGGAGGTTACCATGGTGTTGTTAAAAAGAGAACAAACATACTACTACAATATATAATGGGGAATAATACAAATATATACTCCCAAGACGTCAGGGAAAGAGCTAAGCACTAAATAAATAGTGTCCCCTTTTGCAACCCTGCCGTCTAGCAACACATTTACGAATAGATAGTAATAATAATAATAATATAATAATAATAATCTTTATTTCAAAATGGTACATCGTCAGTGGCCTGATGTTCCCGAGGCCCTCAAAAACATATATACACTATGTACAATAATATATAATTATATACACGCCAGGTATGTACAAATAGACATGTGTACAATAATTGCACTTACACGCACGCATGCACGCACTCGCTGAGACACGCAGGCGGGCGGGCAGGCAGGCATACAGTAAGGCAGGCAGGCATACAGTAAGGCAGGCAGGCAGGCAGGCAGGCAAACATGTAGGGAGGTAGACAGGCAGACTTATACTAGTTGCGAGTCTTTTCAAGGTAACAGGTAAGCTGTTAAAAAATATTTTGGGAAACTAATTTGACCGGACGCTGTAGCTACCTAAGGCAGCATCTGCCTCCAGCCATATTAGCCCCAAAATATTAAACAGAATATTTATTAAATCATACATGTTCAAGTTCACTTTATATAAATGTACATAACGACTGTGGTGGTAGAGTATTTGCAGTACAGTAATAATTACATGTGTGTAATATTCATAATTCTATGATTCGGTAGTAGTAGTAGTAGTAGTAGTAGTAGTAGTAGTAGTAGTAGTAGTAGTAGTAGTAGTAGTAGCAGCAGTAGTAGTAGCAGTAGTAGCAGCAGTGGTAGTAGTAGCAGCAGCAACAGCGGCGGCGGCGTTTGGCGGCGGCGGCAGCGGCGCCGGCAGCGGTGGTAGTAGCAGCAGTAGCAGTAGCAGTAGCAGTAGCAGTAGCAGCAGTAGTAGTAGTAGTAGTAGTAGTAGTAGTAGTAGTAGTAGTAGTAGTAGTAGTAGTAGTAGTAGTAGTAGTAGTATTAGCGATTGTAATAGTAAAAGTAATTTTTTTTTTTTTCATCCTAGCCCTTAATTATCGTATTATAATTGTCCCAAAGGAAAGCCTGGCACGTGTCTAAGACCATTGTGAATCCCAAAGCGTTTTCGTCTCTTCAGATGACCAAAACTTTGTCTCCAAGGCAGATGTGGCAATGAAACGAAGAAGAACAGATTATTATTATTATTATTATTATTAATATTATTATTATTATTATTATTATTATTATTTTTATTATTATTATTAGATGTTCATCTATCTTGTATGTTTGATGTGAATGACCTAAGTGTTGACGAATGCTTAGTATTTATTGGTACAGAATTCCACATTTGCGTTTCCATGTATGTGAAACTGTACCTCCCGTAATCTGTTCTTATTTTTGGAGGCTTTAATAGACTGTTCGTCTTCGACCGTAAATGTCGAGAATGCGTGTCTTCTACCAACGTAAAGATGTCTTTCATGTAGATAGGTGCAAGGCCGTTTAATGATTTTTATGTCATGATATTGGTCTTAATTGACATTCTCCGAGTTAATGTTGTCCAGTTCAATGTTTCGTACATTTCTTGTGATGGGGTCCTATAGGGTACCTCTAATATTATTCTAGCTGCACGACTAGTACAGTCGTATATTTGTTAGTTTGAACCACTAACTAAGTAGCTCACTAACACCTAGCGGATTAAAGGGGTTTCCTAAAGTATACTATCAAATATATGAATAGATAGTACAGTCATATATTTGTTAGTCTGGTCGAGTTGACCGGGGACAGCCAACTGACTATAACGATTACTATACTCAAAGAACGAGGCGTGTGCTTACAAATGACAAAGGAATTAAATCTACTCACTCAAGCGATCTTGCCAAATATAATGAGCTAGCCAATGAACTATAGGAATAGCATACTGGCGTGAGGAGAAATGCATTGCATTGCCCACAGTAAGAAGAGCCCTATTACATGGCGGAAACCGCCAGCTAAGAGGAATGCCTTTAGAAAATGGATACACAAATTCTGCTCCAGTCAAGACAAGAATTTACAAATTAAACATAAAGTTTGAAAGGAAATACTAATACGAAATATATGCACACATCTATCTACACAATCGTGCTAGAAACTAGCAAATTCGGGCAGCAATTGCAGAGCTAAATAAACGTGTGCGTTTAGTAGTAGTAGTAGTAGTACTACTACTACTACTACTACTACTACTACTACTACTACTACTACTACTACTACTACTACTACTACTACTACTACTACTACTACTACTACTACTACTACTACTACTACTACTACTACTACTACTACTACTACTACTACAACTACAATATTAATATACCTTGGTCCTGGACTGAAAATAAATGTGCGGGTGAAATCTGGATTCAAGGTTTTCTGAAACGGTACTAACCCCTTTCACTCAGAACTCCGGAACCAACCAGTTTGTCGCATTCCACATCCTTCAATTGGAAGATTTGTGTCTAATTTCTTTGACAACCTTCACACTGTCTTATCACGTCATTCGTATGTAGATGATACTGGTGTGACCACTGTCCCAAAGCCTGTTAAGATCATTGTGTTGAAAGGTGTGAAACAAGTTGACTTCCGCAGAGCATGATACTTTAGTAGCGCTGTGTTGTGTACGAAATGTGCTTTGAATCTATATTCCTCCATTAATTATCTTTCCACGCGTGCATTTGAAAGACCACATGCTGAAGGGAGCACCGCCATGAACAATGGGAGCAGCTCATAGTAGTGGGCGGATGCCTGCTGATCACTTCATGACATGGATGGAACATTTCATAAAGCACTCAAACTGCTCTAAGGAGAAACCTGTCATTATTATGCTAGATACTCATGAGAGTCACATTTCGATAGGCCTATTAGAGCGAGCAAAGAAAAATGGCATTACATTACTTACCTTCCCACCGCAATGAAGTCATAATTTACAGCTGTTAGATCGTTCAGTGTATGACCCATTCAAATGCTACTACACTGCAGCATGTGACACCAGGAAGGTTAACGACCCTGACATTTCAATGACGATCTATGATATTGCCGGGGTAGTAAGGGTAGCATATCCGTTGGCATTTACATCTAACAATATCCAGTCAGGGTGTTCTGCTACTGGCATCATGCCGTTTAATCGTGGTGTGTTTTCAGAAGAGGAATTTCTGTCAGCGTATGTAACAGATCGATCCAATCCTGGTGCACATGTCGAAACAATCTCAGAACCCACACTCAGTGATAAACAACCATCTGCCCACATTCCTCTCACATCACTATTAGGAGAATCATCACGTAACCAATACTACTACTCCAATACCAACTATACCGACTGACCACGTCTCAACAAGTATAGCGAGTGGGGAATCTGGTATTGTTCCGTCCATTCCAGAATCAGTAATGCTTATATCTGTATTTAGTTCATCAACTAGCACAGCAAATGAAGGAACGGACCAGTGCACTCCAGTTCCCACTTCACCGTCTAAGCTAGAACTGTCACTGCCTTGCCCCGATCCTTCCACGAGCAAGGGCAGTGAGTTCGAGCAACAACACACACCCGTTGGAAGTCCTAATGCGCCAGCAGTTTTGTGAACGCCAGAAGAGACCCTTCCTTATCTAAAGGCCGATGCACGTAAAAGACCAAGTGCCGGACGAAAGATGCGTACACGTATTCTCACAGACACACACACGCACGCACGCACGCACGCACGCACGCACGCATGCACCCACCCACCCACCCACCCACCCACCCACCCACACACACACCCACCCACCCAGCCCCACACACACACACACACACCCACACACACACATACACAGAGGAGAAAACAGCAATATAGGAGGCAATCACAGCCCGGGGTGCAAAGAGGCAGAGCACCAATGGCAAAACCATCAAAACAGCAAACTGTGCAGGTTAAAACGCAACTGCAGAAGTGTAAGGGAAAAGGAAAGAAAGGGAAAAAGAAGTTGAAATATGAATCCAGTTCAGATGAAGAAGAAGATAGCATATGTCTTGTCTGCTGTGAGAGCTATGAGAACAGTCGCTCTGGTGTACAGTGGTGTCTGTGATTTCAATGCCAGCATTGGGCTCACAAAGAGTGTACATCTCGTGATACTAGATATTATGTATGTGACGACCGCGATTCAGATCGATATTTTACTGACCATCACGTTGACTGGCCATTGGCGATGTTACGTTTGCGCCTTATTTAGTTGTTTCTTATTATATTCATTTGATATGGTTTAATGCAGATTGGTTTGACGTTTTCTGACACTTCGTACATCTTCGTTTCGTGCAAACATGATCTGTCCTATGGAGCATTGCCTATGGTCTTGCAATCCCCACACAGTAATATTACCTTAATGATTCAATCATTTGGATGCATATTGTTTATAATAAGGGTCTTTGTCTACAAGCCTTACTTGTTTGACAATTTAAACAGTTATTTGTAGTGTGTCACAATGTGGCACAGGTTCTGTCACAAAGTAACACTCAACCACAAATCCACCAATAAATTTTATTTTAGAGGATGGGTAGAATACTTCCTGAGTAATTTCACAGAATATATATATATATATATATATATATATATATATATATATATATATATATATATATATATATATATATATATATATATATATATATATATATATATATATATATATATATATATATATATATATAGCCCTTGCTGTAAGCATAAAACAAATTAATATATTGTAATAAAGGGGAAGTTATATTGTAGTACACTTTATTGGTTCAACGTGCCCCTACTCCCCTACCTCATTACACTCTGCTGTACCATGATATACTTTCATCATACATTCATATTAATATGACAAAGACGTGTTGACTTTCTACGACCTTGGCACTCAACCACATAATTAAGATCACTACGCTTCTCTACTATCAAATACGGACCTTCATACTTAACCTGACGTGTACCGGGGTGAGGTAGTAAAAGTAGAACTATGTCCCCGACCTCAAATCTTCTTTCTACAGCTTTCCTATCGTATAACCTTTTCATGTGCGTTTGCACAGTTAACAAATTATTTCTTGCAAATTCCCTGGTAAGTTTTAATCTTTCCTTAAATTCTGTGACATATTGGCTAATATCACCAGTTTCTTGATGATCTATCAAGGAGCTTCGCAATAACTTTCATGGACATGTGACATCACGTCCAAACACTAGCTCATTGGGACTAAAACCAATCGACTCTTGTAAGGAATTTCTAAATGAAGATATGAGAAAAGGTACACTTTCATCCCAGTCATTCTCTGTTTGATAAAAATAACGACGCAACATTGACTTCAAAGTTGTGTGCTATCTTTCCAGGGCACCCTGCGTTTCTGGATGATAAGCGGTAGATGTTACAGTAGTGATATATAATGCATCAGCTATTTGTTTGAAAGCTGCTGAGGTGAAATTAGACTCTTGATCTGACCTAATCGTTGTGGGTAATCCAAATGTTGCAAAAAACCTGAATCAGTGCTTTGATCACACTCTTAGTAGTAATATTGCGCAAAGGAAATGCCTCACAATATCTGGTTGATTGGCACATTACAGTTAGTAGGTACATGTTACCCTGTTTAGTACGAGTCATGGGACCAACACAATTGAGAATCAAGGTGGAGAAGGCTTCTTCAAATGCAAGACTTGTCTGTAATTGTGATTTGCTAATTGTCTGGTTGGGGGTGCCTGCAATTTGACACACATGACAGCAACGACAACAATTAGTTACATCTAGGTTTATATTAGGCCACTAAAAATAGCAAAATAATTGTGTTGCTGTTTTTGATACACCTAAATGACCTGTACCAGATTCGCCATGTGCCATTTCCAAAGTGTTGTTTCTAAATGATGGTGGACACACGACCTGATGAATCTCTCTCCATGGTTCACTAATACTCGCATCTCTAGGTCGCCATTTTCTCATCAGCACGCCATTGTGTAAATAATAACAGACCCGCTAATCTTTCTGATCACATCTACACAAACCATTTCATAATTACGGGCCAAAGTTTTATCCGCTTTTTGTTCTTCGATTAAAGAAAGCTTACCAGGGCCTGTGGATGCTAACATTTGAACATCTGGAGAAGAAATACAAGTGTCTTCTAACAAATTACACTCATCATCTTGAAGTTTCATTTTCTTACCTTGAGTTTGGGTTGTAACACAAGATGGATGGGTTTCGTTAGCTTCTACAGGTCTCTTACTGTCGAAACGATCAGGTACAGTTGATGTTAGACACTAATCGCTACCAGCAAACTGGATATGCATTGCTTCAGGAAATAACTAGGATTCTAAGCAATTTCCCAAAAGAACACCCACCCTCTCCACAGGAAGATAACTTCTAGCTCTTACTACTGCCTCGCCTGTATAGTGTTTAGATTCAAGGATAACCTTATGCAATGGGGCACTCACACATCCCACCTCTACCCCATACATTATTACACTTGCACCGGTTTCACTGGTTTCAGAGAATAGGAGAATAGCTCTGCGAACCAAGGGTTGAGAAGCATCCGTGTCTCTCAGTACAGAAACACAGACTTTGCCATTACCATTAACTAATGACATTTCAGCTTCAGACAGACATGGTGAAAATATAGCAGGAACTGTCACCACGTTTCGAAGCGGTTTGTAATCATTGGGTGCGTTACTAGTTTCTGTTTGTTTTACAACTGCTTGAGCATACACAAACGGCTTAGTATCATGTTCAGCTTGTGTCGCTGTGTCCTTCTTTGAGTCATTTATTCTCGCTCGACATTGCGCAATTTGATGATCCGGTTTCTTACAGTAGAAATAATTACCAGACGGTTGACGCTGATCCGCAGCTTTAGGACCGCGATCAAATGCACGTTTCTCATGAAATGTATTGGAGCCAGACTGTTTATTATGAAATGTATTGGAGCCAGACTGTTTATTCGACGTCATTGGATTGGTGTTTTTCCTACTACAGGCTGGTTCGCTACGCACTAAAATGTACTCATCTGCTTCATAGCCGCTTCAGAAGCAGTTTTCACGTGCTGCTCCTCCAAGTATATACGCAAATCATGACCAGCGCATGTCTTAAACTGTTCTAACAACACCAATTCCCGCAATGTTGCACTTTGCATTGCTAATCCGGCGGTTTCTTTCCAACGGTTGAACCAAGTTTCCTGCTCCCTCGCCAATTCTGTGTGCGAAATATCGGCCTGTTTAGTGCATGTGCGAAATTTGTGCCCATACGCTTCTGGAGACAGTGCATATGCACTCAGCATACTATGCTTTAAGACATCGTAATCGTTACTCTGATCACCAGATAACGAAGCATACACTCGTTGTGCTTCACGAGTTAATACAGTTTGCAACTGTAATGGCCAATAACACTTTGGCCATTTTATATTAACAGCCACTCGTTCAAAATCATCAACATATTTATCTATATCATGTTCCAAAAATCGGCACTAATCGTACTTGTTGAGAGACATTGAATTCAGGAGAAGGGGAGGTGATGATGGAGCATGTTTAGTTAATTCCAACGCTTTCAGTCTAATTTTGCTGTCCAAGTCAATCCGTAATTTAGCAATCTATAAATCATGTTCTAATTCTATCGGCTGAATTGCTATCTGTACATTATCAGTGGAATTGCCCGTGTATTCGTCTTTCTCGCCTTCATCCTCTCCATAAGCAATGTCAGCTGTCAAGTTCTTAAACAATCTGTCCACAAGTACATGTTTACTGACACGGGTCTTGGCGTCCTCCAACCCAAACAAATGACTACTATCATACACACTTCTCTGGTAAATGTTCCGAGATACTCTTCAGTTGGGCCAGCCAGGAAAGCTTCTCTATCAAACTTCAACATTATCAATCAGAATTTCGTACCATAAATGTCGTCAACAATTCTCACACTTCACTAACGTGATATCCCAGATCAGAAAGTTCCTTATGAACGTGCTGATCCCGTACGCGCTCCCATGTTACGATATTGTCTAGTGTATGATTCATAGTATGAAGCTGATATGGCATGATGTTGATGATTGAAGTGAGAGATTCGACTTGATGACATTGATGGATAACGCTGTGTTGTCAACTGGCAGGTATCGAGTACTCACAAAAACAGGCATGGAATAACTAGAAATTTATTGATCATTTCAAGACTTAAGACCAGTTCAATATAGGCATCACACACATGCTCACACTCACTCACACATTCGCACTGAAACATCAATACAGAAAATAACATTTAGAGAACATGACGTGATGGCGCGTGCTGCTGCTGCTGATGGTGTTTGGTGCCTAAACCCAAGCCCGAAATGTGTTATGAGTTTGACATGAATCAGCTTGACAGTTTGTAGATTACGCAATATTGACGATACTCACGTCACGATATGATTTAGTCCATTTTTATTTGGTAACGTCCTGACTGGATTAACATATGAAGTCCGCGTGGTTCGAATCCCGAAATGTTACAAAATGTTCGTTTGTAATGGCCAAGCCTGTAAAGTCCTGTCTTTACAATACTATAGCAAACAACGACGAACACCTCGCGGTGACAACTGAAACCACCCTAAGCCTCTGTGTCAGCCGTCTCTCACATTAACTGGCAACGACGCTTCACACAGCAACAGGATAATACAACAGCTTACAGTCTATTGGCCACATGCGACGAAACTCTACGTTTCAATGGTACTTGCACCGCCGTACAAGTCTGTCCACCTCTTCGACCTTGCTCGTGCTCGTCAGGCGTTCATCAAGTCTCTGCCTCTCTCTCATCAACACGCACGCCTCCTCACCGTTGTTTCTTCAGTCTCTTCCGCGTAGAAAATTAGTACCATTTATTATGTAAAACAGCTCAACACATTGATATGATATTTGCACAGCAAATACATTGGTCAACAGTACCCGCACCCTTTCTTAGTATTAGCCGTTATTGGGTGGTGTTAAGGACTTGAGCACAGATAGGCACCAAGTTCACTCACACATGCATTCAACCTACAGGGCGGTACAAAATATGAAACAGCTGAATTACGTAACACTGCTACAAGGGTAAACCGTCACTAAATCACAGTCCTAATATCTCCCCTATCAAACATTCTATTTCATTTTCACTGCGCCTAGTACTGCCTAATACATGCCCACTGTTCTGAAACTGGCGTTGTGAATAGCGGGATCCAGTTCTAGCTATGCCACGCCCATTTGTAGCTGATCTACGTTCGCGTTTTTGCGTGTATTACGCATCGATTATATAATTTAAAGCTTGAATTCGCCGAACCCTCGAGTTCGACGTAACTTTACGGATAAGATTTTGAAGATTTGGAATCTAAATCCACTGACTGCTGGTACTGCATATGGCAGTAACAAAGCCCAGTCGAAATAATTTTAAAATATTCAATGTATTGCTTTGTATACAGTACGTCCATCAAAGACTTGTCTAGCTTCGTCATGAACATTGAAAAGCCGGCCAAGTGTACGAATTCTATATTTGTACAATCGTCGTAATTTTCAATGTATGTATTGTGAGCCATCCTACATGTGATGTAATTGGGTACGACGTCTTATACTTGAGTGACGCATCCATTGCCCAAATAAGTCGCTTAATAGATTGAGGACATTGCGTATCACACGATCGGCAATTTAGGTAATCAGTTTGTGACTTATTGCAGTGTGTTCAAGTGACGACTCAAATAAATCTTGATTAGGGTCAATGACTTTCATGCATCAGATATATTGTTTCATCTGTACACGGAACAAGGTAACTCAGGTCGCTCTAAGCAGTGGTCAATGTTACTCTGTGAAATTGGCACAATGTGAACAATATTATGCTTTATCTACTCATAGAAATGGCACCGTGAAAAACACATGGTGATGGCTTGTATAAATATGATTGGTCCAAAATTGGGGCACACATAGATATGATCCAGCACGCGCTGTTGACTCCTGTCTGAGTGGCACACATCTCACGAAATCAGGACATGCTCACCCCGTCACTGCTTTCTCTCTGGTAAAGCGACAAGGCGATGCCCTACCCATTGAGGGACAACATAATGGCTGAAACACCTTTAGCACCGCCTCTTCATTGGATCCCACATTAGATCCGTCTGTGGGAGGAAGTCTTCCTTGTATGCAAGAAAATGCAATACATTGGTTCAATGATATTTCATCTTTGTTCGCAACAACTATGCTCATTACACAGGCGACATAGGTCGATTCTGCACGCATCAATTCTCAAGGAAATTCACCTTTCCAGAGTATACATCTATCAATTTGACGTCATATGACATTATAATCAGCTAAGCGGCGTGTAGGATGACATTATTACCATTAGGTCATACATGATTCTATGTGCGCCGTATTTAACTCTTAATAGTCCGACACGTTGTATGAATTGTGTTCCTCTACTATTTAATAAACAAAGGCAGCAACAGCGCCCAGTCAAATTATTTTCAAAATATTCAATATCTTACCTGTGTGATCTTCTGGAAATTGGTAGTCAGAGAGTTCGGAGAACGATATATCCCAATACGAGCCAGGTGTGGGTAGAGCTTAGCTAGAGATGGGTGGACCATAGCTAACAATGGAACGGTCCATTGAGAACCATGTTCACCGGGTAATCTCACATACGTCCAAGTTGTTATCGGCCATAACGATCGCTGATCGACTGAGTTCGTAGGCAGAACGATCAAATTGTTAAGGGCTTTCATGGCGCAGTTAATTAGTCCAGGCATAAGCGGTCACGAATAAAATAAACGTGTGATCATGTGGCATTACAACAATAGCATACGCGGTTTAATTGTAAGTCTATACATTTGACGGAGAGCTATGACTGCCCTGGTTCTGTTGGATCGCTCACCTCTAGGCTCTGCTCTGGACGAATTATCACAGCAAATATTACGCTAATGTTGGCCGAATACCGAGCCGCGTTGCCATGGTACTTGTAGAGTAAGCGGCGTTATGAAGGATTTTTCTCGAGAATACTCACTCAAGATCCTGGAAGAAATTATTAAGTTCGATTATCTTGTTTGATTGTTAAAACGATTGTTATTGCACGTTGGGCGAGGAAAGTGAAATGACTTAAGTTACTGCACCCGGCCTGGTATGCACTGTCAAGTGGTAAAGCCTTAGTTCGGCCCGTCTCGAAGCTCGCTTCCAATCATTGGATATGTTATATAGGACAACGTGTCTCCAGAGATAACGAGCATATTTACATTCCCGATGGTCCATGCCATCAAGACATGGCTTCCCTGTCTACCGGGCACTGGCCATTATTGACCGTCGCCTGTACAGGTTGTAGTCTGATACGTTGCTACATTGGTGTTAATTAATACAAGAACGCATTTCTAGCCATACACCGCCAATTTCTAGCTATGCTCCGACGACCACTCTTTACTGGTGTTGGAAGGGACATGAAGATTTGAAAACTGAATTCTCAGAGTCAAACACTCTAGGCTACTACGGATGTAATCTGTTGAATATCTTGTATTTACTTGTAAATACATCACATGCATGTGAGGTTGTGCCATCTAAGAGCATCTAGAAGATAAAAACTAATATTAAACTGTAATAAAATCATGAACCATCTGACTCCTAAAACATCAGAAACGTCCAAAAACACTCTATGATAAGACTCTTGAATAGTTTGACATAAATATGCCTGAGAACTGTTGCTGCCTAGGGCATAAAGGCATAACGGATGCAACAGCTTCCAGACAAAGTAGTTTTAAAATATTCAACAGCTTACAGACCCGTTAGATTGTCTTGAAATCGAGATTTGATGGCTTCAAGGTTCAAAGGACCATAATTTTTCACGACATCTTCAGGACTTATGAGAAAACGTTTTTGTTATATGAGGCAGGGGTTTGGTGGGGTTGTGGGTGGGGGAGGGGTGGCCAGGGGCTGGTCAAGATATGGGGCCGCGGGCAATAGCCCCCGCTGCTCCTATTATAATCCACTACTGGAGAATACGTACGCACGGCGAAGGTACAGGTATGGGGTAAGGTAATGGAGGTATCCAATATGTCACTCAAGTATTTGACATCCATTGTCAAGTGGTACGAGTGCAAAGTATTGTTCAATGGATGAGACTTTTAACTATATCTTCCCATCTCTAACTAAGATCCACACACTCATTGTCCGTGTTTGGATCAATCCAAGCATGAATGCCAGAACCCCAATATCAAGGTAACTACACCGGTAACCTGTTGAATATTTTGAAACTAATTTGACTGGGTCAGTCAAATTAGTTTCAAAATATGAAACATAATTTGTATTAAGTAGTAAAACATGCAATTCGTATACATGACGGACAGTTAAAAACTTCATGACAAAACAAACCTAGTTACGTCATGCATTACTCATTATGATTGTGACGTTAGCCTAGTAATTGATTATGACGTCATTTACGTGACTGACAAATTCGGTCTCCAGCCAACTTCCCACAAATGCAGTGCACCTACTACTGCTTAGCGTTAACCGGAACCCATAACAGACACATTGTTTCAGTTAACGCTAAACTGTAGTAAGAGCTATGAACTGTGGGAAGTTGGTTGCAGACCGAATAGGATTGATCACGTGTTCGAATCCTAGCTCGGTATGATGAGAGTCTAAAAAGCTAAGACAGTTGCGGAGTGAATGAATCGCACGGGGTGTGAATATTTCATTAATTACTATACCATATTAAAGCGAATTACCGCATCAGTTTTTTAAGACACTGCAATATACAAACATTATTCTATCGTTGCATTCTATAACGTGTGTAAATAGTGAAAGTAATGTAGGCATCTTTTTAATCCACAGGGAGACGTTAAATTCAAGCGTCTCTGCATCGACATGTTTCCCAGACAAACATCGATTACTGGCATATAGAAGTAAGAAGTGTCGATTCAATGTACGGGTAGGCATTATTAGGATCGCATGGCAATACTTATACCGTACTCACATTCCCTCGTATTTTGTATACACAGAAGGATCAAACACTGATACGTGTAAATAAATGCATTAGGTAAGTCGAATGATCTTTGCCTTCTGCAACGAAGATCACTTAGAGTAGGCATCGAAAACACGTATTAAGCGGCACCCACCCACGCACGAGCACGCGCGTGCACACACACACACACACGCACGCCTGCCCAGGCATGCAAGCATCTACGCACGTACTCACATATATACTCATGTATGCAATGCGCACACTTACGTACGCACACAGACACGAACGTACGCACCCATCCCAAATCCACCCGCACACACACACGCACGCTCCGCGGCACACACACGCACGCTCCCCAACACAAATACAGACTCTCACACACACACCCACACGCACGCAGGCACACAGGCACGCAGGCACACATGCACGCAGGCACGCACGCACGCACGCACGCACGCACGTACGCACCCATCCCAAATCCACCCACGCACACACACACGCACGCTCCGCGGCACACACACGCACGCTCCCCTACACAAATACAGGCTCTCACACACACACACACACACACACGCACGCACGCACGCACGCACGCACGCAGGCAGGCACGCAGGCACGCACGCACGCACGCACGCACATACAATCGTACACGCACACACGCACGCACACATGCACATACACGCTCACGCACACAAAAACACAAAAACAGACACAAACACAAACACACATACACACATGCGCACGCACGAACGTATCCACACACACACACACACACACACACACACACACACACACACACACACACACACACACACACACACACACACACACACACACACACACACGCACGCACGCACGTACGCACGTACGCACGTACGCACGTACGCACGTACGCACGTACGCACGTACGCACGTACGCACGCACACACGCACGCCACCCCCACCCCGCCCCATCACCCCGCAGCCAACACACGCGTACGCATTCACACACACATAGACGCACACATACGCACGCACGCTCGCAGGCACGTACGCACAAACAAATGAACGGAAGAATGAACGAAATCATGCATGCACGCACCCAGGCACGCTCGCACACACACTTGTTCAATGACAAATTTCTAGAACAAAATCTTGTCTTGTCCAGTTATCATATACGTCATTATTATCATTCCTTACTGTGCTGTTTCCATTGGTCATGCCAGTATTACTCATCTGTAATTCCCATCAATAGCCACACCCCGTACTAATACACGCCCCCACACGCAAGGCTCCGCCGTTCGCGACTGTACTTGCAGTAATTTGATCTCCTGCCATGTGACGCAACATCTCGAACGGGTTTCAGTCCGCCAGTCAGATTTCCTTTATTTTTTGTCCGTGCACTTTCTTTGGCGGACGTTTATTGACGCCAGCTCATTATTTATATTTATGAATCTTCCTGAACGTATCGCAGACATAGGATGCTTGCACGTTACTTGGGCGTGGGGTGGAAGGCCGAAAAGCACTTATTAGGACCATGATAGCCACAGTGCATGTTAACACGTTATGTCGGCCAGTCAACAAAGCGTGTGTCGCCTTGTGAATGAAATTTCCAACTACTGAGAGAAACCCTTTTACACCTCGATTAACGATTGCAGACAGTTTCGCAAGACCTATTCTTTAACATACTATTGTGGCATCATATACTTGAGTGGCAGATGTGATTCATCAATTGAGAGAGGTTCTTGGTTGCTACTCAGATTGCAGGAAATAGCTTTTAAAAGTATACCATTTCTAAAAATGTAGCTGGGTGAAAATCACTGGACCTCCTCCATCATCATATCCGAAGCTGCCCATCCTGGACCGCTTCATACCAATGCCACCAAATGAAATTTCTTTTATTTATTTAATAAATTATTTTATTATTTTTTTCTATGACGGGAGATATTGAAAACCCCAATATTGCCGAGTACTGCTATAATACAGCTTTGTCTGGCATTTCCCGATGTTGCATTGCAAGGATAATGACAGGATACAGTTATATCTGATGGAATGTGGGCCAACTGAGTGAGAAATCGATAATCAGTACAATAAAATAAATATCTTTATACACGTGATTTCTGGGATCTGAGTCGCAAGACGACCTGCGCAAACCTAGTAGAGACGCATTAAATGACTACGATGTGCATTGCATCATATTGTGAAAATAATGATCTGCAAAATACCATTTTTCATCATAAACTTGAAACGGATTCACCACACTATTCATATACTAGTAATTGTTGCCAAATTAGTATTTGCCATTCAGTCGAGATTTGCTAATATATATTAAATAGTGGCCAAATAAAAATAATTTCTAGGCGATTGAATCATCGAAGTGACTTTAATTAGATCCCATTGTATTGGAATCCTGTTCATAAATACCAAGCATAACTGAACTGCCAACTCTCTTCGATAACACTAAATGAGAGATAAGCAATTTGCAGATATCCGATGTGACACTCACGAATATAACGCCATATACACGTATGTCAAATATAGGCCTACGTCACAATCAAAATAATGAGTGAAGTATGTAGTTCCGTCACACACTTTGAATAGTCCGTCACGTATACGAAATGCATGCCCTTACAATTACTAAATAGTCTGTTCAATATTTTGTAACTAATTTAACATTGAGCTGTTGCTAGCATAGGGCTTTGCCATAGGCAGCAAGAGCACTCATTCATATTAGTTTATATATATGCAACAGCTTAGCTGTGTAGTTTCCTTGATATTGAGAGTCAGGGAATGCAGGTGTAGAGCGATCCCACCACGTGCAAAGCGTGGTGGGGCTTAGAAAGTAATGGACGGGCTATAGCGCGATATGTATCACAATATGAGAAAGATAAATATCAAGCATGCTCTTGATTACGACAGAATAACAGCAGAGCGCTTCGAATATGGAGGTGCAATGGTTATCAGAGGTATTATCACAATCTGCACTTCAATAAATTATGGACTTCAACTTCCATCTGTATCAGAAGTAATGAAAATTGGACACCTAACTACAGATTACAAGAGAAACGGTCACAGTTATACAGGAAAATACAGAGATGTTTATCATCACACAGTTATTATAGATCAACATCCGTGAACGTATCAATGATCTCATTGCCAAAACGCAGAATTCACTGCAATTTGAATTTAATAAGTGGATCTCCCCAACATCTTGCACCCTTGCACTATGAGGATCGGTTCTGGAAACCAACACCAAATGATTAGACGCCTAGATCGTATTGCTGGATGTCAAAGCCGTATTTGCCACTGTCAAGCATGATACTCTCGTTCCTCGAGGCATTACTCCCTCCCTTGCCCTATCATTTTGGACATTCATAGCACTGCCATAGCTATAGTCAAATGGCTAAGCCAGCCATCAGAGCCAATTGTTATACAAAAAGGAGTGAGATAATGGGGCATATTGTCAACTGATCGGTACGAGATCTTCACCAATGGTCTTCAGAAATAGAGTGCAGACTTCCTGCTATGTGCTACCCTAGACACGTGGTCATAAGTCTCACGAACAGGAGCAGATGAGTGTGTGCTAATTAGCAGTAATGAGAATAGCTTCCAATAATTGGTTAATACAACGGCTGCCGACAGAGTGGCGGAGTGTATAAGTTACAAACACACAAGCATGCACTGTGTTTTAGCGCAGTAGCCATGTGTCCAAAATGTATAATGGTGTAGTACCTCGAATAAGCTCAGCTTCCATCTCGACATCCAGCGTGGCAATGCATTAACTAATGTTATCCTCACTATACAGACACACATACAAAGGCGGACAGCCCATGCACTCGGTACTTAGTACATGCTTACATGACATCATACTGAGAAATGCCACCCGAACCCACATATAATATTTTGATCTGTTGTTTCCAGAGGCAGCAAAAGTACAGGTTAGTTTTGTTTCGAAAATCGTCAACATCCTGTCTGTATGGTTAAAGTGACATTGACATTCTATATTAGTGATTATTCAGTTCCTTAAGCTGATGACGTAACACGGTGTCTGCGGGACCGAAGGTCAATTATCACGCATTGTGTAGTTTATCACACACTTTTCAGAGCCGTTTACAAATATGACTGGATCACATGAGATCGAGCTGACATGTCCATTAACTGTACTATTTGTTCTCAATGGAGGGATTACTGCGTGGGAAAGTGAATAGAATGGGGACAACACGGGTGATTACAGCGAGTAAATATATCAACAATCCCACTAGACAGAGTGTCTACCGTAATAACTCCTCTTTCTGGGCCTGTGCTGGATCAATCCTATGCCAATATGACCCCGAGTTAGATTCAGTACCGGTCCGGTAACCTGGGATATCAGGGTTGAATCTAACATGTTTACATAACATGTAGCATCAGCCACTTCTATTTGTCTAATTGCTTTGAGAATACTAAAGCATATCTATCCCGTCGTATACCTTTTAGATTCGGGGAAATTTGAGACAATTGGCTAGGAATAATTGAGGATTCCAGTGTCTCAGTCACATGGCATCATAATCAACTACGTGACATGTAGGCAGACCTCATAATAAATTACGTTATAAATGACTCGATTTAGGTCGTGTTGAACGCTTAATAGTCCGCTAGGTTTCACGAATTGTATGCCTTCATTATTTAATAAACATGGTGTTGACTATTTCGAAACTAATTTGACTGGGTGGTGTTGCTGTCATTAGGCATAATTCATTCAGACGTTCATTTAAGCGAGCCCGTTATTTTGCACAGTATTCTCCGCATCCGCGCACTAGCCATTCGGTCTAAAATCCTAAAAAGCAAGATCGCAACTTCGAGACAACATATAGCAAACAAGAGACAACCGGCAGTAACAAGGCGACAACCTAGCATTACCACAACACCAGGCAGGAGTACAAGAAACAAGCGGCAGCAACCTCGATACAAGCGACCTTTAACATTTCCATCTCAAGAATCTGCGATATTTTCACTCCTACCTTGCACATTGTGACGTGGCAGCCATGGTGTGCTTGCGCAAGGTATCTTCTATTATGCGCGATCTTGCTCGATATTTGGAAGCGATTCCTAGTGAATGCATTCCTACATTCCATTCGTAACTGTTAGTAAATGCGATATTTAAAATGATGGATTGAAATATAGACTTACAGTACCTTTAGAAAGTGCGTCTCTGTGGACCAAATAGCATTCTTGCCAATGCATTGCACTTGTCTGATGTAACTTGGTCATCAGTGGTGCTTTTCAACTATACATGTTGTGCAGTTACAAATAAGCACGATGCCTGCCACCGCAAACAGCATCATATCATTAACCAATATAATCGGAAGGACAGCATAATTTGTCTAATCATTACACACTATGTGGTGTTATAGGCTCATACAATCAAGGAAAATTGCCCAACAAACATGGTTTGTGATTGCCCTTGTTATCTGAATGCCACCTGACACCCCTCCTCAGAGAGCTCCTCAGAGAGCTTAGTCGTACTCTTTACTAATGCCACCTGACACCCCTCCTCAGAGAGCTCCTCAGAGAGCTTAGTCGTACTCTTTACTAATACATATAAGAGTCATAGAGGGCACCACTCGGCGATCCCGCTAAATGTGATATGCACCGAGCTAAAAGAGGCACCATGACCAAAAATAGCATAACTGAGCTAATAAGGACGATAGTAGAGCTCAGCAGTAGCTTAGAATGTTTCCAAATCAAAATAAACGTACTTTTGAATATTCTGAGCATAGTTAGATTCGAGACCTAGTAACGTATATGAAATATGCTGATTGTATTTCAGTGATATGTTGGCTAGGTATGAGCTACCGACTCGAAAGATTAACTTTCAATAATAATTATAATTTAAAATCATTACTTTCAAATCCCTGACAAAATGGTGAAATTAGCTTACTTCTCTCCGGCTCTTGGCGATGCATTGGATCCACAATATGATTCATCTGGACAGCAGAGCACTCCAAAAGTCAGGTTTGAGTGCCTAATTCCGCGTCAACTAGGGTCTATGTGTTTGTGCATAGATGAGATCGCTGAGACACAATCATTGCATTTAGACGTAGGCCATCCCTTGTAATTTATTAAAATTAAGATTGGATACATGTATTACGCACTTATATAAAACTTCAACTCACACCTAACAGAGATGACTCGCGTCATTTATTAAGTTGCAATGGTAAAATTAGTGCTTTGAATTCCAACAGGTTCATATATATATAAGAATATATCAATTAACATTAATAACATAGTATTATTATTATTATTATTATTATTATTATTATTATTATTATAATATTTATTATTATTATTATTCTCAACATCATCATCGTCATCATCGTCATCATCGTCACCATCATCATCCCCCCACCCCACACCACCACACTACACCACCAAACCAGCACCGCCACAGCTAAAGCTACCGCCACCACCACCACCATTTAGTAAAATCTACAACACTTGATTGCTTATTTTGATACATATTTGGCTAATTCTCAGCCGTTAACCCATAATAGAGAGCAGCCCTCGTGGCACGCAAACACGGGTGTTAACAAATTGGATTTCGGCATCCACATAAATACTTACCACAATAGAACAGAATTTGGACGAAATTCAATTTGCATTAATGTAAATTAATAAATTATATTTCTTTAATGCAAGCATATTTTTTTATGATCCTCCCCTTGTTAAATATCACATGGAAACCGATACACTAGTTTCACATATTTATGACTAAACGGTTGAACACATTTTGGTTCAGAAAATGTATCATACAATAATTAAACTATGTTTAGATTTGGTTAGATGAAAAGGTGCTCACTCGTATTATTTCGTCGCATTGTAAGTGTTAATAATGTTGTTTTCTTTATCAATTTAACCCTTGCCACTCTGATGCCAAGATTCTTTCTTTTACATTGTCAAACTGGTGTACAAATGTGTTGAAAAGTGAGCACCATTTTATCCTTTAACTTAATTAGAAAGGTTTACGTTTCGACATCATGTTTGCTCTATAATACCTGTCCTATCGTTCAGTAAATAAGGATCTGGGTCAATTATGGGTCAGATGCCAAGGCTATACTCATCGGAACTATAAACTATGTACATATCTACACTATATAAACCATTGATACACCTAACACCATTCCATATATTACCAGAGTACATGAATTACTCTTCCTACATATTAAGGTAGGTTATTCCGTGCTAATACTGAATCGTGTAAGCGTTATCAAAAGCCAATCACATAAGAGCATTATGTCACGTGCCTTCACTGAAGGGTAATACGTGGTGTTCTATCAAGGAGGATGTTGTAGTATATAAATAAACAGGGTTTACATTTGAGAAATTGTTAGAATCGTTACCACAGAATTGAAACTGGGTACAACAATTCTTGTCAATTGATATGTATGGGTGTTTTACATAGCTATTTTACGTATCAACATTATGTAACTTAACACTGTTTGTCAAATCAACTTACTATTCATCCGGATACAGGTATGTGCTGTGAGATTTGCTATGGTATCCTGGTGCAGGCCATCTTATATAGCTTTAAGGAACCCCATGCTAATCTAACCATTGGAAACACCATTGATGGCCTTACTAAAATCAACGGGTAAGGTACTAAGATCACCAATTTTGGTTTCTCTAAACCTAAATTAAGGCAATCCCCATGGACACACAGTTCACCATGTCTCCATGTGCCTGTCAGATATGTCATATTGGATATAAGCAGAACGGATATATCCGCCTGGAAAGAGGGCATTTACAAAGCGTGAGAAAGGTGTGGCGACGCGCAACAATTCTATTGTATGCCTAACTGTCTGACTGTTGCAAGCCACCAGGTATTACTTTGAATCGGCGATAACTCTTGGCCTGCTGAATACTTTGAAAGCAATTTGACCGAGTCAGTCAAATTGTTTTAAAAAATATTCAGCAGGTCACGACTTAAAGCCCATGGAAAAATCTAGTCTGCAGTAATTCAGCAAACAGCGTAAATACATCTTAACCCTTTGAGCCCAACTGGCCAAATACGGAAAAAACAGCTAGAATACAATAACGCTAGGATTCCATTAAAGCGTACGCGTATGCGTATCCGTATCCGAATCTTTTTTCGCTCCCATTACAAATAGATAGTATGAATCCATATGTCCGTATGCGTATGCGAACCCTGTCCGTATCCGAATCCGATCGCTACATGTTGCGATTTTATTCGGATACGGACAGCATTCGGATGTGGGATTCTTTGAAAATGACGTTTTCATTACGTCATTCATGGGCTTTCCCCAAATCGACACTATTATTCTGTACATGTGTTCCAATGTATACGTTAAATTCATAGTAAGCGTGCTGGAATGTGAAACTCACTGAAAAGCTGATATAGACTATTTTAGAACATATTCATGCTCGTAGTAGTAGTAGTAGTAGTAGTAGTAGTAGTAGTAGTAGTAGTAGTAGTAGTAGTAGTAGTAGTACCAACAGCAGCATCGGCGGCAGCGGCGACAGCGGTAGTAGTCATGGTAGTAGTAGTAGTAGTAGTAGTAGCAGTAGCAGTAGCAGTAGTAGTAGTAGTAGTAGTAGTAGTAGTAGTAGTAGTAGTAGTAGTAGTAGTAGTGGTAGTAGTAGTAGTAGTAGTAGTTGTCCAATTGTTTGAATAAAATCGCTACTTTCGGATACGCATACGCATACACATACGTACAAATGGAATCACTCATTCGGATACGCATACGCATACGCGTACGCATGCGCATGCGCATGCGCATTCGCATGCGGATACGGATACGCATACGCATACGCATACGCGTTAATGGACTACTAGCTTAACTATTATGTTGAATATTCTGCAGCTAATTCGACTGGAAGTTGTTGCTACCTATGGCGTCATCAGATTCCCGTCAAATTAGCTTTAAAATGGCCAACATCTTGCCATTTGCAGCTACCTTGAACTGAATATTCTGTGAATTCCCGCTTCACAGACTGAAATGAATGAGTGTTTATAGCGGTGATAATATAGCAAGGCTTTTTAATAAAGTTAAGTTATACATGCATTATGCAAAGATAATTACGAACAAGATTGCTTTTTTGGTTTACTATGTATAGACGAGTACAATCACTCAGTGGGTGTTGTGCAGGAGGCTGAACGCTAATTGACACACTCGCCTAACTGTCCTATGGTAACATTTCCCCCCAAGAACCCACATTACGTGAATCGTCGAAAGAAGATCATATTACAATTTCTTGATTTGTGGAAGCATAACAAAGAGTCCAATCATAACGCTGGAAAACTAGACAGGTATGATATTTTTTAAAAGGTACATTTGAAAAATAAAGCGTACCCAAAAAGCTACGCGATTTTGTATAAGGACAGCAATATGTAAACTAAGCAAATTAAAATAAATTAATTCATTTGAGACAATTAGGACAATTTATCATCAACTTCTTTAATCTAAGGTCGTGTTCACATTAGAACGTTACTCCGGTGTAACGACATTTACTAAAGTATGACGTTACATCGAGTTAACTCTCTAGTGTGAACATGACGTAAGATAGTCAAAATGTTAATATGGTTCAGATTTCTCCAAAATCCCAAGAAATAACGGCTGTCAATCAATCATCCCATAGTCAGAAGCAACAAACTATATATTCACCCATTCATTCGTCGTATGTTTAGTTAAAAATGACGTCATAAGTTGGGGGGGGGGGCGGTTCAATCGAGAAAAATGACGTCACAAGGATAGTCAGAAATGAGTGACGTCATACGTTAGGTTTTCTGCAGAGATTATGATTTGCTAACACTGTGTGTACCAGTTTGATATTTGCCACTGGTGAGTAGAATATGTCATTCAAATACGAAAGATTCCCAAGTTAATGTAAGACCGTTCGCTATAGGCATGTGTCCTTAAATTTGCCATGACTCAATACAGATAGGCTATATAATAAACCTTTGATTTAAGAAACATATTTCCCTAATGAATGGACTCAACTAAGAGAAATCGGAAACCGTTAATTATACATCCATATCTGTCTATAGCGAACTATGTGACTCAAGTATATGACGTCATAATCAATTACGTCACATGTATGGAACCGTCACAATCATAATCACTATTAATGACGTATTATAGCTTCTGCATGAAGATTGAAACAATCAGTTAAGTGTGCTAATGGGCCTTTCTAGTTTAAAATCTGGCTATCCGTCACATGACGTCATAATCAACTACGCGACGTAAGATGACACCATAACAAATGGCGTCATGAAAGACGTAGATAAGCGTTGTACCAATTGTATGCCATTACTATCTAATACATATTATGTTGAATATGTTGAAACTAATTTGTTACAGCAACAGCACCCAGGCAAATTAGTTTCAAAATATTTAACATCTTACCTGTATAGTTTTCTGAAAATTGATAGTCAGGGCGTTCGGTGATCGATCAATCCCAACACAAGCGACGCGTGGAGCTTAATTAGGGATGGGCGGGGCATAACTAAAACTGGAAAGTTCCATTTCGTGGCTTTGATGATTTTGCAATTCATTAAACATTCTCCTGAATATTGTTTTAACTACAGTAACTGTGATCTGCTGCTGCCACGCCCAACAACAGAACCCACAACGATTTAGAGCTAAATGATGTGAATAAACGGAGTTATTTATAGCTATACCCCGCCCATTACTATCTAAGCTCCTTTTTAATAAGTGAATTTCACTGGGTGTTGTTTACGAATGTCGCAGCAGCTACTACCAGTCACATCAACACATTCAAGGGAATATTTATTAAATCGCTAATTTATTGAAGACAATTCGGAACTAGGGCATTGTGATAGTGATGTCAGTTAGTGTGTGGCGTATTTGGTGATGACATCATATACTTCAGACTATCTATAATATATGTGTGTTATATGTGAACATGTTAAAACTTATTCTGTCTCAATGCGCTCAAAATGCTACTTATCAATATTATGTTATTCCGGTCAATAAAAAAAATTATTTCTCTGGTTGAGGCTAAAAAGACTATTTTTGCAATCTACCACTGGAATTTAGAAAACAGCTTTCTGTTGGTCTGATAATGTACATTTCTCAGCACCATCGAAGATACTGTTTGGCTGGTTTGACGATTAAAATAATAATGATTAAGAAATGCCAAATTGCTGCTAATTCCTTGTCTATTTGCAGACCAAGAGGATAGGCCTACTGTTTTTTGAGAATTACCACTGGAATGACAAGCTCGGTTAGCAAGCCAGTCATACCAGTTGGTAACTAAGATGACGTCAGAAGGCATATTGTACGAAACGTGTGTCGAAGGACAAGCTACAATACAAGCGTCAACAAGCGGAATGTCGCACAACGTAATATGTACGCGAGTTTTTAGCCTTCAGATCCACAACATACGCATCTCACATAGTACGATTTCAGCCCCATAGTGAACATACACCTCTGTAAAATAATATGTACAGTTGCTGCTGTTGTCGTCGTCGTCTGTGTTGTTGTTGGTGTTGGTGTTCTTGTTCTTGCCGTTGTTGTTGATGATGTTGGTGTTCTTGTTCTTGCTGTTGCTGCTGTTGTTGTTGTTGCAGTTATTGTTGTTGTTGTTGTTGTTGTTGTTGTTGTTGCCGCCGACGCTGCTGCTGCTGCTGTTGTTGTTGTTGTTGTTCTTGTTCTTGTTGTAGTTCTTGTTGTTGTTCTTGTTCTTGTTGTTAGTTAGTTTTAGGATGTGTGATACAAAACAGAAGCTGTCAGGGCTAAGAAAGCTCAAAAGTTATAGCTGAATTTCTCCGTTAAAATAATACTGAATCATTCTTGTCGTTGATGTCAGATTCACAAAATATGAAGATTGGTGTGCCGAGTCTACCGCTTTTGGTTGTTTCTTACTTAACCATCAAAAGGGGATATTTACCACATTTTGTTCCGATAATGCTGCTGGAAATTCAATGATGGTGAGTGTGGCGGTCTCCAATGATTTCGCGTACGGCGGACACGACTGTGACTTCTGCGAACGAGGCCCATACCTAAGGAATCAAGAACACGCTTTTCATTCACGTGTGATTTCCTCACAAGCTCCATTCCGAGAGTGTCCAGTGGCATCCGCTTATATCCTGCGATTCGCTTCACTAAACCCATTCCCAATGAATCCAAAGCGGGCGATTTCTTTACGAGCCCCATTCCCAAGGAATCAAGTGCAGGTGATTTCTTAATGAGTCCCATGCCCAGAGAATCGAGTGCTGGTGATTTCTTAATTAGTCCATATCCAAGCGAATCAAGTGCAGGTGATTTCTTAACGAGTCCATATCCAAGCGAATCAAGTTCAGGTGATTTCTTAACGAGTCCCATGCCCAGAGAATCGAGTGCTGGTGATTTTTTAATAAGTCCATAGCCAAGCGAATCAAGTGCAGGCGATTTCTTAACGAGTCCCATGCCTAGAGAATCGAGTGCTGGTGATTTCTTAATAAGTCCATATCCGAGCGAATCAAGTGCAGGTGATTTCTTAACGAGTCCCATGCCTAGAGAGTCGAGTGCTGGCGATTTCTTAATAAGTCCATATCCAAGCGAATCAAGTGCAGGTGATTTTTTAACGAGCCCCATGCCTAGAAAATCGAGTGCTGGTGATTTCTTAATAAGTCCATATCCAAGCGAATCAAGTGCAGGTGATTTCTTAACGAGCCCCATGCCTAGAGAATCGAGTGCTGGTGATTTCTTAATAAGTCCATATCCGAGCGAATCAAGTGCAGGCGATTTCTTAACGAGCCCCATGCCTAGAGAATCGAGTGCTGGTGATTTCTTAATAAGTCCATATCCGAGCGAATCAAGTGCAGGTGATTTCTTAACGAGCCCCATGCCTAGATAATCGAGTGCTGGTGATTTCTTAATAAGTCCATATCCAAGCGAATCGAGTGCTGGTGATTTCTTAATAAGTCCATATCCAAGCGAATCAAGTGCAGGTGATTTCTTAACGAGCCCCATGCCTAGAGAATCGAGTGCTGGGGATTTCTTAATAAGTCCATATCCAAGCGAATCGAGTGCTGGTGATTTCTTAATAAGGCCATATCCAAGCGAATCAAGTGCAGGTGATTTCTTAATAAGTCCATATCCAAGCGAATCAAGTGCAGGCGATTTCTTAACGAGTCCCATGCCTAGCGAATCGAGTGCAGGTGATTTCTTCACCAAACCAATTCCAAGCGAATCCAGAGCAGGAGATCTGTTCTCTGCGCTCACAGATACACTGCAAATAAAAACAATAAAAAATTAATTAAAAAAATAAAATAAATAAATGAATGAATGAACGAACGAACGAACGAACGAACGAACGAACGAACGAACGAACGAACAAGCGAGCGAGCGAACGCACGAATCAATGAATCAATGAATGAATGAATGAATGAATGAATGAATGAATGAATGAATGAATGAATGAATGAATATATGGGTCGGTTCGTCGGTGGGTGGATGGATGGATGGATGGATGGATGGATGGATGCATGAACACATGAACAACAACAGCAGCAGCAGCAGCAGCAACAACAACAACAACAGCAACAACAACAACAACAGGAATGCCACCAGCAACCCCAATAAGAAGAATACGATTGCAGCAATGAAAGAATAAAGAGGAAGTCAATGATGATGATGATGATGATGATGACGATGATGATGACGAAGTTTTAGAGGACGATGATATTGTTGATGATGATGATGATGATGATGAAGACGATGATATTGTTGATGATGATGATGTTGATGATGATGATGATAATGATGATAATGATGTGTGCTGGTATACGCGCAACAAATAAATGCTTGGTATAGGCAGGAGAGGAAGTCAGATGAGAAAAGTTGTGTTAACATGTAACAGTAACAGGCCATACACAGTTCTCCGTAACCCAGCGAGATAATCAGACCTGGCAATTAATCTAGGTTATGTTTTCACATGGCACATCTGATTTACCAATGAGCCTTTCGATGATTGGACTATTGTCACCGCCTGAAGGAGGGGAGGAGGGGGAGGGGTGTGGGGAGGGGGGGGAGCTAGGGAGAGATAGCGAGATAGATGGAGGCAGGATGAATTGGAGAGAGGTCTAAATGGGGGTTATGAGGAAGGGAGGGGGGCGTAGGTATGGAGGGAGGGGTGGGAGAGGAATGAGGAAAGATGGAGGGAAAGAGCGAGGGACGGAGGGAGGAAGGGAGGGAGAGAGAGAGAGAGAGCGAGAGAGAGAGAGGGAGGGAGGGAGTGAGTGAGTAAGTGAGCGGGTGGGTGGGTTTGGGTGGATGGGTGGGTGGGCGATTAAGAGGTGGAAGGAGGGGGATGGTGGGGAGGGAATGAGGGAGGAGGGAGAGAGTAATTGAGCGGTACATATTTACATGAATTCACTAAATTAATGCCATAGTTTCCTTCGAAATAACATATTATTTTATAATTTTTAAAAACTTAGTGGATCAGGCGAATATCTAAAAATCGCCCTTTAACAAGCTTGGCTATTGTTGCTATTTGAGATAGAAGACCCCTGACCAGTATGGCATCATTAATTTGACTTTCATGCATTACTCTCCTATCCCTCAAAAGAATTCGCCAAACTAGCCAGAATGCGCTACACGTTGCAAATTTGTCGTTATCCACTTTGCTGGGGAACATTTCTTCAGGATAGATTAGATAAACTCCGGTCAATATTTGTTAGGATTCCCCGATAATGCAGGGTACTGGGTCGGCATTATGCCAATACTGGGCCTATATGATCCAGTATTAGCGCATTGTTAGCCCTGTAACATGAGTTATATCAGTGTGATTGTTAGCCTGGTGATCCCTCACTAGTCCTACATACCCTCTAAGACATCGCCCATTGTCGACCACCAGTGCGAGACATGGCTTATTTCACAACAAAGCGCTGGCATCCAATTATTGTTTCCAACATTGGATGTTTGCCTACCTGATTCAAATCGGTTCCAACGGCCGATTCTAACAGCATGCTTACCACTATAGATTAGGTTTTCACTAATACAAACATGGTCGGTACAGGATTAATACCTGGCACTGCTAATGAAATATATCAGGCTATGCAGCTTATGTAGGCTTTGCTATTTCAGCGCGACAAACTAAAATTGACGCGTTACTATCCATCAAGTCAGTAGTCTAATGCTACTATGTGATTGGTTTAGATACCAGGCGTTTGTGTCAGTATTACTCTAGCATGCTCTTATGTTAGCCACCGCCCAAGCGGAGAATTTTAACATCCCATGCGGGAAGTAAACTATCACTGGGCTCCTTAAACACCAAAGGAAGAGTGTCTTTGAAACAGTTCTCTATGTGTGTCCTTAATGTCGTTTGAAAGACAAACTAGTTCTGCTGGATCAAGCACAGATCCACTAAGTCAGTAGACGTAATGAACGTCAAAGTGAGTTTCACAATAATGTGTAAAAACCTTAATATTAATGCCGTTATATCTCTACTGTCTAGTATGTATGAGCCAGGCTAGAAGGCGCGTTGCCGAGAGCCAGACTAGATGGCGCATTACCGAGTTAGAGACACGCATATTTTCTTTCTACCTATGTATTGCAGAGTTAATATAATACGACAACATTTTACAGCATTAACACGCTGATACAACACGTATGTTACGCATGCACATTAACAAGTGCATTAGTTGTGTTAGCATTTCCCTTTTGCGTTCTTCTTTTAGAAGTGCTGAAATTGGCCATTGTATTCACAAAGTGGTGTGTAGACAAGTAAGCGTTTAAAGCAGTTGCATCGCCTCGTAGTACATTCTTTCAGACAACCACATTTGAAAAACACCAGCGCACTTTGTGTATTTTGAAGAAGTGTCGTCCACGTTGGGTATAATGTCCCATCCTCTGATTTTATCCACCTTCATCCTTCAGGTCTTGGCAAACTTGGTTTTCAGTTGTGCTAAAGGAACTTTCCACTGCATCCATCTATCATATATGACGTCATAATCAACTACGTGACGTGTAGACTGACATCACAATCATTGACGTTACAATGACGCCATGAATGATGTAGATACGTACTTCACGAACGCATACTTGACGACGGACTATGCGTTGTTGTACAAATTGTATGTCTTTACTATTCAATAAATATCTGTTTGAATATTTTGAAACAAATTTGACTGGGCGCTGTTGCCTGTATACGTTTCAGGAAATTGATAGTCATGACATTCGGAAATCGATCAATCCCAACACGGTGAAGTGTGGATGGAGCTTGGCTATAGGTGGGCGGGGCATAGCTAAAACTGGGAAGGTGCATTGTCCTCAAACATAGCAACCCTGACATGCAGCAGTGATACCTTGCTTGATGAATACTGCATGGGATAGTGGCAGCATGTACATGGGGTGGTCTTTCCTGGTGATTAGGTATTTCAGCAATATGTTCAGCATTGGACAAGTGCTTGTTCTGTTAAACAGAGTAATTACAAACCTTTTCATTGTCTGAAAACAGAGACACGTTGGCTAATCTGCCATTGCGTCCATTTGTTCATGGATTGTTAAATTTGAAAAGTTGTAGACCACATACCTATCATTCCATGTTCATACCATGAAGAAACGGTGAGTGCATGAAAGAATGGAAGACCTTATGCGCTATTCAGCTAATAGCCTCTGATATCTCATGTGCTGCAAGATATCTTTGCTGTTTCCCCATACCAAACTCTACCCACAATTCGTCAATACCAAGCTTGCGTGCAACCGATATTGCAAGCACAGCGGCATCAGTGTCTACAGTTCAGATGCGTATTCAATTGTGGACTCTCTTTGCAGCATCAGCAACGTGAAGAATCTCTGTACTGGCAGCAGTATGCCAGTCAGAGCAACAATTTGACAGATAGCAAAACAACTCATTTGTTTTCATTAACTCTTAGATCTTTCTTCTTCTTTTCGTTCGCTGATCATACCGCCAGTCCTGTAAGCGACTATCGACATGATCATATGCATTAAGTGCGTGGATCCATGGTGTATTAGAGTGCGCCGTGCGGACTGGAACCTCCGTCTTCAGCGCTCGAGGTTTCTGTCAGGGTTACCTCACCCTTACCTCCTTTAGTCGCCTCTTACGACACGCAGAGGATACGGATGGTGTATTCTAAGCCCCACCTACAGGGCCAACTCTTAGATAATCTTGCCAGTTCTTTGGGACAACACGCCGGCGAAATCCCTATTTTTCTCTGATACACGATTTACGGCTTCCTGCTACGCAGCAGTCCCACATGAGTATCAGTATTTTGAGCTGTATTCCATTTCCACAGTATATATGCCTTAAGGAGGACAACTGCATATGGTTCAAATGTACACACGCCGGATGGTTTCAGCATTTGTACAACGACAGCCTCAGCAAAACGGATGGTACTTACATCTGAGCGACGCGAATTGATGTAAACACTTTATGAAAGCATTGAACAGGTTCTGCTCTGGAACGTGCATGCAGTTTCCCATTGTTTGAAATTGGAGGTGGGTAAGCATGGCTTTCATGTTTTTAAAAACTTATGACGATCACTGCGCGTGTTTTGCAACCGGTGTAAAGCCTTGAAAATATTGCATAGTCAGTAATTCTTCTCCAGTCAGTTGGTTCTTGCATTTTGTTGTGACAGACACATTTGCAGAATCAGACAATTACAGTTTGTTCATGGGCATCGCCTCACAGTGGATATTGTTTCTTTCAAAGAGAGAATATCACAGCACGTCAACCGACGCGTTTGAATACGTTAAATAAAATAAAGTACACAATTTGTATATTTAGTGATCTCATCGCGCGACTGATTGTTGCGGTATGGCGTCATCGCGGGTATAGTACTTGGTTGTTAATAATGGATAGCTCATAACATATCATTCAGATACCACCATATGAATGCGAAGTGTAGAGACGCACTAGTATGTGTTAAACTCGCACTTGCATCGTGTTGCCTAGTCTGAATCCACGTGATTGACGATTTACGAGATGCCGTCATGTACCGGGAATTTTATGCCGTGTCAAAATTCATAGATTTAACCCAAATTGTAACAATGAGAATGTTTATGAAGATTGGTCAACTTCGTTCTAATTTACAAAATTTGATAAAATATTTTATTTTTCGTGACATTTATTGAAATCCATTTCTCGTTTGTGACCCACTTTAACAAATACATACTGTTGTTTCTGATCAACACATTTGACTCGGTCTACTGTTTTCAGAACTGACGGATTAGCAAATTCTTTCACAACGCGTGATATAAGATCACCAGTTGCGTCTCGAAAATTATTCCCCGGTTCTTCTATTGACGAGGCTAGCTCAGACACCAGCTCAATAAACGGCTTCTACACCGCAGACTACTGCTTATGGTGACCTGTCTCGTATGGTCCATCAGGTGTAGAGGTTTCCTCGAATCCACCGATTACGTCGGCGACCTCGTAAAGGAGCGGTACAATCGAATAATATTGGTATTAGGGATACCAGTATCAAATTTGTCACACTGCTAAAGCTTTAGATTTTGACTAAGTGGCGACTAATTGCTAAAAAATGTTTAAGGTATACGCCGAGCATTAGTTGTTTTTAGCATTGCCCTTCTTCCATTAGGGGCGCTGGCATTGCCCATTGCATTCACAAAGTGCTGTACAGACATTGAGCTTTTGACGTATTTGCATCGCCTCGTAGCACATCCTTTCAGACTTCTACATTTGACAAACTCCAGTGCATTTTGTAAATCATTAGACAGTGTCGTCCGCATTTGGTAAAATGCCCTGTCCTCTGATTTTATTCAACCCAATCTTCCGGTCATGCTAAAGTTGGTTTCAATTGTAACACGTGTCGCAAAATAATATATCTTACAGATTGATATAAAAATAGCAGCGACGTAATGCCACTTCGATGATTCAATCGCCTATAACATATTCAATAACACTTTGTCAGTATTCAATATGCACTTGAAAATGACGCTTGGATGGAGTGTTTCGATTAGGGATGAGCTTCTGCTATAATTAATGCTATGATGAATTCAGTTCGCAGGTGTATGGATTGCCGTATCGGGCGCGTTTGCCACTCTTTGATGTCTACTGGTATTGTTACAAGATCAGTATGTCCAGGTATAATGCAATTTACTTCACATTGCGTATATCTAGCTATGCACTTCCCATCTCTAGATAAGCACCGCCCATCTAGTAGGCTTCAATGCGCGTTTGAATCAGTTTTACCGCTTTCAACCATGACGTCCCAGAAGAGGATTGTCACGATAATTATAGCCATAGACTGCAATAGTTCCTGGGCAAATGGGTTTCGACATAGTCAGCAGAATTGCGATCGAATTTAAATTCGACTCAGACATACACTCCAGACGCATACTTACTTTCGGATCTTTCGCCCCGTTCATGACGGACTTGCGTCACATGTGATGTCAGCTAGCAGTCCATGAATTTTGATTGAAGTATGTGACGTCATAATCAACTAAGTCATGTGCTTGAGGGAGAGATCAGATCCTTATGTTGAAATCCACTTAACGAGACACGGCTATTTCTTAGAAACTGGATCGTCGGCATCAGGGTGCGTATCTGATTAACAGCAACACCAGGATAAACCCATAGGCACATACACACGCATGCAGAATCTTCCTCGGTCAAACAGAACACACATTCGTGAACAGTACAGGATAGCTCAGAAATAACTTAACATGTTTAGAAAACTAAATAAAACATGACGTTGAGTATATTGAAGATACTTTACCGTGTTTCTATTTCTGTTTTTGGAAACATGATAAGTTATTTCTGAGCTGTACTGTATTATCAGAATTGAGCAATAGGGCTTCAACAAACTGCTTCTGTCTTTAGTTGGATAAATGAAATGTGTATTTTCAATGCGCCATCAGGGGCTAATAATCGAATGACTCAATTCCACCATTTGCTCGATGTAGTGATTTCCAATACGTTTATCACCACGGAAACTACATAGATACATATGAATGCCTGACTAGTAGCAACGAATGCCTGACTAGTAGCAACGATGCGTTGTCTGTTTATAGTTGCGACCGGCAAATTACCTAAGACGGCATATTAGACACGTCGCACATGGTTTTATTTGTGTTTGTAAAGATGAGACAATATTATTGCAAGGTAGAGGTAATTCACGGCTTAGCGTCCACATGTGACGAACATAACTAAATACGATGAGGAACGCAACAACGTGTCCAAGACGACATATTGGACACGTCGCACTTGATATTTGTGTTTGTAAAGAAGAGACAATAGTATTACAAGAAAAAGGTAACTATCGGCTTAGCGTCTATATGAGACGAAAATAACTAAATGAGATAAGGAGCACAGCCCACTGTCTCACATATTAGTATTATTTTATTTTTTAAATTATTTGTCAAGTCCGTCATGGACTTTTAAATATCCGTCATGTGTACGGATTGTATATCTATACTGCTTACTATCCATAATGTATACTATTTTAACTAATTTGACTGGGCACAGTTACCATACAGCAACAGGCCCCATTCACATTAGTTTTAACATATTCACCATGTTGGCTTTATATTTACCATGAATAAATCGATCCCAACGCGCGGAAATCATGGCCTGCGCTTACCTAGATATGGCCGATGCATAGCTAAAAGTGATTTCATCCATTATTTGAGCTGAGCTGAACTGGAATGAACTGAAATTATAATGCTGGCCGTTGTGTTAATATTTGCAGTGACTGATTGACATCATTGATGGGACATTGGTTATATTTCTGTTGATATCTTGATATCTTGGTCGAGTTTGCTGTCAACATACGTAGAGGATCTGGAACGAGGCCCCATTTTGATATCACTAGTATCAACACATTCGACGAGGCTGATAATAATGATCCGAAGTGGGACCGAGTTTGCTATTCGATTTATCATATAAACTGATATTTTGACAAAATGTTTCAATTAAGTCGATCCCCGTAACCTTTTTAAACCATTTTGCGCTGTTCATTGTCCTCGCTTGGATGCATCACTTGCTAAGAGTTCTGACCAATGCACCATAAAAAATAATGGCAAATAAAACATCGTTCTTTCCAACGTGAACTTACTTTTAATCAAACTTTCAAATTTTCTTATTCATATATCATGCATATTTACAAACATATTTCAAAACTAGTTAGGTAGTATTTATATAGTACAGGATTTAAACCAACAACACAACGTATAGGGCCTACCATCTACGTATGCATTTTCACCATCGTCGTCGATAGGACATATTCTTAGTGTCACGGGGTATGTGGGATTTCTTACGTGTTATCTGGCCAATAACAATCTGTGCTTGTATATTACATAGAAGTTCATCTCGAGAGATATGGATTTTATACTTAGATAGAGCGGATACAATTGATGTTATCATTAATACGGCACACATTGCTGCAACCAATGGAAAGAATGTGTGGTTTTACTAAAATCACTCCGAGAATTTTGCATCGCCATATAGAGGAAGTAAAAGGTTGAAGTCACATTATTCCGCTAGCATATATGATATATAATAAATGGATAGCATGACGGCTTTGAAGACAAAGTTAACACCTATATCACGCATGACATTTGCTTGAATGTAACGAGAAATGCTAGAATCTTTTAGATGGAATTGTCACGAAACATCTGAATACACTACTTGAAATTAGACAATAGCATGATATGCGGGCTGTTTTTTTAAAGATATAATATTGATGCATTATTGACAAGAATTGCATTGATGTGAAATTATACACTGGAAAAATATCGCACGACGCTGGGCCTGGGCGTTTGGAGATAGGTCATATTTTGAAAGCAAATTGATGCCAATACTATGCGTTATTGCGGAAACTTCAAACATAGATATGTATACATAAGCGAATGTCTGGTTTTCTTGAGATTGATATTGATTTCATTTGATACATTTATTGGTGAGATCTGAGCTGTCACTTAAGTATCTAACGCCATCGTTAGAAAAACACTCACTTGGTAGCTAATGGAACACGCATGTGGCATAGAGCATAACGAACGGGATAAGATGTTCCAACAGCGACCGTCTGGGTTAAAACATCCTTGAGGAATTTAAAATTTGATACGCAGCCTTTTGAAAATTTGTTCAAAATTATTTGCTCAGCTCCAAATTTAATTGGTTTCAACGTGTTGAACTGCTCACCTGTAGCCTATAATTACCTTGAAATTGAGACTCAATTAATTGGTCGTTTGTTCTAAAATTGATTCAAACGCAAATCGTGCAGAGCATAGCTAAAACTTCACGGGGTATGCCTATTGCATTGGATAACATGGATAAGTGTCGATTTAGAACTTAACTGACTGCCTGACTGCTGCAAGCCACTTGACACTAGTTTCAATAGGCAATAGCTCTGGATTAGCCACCAACAACTTTCATCAATTTGTTTTCAAACTATTCAGCATATCCAGAGTTAAGCTCAATGAAAAGCCGTCTGCAGAAATCCAGCAGGCAGATATGCAGCGATGGAGGAAGAATGCCACGTTGTTGATATAAACCTGCTTGTGAAACAAGACTGGTTTTGCTGTAATATAGGTCTAATAAGTATCTCGTTAAATAATAACGGTAGTGTTTTGCTCATACAAAGTATGATATGATTGCACAATAGAGAGGGGAATTCCAGCTGTGTGCAATATTACAGACCAGCTCAGAAATAATTTAATTTGTTTCCAAAACAAAATATAAAACGTCCTGTTGACTATTTTGAACATAACTGGCATGGAAGCCATTCCTGCCTCAAGCAGCATTGTTTTCCAAACAAATTACATTATCTTTGTTTTGTAAACATTTTAGCTTATTTGTTAGCTGTACTGTACCTGAGCTATGCACACCTTGGGGTGTTTTTAAATCATACTACACTTTTTATATTCTGTATTCACAGTGTGTATTCGCTTTGATGTTGTACGCATCGTTAGAAAGAAGACATATGAATAGTATTATAACTTTGAAGCACATAACGTCTGCCAGTGGTGGAATTAATGTGCGTTATCCTTTATAATCCATAAATATGGCATTTAGAAAAACACGACAGTCCCAGTCAAATTGAGTTTTCTCTATGGAGGTGCTTTGCATACACACATGTATTGCAAAGACAAGTTACAAGGTTCGATCCTATAACTTTCTTTACCTGTATGTATTATTAGTGTTATTATAGGCCTACAAGTAATCGTGGCATTACGGTATAATGGAATTGTTCAGGAATCGAATCCACAACCGGCGAAAGCGCCAAGCATTATAGCCCACACATTCTTCCGCCACACCAACGCCGCTAGGGAGTTTTATGGACAATTATGGGCGGGTAGCGCCATTAAGTGAAAACATGTTGAGTGAGTGTTTCTGTTTGCACACGCGTCTGCGCACATTCGTGAGTACGTGTACGCGTGCGCGCGCGTTTGTGTGCGTGCGTTCTTGTGTATTTTCGCATGCGGTGCGTCTCTGATCGTATATATGCGTGTATGTATGTGCATGTACAGATCCGCACGCGTGCGCGCGTAAGTGTATGCTAGTGTACGCGCTCGCACGTGAGTGAATGCGTGTACACATATGCGTGTGAGTGGTCTTGCAGCAGCATCACCGCCGCCACCACCACCACTCCCACCAGCACCGTCATCCTCATCATCATCATCATCATCATCATCATCATCATCATCATCGTGTTCTATATTGTCGACCCCAGAATCCCAGCATAATCGTGCGTGTTGTAAATGCCATAATCGACATGGTTGATGTTATTCATTGCCGTCATTGCAATAGCCAGCGTCACATCACCATCTCGCTACCCATGTCCTGAAAGATTCGGTGCATAGTAGAGTTCTATCTCTATCCTTAAACTTGGGTTGGGGCTGGGGTGGGTGAGTGGGATTCCTTGGACAAAAAACATAGAAATAGCATACGATATTGACGTCTATTGAGGCCTCTGTTGCGCTATTTGATGACAGTCGATAACAACCTACTAAACAAAGTTAATTGCGCGCCAATGTTTAATTGCGCGCCAATGTTACCTTTGCCTTGCTATGGGGATGGTGGCCTATACGGCAGACGAGTAGAATAGGATCGAAATCGCATAGGCCTGTCGGCTATGGCGTCCTTGTTGAGTGTATTGCTATTTATCGGGATTACGATGTTAGCTGTGAGACCGACCAAGTTAAAATACGAGACTACAGCCTTAAAATACTTCTAGTATGCCAATAATATCATTGGCGACATCGTCTTTTATGCATGCGACAAATGATGAATTTAGCGAATTCTAGCAACGTAGGCATAAAGGATGACTTCACTTTTAGCTATGGCCCAGTCATCTATAACTAAGCCTCGCCCACTCTTTTGCTTTCCCGTGTTGGGATCGATCGAAACCTGAAGTCCCGGAATCCCAAAATCAATGTATCTATACAGGTACACTGTTGATTATTTTGAAACTAATCTGATTGGGTGATGTTGCTGCTTATTAACAGCGTCCACCCAAATAAGTATCAAAATATTCAACAGAAGGGTTTTTAAGTAGTAAATCCATATAATTCGTCCACCTGACAGAGTTAGATACGTCATTCTTTTTACCTTTTGATTGTAACGCAGGCATCCATGTGACGTAGTTCACTATGACGTAGCATAATTGAGTAACAGATTGGATTCATCCATTGACTACGAGCATTCACGAGCACAATTTGTGAAACTTCACAGTATGCACATTCAACCGGATATAAGGTGTTCTGCTTGTATTACGTCTCACCTGTTAATTTTTGGTGTTATCGTGTGCTATTGTCGAACGCGCTTGGTCAAGTTAGACTGGCTAGCGATTGTTAGCTATTGTTAACTGGATCCCAGTCGAACTTTAAATAACTAACTATCTAGTTAACTATTGTCGACCGAGCACCCGAGCTCGGTTCTAAATGATTAGTAGGAAATTTGCTCAAATTTCAAAATGGTGGACAACCATCGCTACCCACGAATAAATGCATATACAAGTGTATATATGTGACTAAACAGCTTTTGATGAAATTATTCTTTAATATTGCATCATTTTGTATGCCGATGTTCCCAAACCCCATTTCCTTCCCACTGTATCTTATATGGACGCTTTTGACCTCTTAGCAGACACAATAATCCATGTTAATTGGCCATCAAACCAGATGACAGAACTGGTTAATCGACACTGGTGCCCAAACTATCTGCAATAGTAATTCAATGGAGAATCGGGTACCAACGAACTACAGTGAACTATTCAACGGCAGACTGAGCATAGCTAATGCGCATGTTCAGTAAACCAACTAACTTTACTATGATTAGCTAATCGAACTTGACTCTAGTTTTAATTCTTAAGTCTTACACACAAAGAAGGACAAATGGAGGAATCCAGTTTCAGCAATGCCCAGCCCACTCTTCGCTCGTGTTGGGATCGATCGATCCCTAAACTCCGTGGTGTTTCACAAATGTATACAGGCCTAGAGCAGCAACCGTGCCCTGTCAAATTAGTTTCACAATATTCAACAGCAAGTTTATTAAAGAGTAAAAACATACAATTCCTACACCAACGGTTAGCCCGTCATGAATTACGCATTCATTACAGTATCATCAACGTCACCCATAATGCCATTGATTATGACGTCATCCAGGATCCGCACACCTTACGCGTGACGTCATATGCGTGATGTATAAATTGGACCGGCCCATTCCTTATGATGTATGGAATATGTCGTTGAATATTGAGTTAATTGTGTGCGTTGCTAGTACAATTTTACCACACCCGTTGTTACCTGTCAGTGTTGACGTAACGATCCTGGCTGTAGCGTGAGCTTACTATTGCCAAAACGTTGTAAGTTGAAAAACGTTGCTACATTCTAATGAGAAGATCGGAAAACGTAAGGGAACAATGTTAAATGATTTCAAGTATAACATATTACGCTGGCATTACATTGTGTTGCTCAGTGGCCAGAAGTCACACCTAAAAACCCACATGGAAAGAAAATCGCCAGAATTGAAATACAAATTTGAAATAATAAATAGAGTCTCAAACGATTTGCAGTTTTCTTTGAAATGTATCGTTACAAAAATAGAAGATCTGAAACGAGGTCGCAGTTCATTTCGCTATCATCAAACGAGTCGAAAATTATATCAAATTGCATGAGCTTAATAATAATGATGTGCAATGGGACCGAGTTTGATATTCTATTTATCATATAAATTGACATTTGCACACATTTTCCAATAAAATGGGTCCGTGAAACTGTTTAAACTTTGCGCCGTTCCTTTTCCTCACAGTCACGCATCACTCGCTAAGAGTTCTGACTAATGCGCCACATACAATAATGGCGAATAAAACATCGGTATTACAGACGTTTCAACTACTTTTAATCAAACTTTCAAAATGTCCGCAGATCATGCAGATTTACAAACGTACTCACACCTAGGTAGTATGAATATTCATAGCAGATTACATGATTTAAATCAACGATATAACGTATCCGCCGTGTTTACATTTACGCCATCGTTATCGCTAGGACGCATTTGGAGGGCCATGGCGCGTGCCAGATTATCAAGCGTTATCTAACCAATATACATATTTCTTACGCCTTACATAGCCAATGCAGATCTTGAATTGAATGTTACACCTGTGTTCATATCTAGATTTATTAAACGGGCGGAACGCTGTGTTTATATATGCGGGAAGACAATTGGCCATGATCTTGGGGTGATCGACTGGTGAGCAGTCGAGCTGGGTTCAACTCCCTCTCGCCCGCCAGGCGATCATGTAGCTGACAAACGTACACTCCGTGGAAACATAGGCAATCTCCTAAACTCCTCGTTGCCTCTCTCCATCCAGGAGTATAAATGGGTACCAGTGTACACCTGGGGAAGTTATCAATAATAGACTGAAATAAAACTCGGCATGGTATGAATGATACCTGGACTCAGGGACTCGATAGACACCAATTAAACCAATAACTATGTTTATAAGATACAATTCATTATGGAACTCGTTGAAGCACGCTAGAACAGATCTTCCTGAACTCGTGCGAAAGTATGATACGAATTGTCAACTCATTTGAGAACCTTTGTTCGCGTTCTATCATGTGTGCTTGTTGGTCATGCGCCATATTAATTAAGAAATTAAAAACAGTCAACGAAGATCAAACGCCCTTATAAAGTTCCACATCAATTCAATAGTCTGGCATAAATCCAGAAATACATTTTGCTCAAAGGGTCCAGGACTAGAAGACATTGCTGCATAAGGCAGCAATGTCTTCCAATCCAATTATTTTCAAAATATTCAACAGTACGTTTTAATATTGTTTTTGAAACCGTGTACGTTATATCTGATCTGAACTGTACATAAACATATTGCAGTGCCATTGATAAGACACACTGGAATAAGCATAACACATATATTATACCAACGAACCTAAAGCACACGATCGTTTAATTGCGCTTTATATAAAATCCTTCTAAAAGTTGCCATAAAAGACGGAAAATACCGATAAATACCGATATCTAACGAGCAATCATGTCTATGTTTCGTCAGAGCTTTTACGCACAAATGATTTTCTCACGTTTCGTTAAAGGCTCACGTACAAGTAACTATCGATGGCACCACTGTGATCGGTATTGAAATTTATCAAAGTAGGACAGGACATGGGTAAGTAGTTTGAAAATCTGGTAAACAAATGATTAAGTGTACGTATATAGTAACATGCCTCCCGTCTTTTCTCCGAATGTCTTTGATCATAGACCTTGAGGTATTCAGTGCTTAGGTCCCCCATGAATGACATCACGCAAAGGACTATTGAATTTCACACACAATACCAGACCTGGAATATGCACTCACGTGCCAGGTACTATGCTATATATCATCGATCTATCGATTAACAAATCCAGCCTTCTTGTTTAATCTAATTCGTGTTAAAAAATCTGACCTAATTGGCATAATTATCGAAATAGTGGTGACTATTTGAAAAAGAAATGGCTGAATGTTATTGCTGCCAATGCTTCCAGCGACATGTTGGGCAATATATCTTCAAAATGTTTACGAGCATAATTGTATCAATAAACAATATATAATTCAACTCATGTAGATAATATCCCAGTAGGAAATAGGTTATCAAGCGCATTTATACCATTGCTTCAACGTATGTTATTATCGGAAATGTCAAGAAATTTGACCGACCATTCAGCGGCTGACAGGCTTACCGACTAACCAACCGACCTGCCAATGGGCAGACTGTTTTCATAATTAATTAGTCATTCTACGGCACAGCGCAAAGGTGTGGTGTGTGATGGCACTTTCAGTCCTGATTGCCCACTGAGTGATACGCATTCGTGTCTCGCGAGAACTCATTTGGTACATGATTGAGAAAAGTCTCTCGTGTATATTGCGTGACAATACACCTTTCCGGCATTGACGTTGTTGCGGCGGGGTTCCCATAAATCAACGCCAAGAGCATCACGTATGGCTGTTAAATATGAAAAAAGTGTTCGATCCGCATTGAGTTAGGCCCTACAATTGCTCTAAAATACATTGCAATTTAAGCTGTTTTTATGGTACACTAAATTGACAATATTATCGAAGTGATACATCATTGACTAAACAGAAATGTATTATTTTAGATATTTTTTGTAAAATTGTATTTAAAAGAGCTTTTTTCATGCATAACATCCACGATTATAATTCGATTCCTTAAATCAAGTGGACAATAGGGGGTATTTTAAAATTGCAATTAACTGGATTAATTGTTATGAAAATATAAAAATGAGTACGTAAATTTATAGAAAATTGTCTTAGATTTCCGATGATGTATGACGTCAATAATATTACGACCGTAGCTTGACAAATAAATGGCATAACATGCGTCGTAGTTGTGCCTAAGTGGTAATTGTAAGGCTGTCGCTTGTCGCCAGGCACGTTTACCAGCCAGAAGTATGCAATGCATTGTGGGACAGTTTTTTTCTCAAAATATGGTATTGTGCGAAAAGTGTATTGGTGTAGTAATTCACCCACTCCGCACACCACGATAGGGAGTGGGCCGATATAATGTGAATTGAATCTTGATAGAACACGAGTATTAACCTATTTATATGAGACCCGATTATTTCATCTAAAACGAGATAATACAAAACACATAGGCTTCTCTATGACGAGTAGTTTACAAAAGAATTAGTGCCTCACAATTTGTTATGAAATTCAAAATGGACGCGCGCAAAATCAGGGTCAGAATGTGTTGGCTTGAACTGGAACTTTAACTCTTATTTTCATCGAGGACATAAATACATGGCATATGGGGAACACGAGTTTACAATATTTTGCAGACAGAGTGGAAACTAATTATCATTATAATAGAATTACTTAATACTCAATCGTTATTATAATCAACATTTTTGTCATCATCATCATCATTATCTCACTATTTAGCATTACTTGTTATGGATGTATTTACATTTGTTTTATTCTTGCCATCGTCATTAAAATTGTAGTATTTTGAATCCCTCGCCTGCACAACCATCACCACCACCGCCACCACCACTAGCTTGTGTTGTTGTTGTTGTTGTGGTTGTACATGTAGTAGTAGTAGTAGTAGTAGTAGTAGTAGTAGTAGAGTAGTAGTAGTAGTAGTAGTAGTAGTAGTAGTAGTAGTAGTAGTAGTGGTAGTAGTAGTAGTAGTAGTAGTAGTAGTAGTAGTAGTAGTAGTAGTAGTAGTAGTAGTAGTAGTAGTAGTAGTAGTAGTAGTAGTAGTAGTAGTAGTAGTAGTAGTAGTAGTAGTAGTAGTAATCATAATCATTCTCAAACCGAAAAACAGAGTTTAATTAGATTTTCGGTTTAGCCAATAATGATTAATAAATATTGCTGTTAAGTGGGTCTCTAAGGTGATTTTGAGATCTGTCAATTTGCAGACGGGAAGAAATCTAATTTTGAAATTGTACTACTGAAATGACTGCCTAGATAACGAAACAAGCCAGTAGTGAATTCTACCTCTCTTATCGCGTTCCCTCTGACAACGAAAAAGTATGTTTAAACCAAGACATTCTAGCCGAAAATTTTCAGAAATAAGCTTCCTTAGTCTGCAAATTGACATCTCACATGAGAAAATTAAAATTTAATTTACCAAATTTGTTCGTTATTTTCTGTTTCCACTAAGTTGCGTATGATGAATGGCACATTGTCTGTAAACGTTTAGACTATTTTGAAACTGACGCGACTGCAAGATGCTGCTGTTGTTTGTAGCACCAAATCCCTGTCAAATTAGCTTCGAAATATTTAATCATATGTGATAATATTTATGAACTTGTAAATGAATGACTTTCTATAGGTATTTCGTAGTCAGTGTTAATATAACCAAATTTGTTATAACTGTTTTCGTCCTTTATTACTCGAACCTATAGTTGTATATAATGGCTGGCGCTTATTCGTTGAGTAATGGCTGAGTATCACCCTGCGTGAATAATTCATTAGAGGTGCATATTCACACCAAATGCTTGGAAATAAAGTTGCTAAATGTTATACTTTTAGATGATTAAGTTGTGTGCCTAGATCTAATGAAACGAAATGAATCTTAACAATTGAGGATTTGATTGCGTGTGAATTAATATAATGTTTTAAGTTGTGAAATTGACACTAAGTGAACACTGAAAACAACTAAAAAAATTATATTAATTTTTACGTAATGAAGTAGTCAATTGTTAAGATTTATTTCGCTTTATTGCATTTAGGTACACAGCTTATGCTTCTAAAAGTATACAATTTAAAATTTTTTATTTTCAAGCATTTTGGTGTGAATATGCACCTTTAATAACAATTCCGCAAAAAAACCCACGATTAGCTAAACTAATCTAAATAGGTTGTCCACGTCGCGAGTTCTGGGGAATTTTTAAAGATACAAGATACAGATGTTTATTGATGCTGTATTTGTGAGCGAGGGAGTTATCGCAACAACGCTGAGTAACCCACCTCATGGTTAGAGAAATCTATTATTAGAACATACCTTAGAAAGTCTAAATGCGCCTTTACATTGTGTAGGCGTTGATATCACACGAACCACTGCATGGATCGAACAACTGCATGAATAGTGTCGACTGCAATGCGTGATTCACGCTAGTGATATGGGGGTGGGTGGAAGGGGGCGGGGGTGGGGGTTTGGGGTGGGGCAAGAAGATCCCAAAAGCAACACGGTCCACTTTGGTGCCTTTACAGTCCCACTACGGAGGGAAAATATGTCCCGGCCTTTCTGACCTCAGGAATGGAGTCTGTATATGGGTCTAGTTGTGTTATTGTGTTTGAGGCGTTTTCTCGGCGCTATGCTACGCTTCTAACTTTAGATTGTTAGGTGGGTAGTATTGCTAGTGGTCGAATCGATTTAATACTTCACATACTTATTTAACTTTGCCGCATATGGCTTGGTGGTATGGAGAGAAATCTATCAACGTCGACCACGATTCACGTAAGGCGATTGCCAGCCAGATGTGGATAGATAGAAATCAACTTTCTGAATGATGACCCCATTGAGATTTCTACGATCGGTTTTAAATTGCACATGCTCATTACACTGTGTCTGGGCAAATACAAGCCAAGCATGGTCGTGATCATAAGTCGAACATGGCCACCAGCTACTGACTCAAATCTGAGAGATTGGTTTTTCCTGAATCATATATACTCTGCGTACTGGCGGCGATTTGAGATTATGAAATAACTATAGAATTTGAAGTGGGAATTATTAGTTGCATAGTACATTATACTTAATAGATAAGGCATTCGGGGGCAAATGTAACTTCTTTTCTTAATCGTATTCCTACTGATTAATTTGAGAGTCTGACGTTAGAATGGAGGAATCCAGTTCTAGCTACACCCCGCTCATCTAACAGTCACCCACCCTTTTTCCCTGTTGGGATCGATCGATCGGTCCCTGTACTCGCAAACTGTTGAAAAATTAGAAACTAATTTGACTGGGCACGGTAGCTGTTTACTGTTAAATTAGTAACAACATATTCAACAGCATGTTTATTAAACAATAAAGACATACAAGTCGGCCATCGAGCCCGGTAACGGACTATTACGTGCTTCAGATGGACTAAATCGAGCCATTCATGACGTAATTGTTTATGACGTCAGCCTACCCGTCACGTAGTTGAATACGATGTCATATACTTGACAGATAAACTGGATTCCTCGATTATCGTAGTATTCGCGTACACCCAATTAAATGTATACCAATCTCATATCAGATGTTGTAGGCCTATGGCACTGATTGATTATCGTAGCCTATATCACTTCAATCAGCCATTTCCAGGCGCATTTCTTTATCTGTATCACCAAATATCTGCTTTTTAAAATCGCGTTTATGTTTTAATTTGAACGCCGCCACTTCCCCCCCTCGGGAAACAGAGGACTGTCTCGTAAGAACAGATACAGTACGTATCAGAAGATACTTAGGAAGTTTTCAAAACAAAATAAGACATTACCGATGCATATTTTGAACATAATTGGATTGGAAGACATTACTGCGTCGAATCCAATTATGTTCAAAATATTCAGCAGAACATTTCTTACTAACTAACATGTTCTGGAAACATTGCACGTGATGTCTGTACTGTAGAACATATGCGTTATTTATTTATTGTGCGGTATGAAGAGTGTAATCCCGTAGGTTTGTGTCCTAAGATTGATATTTGATTTTGGGTCCAACTATCGGAAAATTATGGGGTTCACATTTTATGACTCCCTTGACCCCACTCGAGGACCGCTTTCCACCCTGTGAGCCCTGGCATTCCCCCACACCTATCCATGCTAATAATGAACCGAATTTCGCGATCTTAGAGTTGTTTTAGGGGGGTTCGGCGATGCCGAGGCCATATATGCCACTTTCGAAGCGACCCGAAGAGGATATCACCGACTTCGATCGACGGGAATTTCAAGGTCAATAGATCATTATCATGCTAAGAATAAACCTTGTCATGTAGTACCTCATTCTAGTGGTTTTCAGGGACAGGAAGATGATTGGCTCAGTTATTCTTGCGATCAGACTGTTCTGTCGCGATATAAAAGCACTTTAATGAATACTGGTGAAATCTGAAAAACGCCTTTGAGGGAGGAAAAATTAAAAAAAAATGTATTTGATCACACAAATCCTATATGATTACAATTCATAGTGCACTAGATACACTACGTGCTTCAAGTCAAAGAAGTTTCAAAATATTCAACAGACTATTTCTTACATTATAAATGCTTTTTCGTATCTGGCCATGCAGGTTCAAAGAGGTAATATAAGAGTCAATACTGATTTAGAACGTCGCAATTAAAGTGGTCACTAATGGCATGCAGTTATTTTAATATTATATAGTAGGCAAAGTAAATGCATTTGAGGAGCTGGGGATCAGGTCAAGTCCTTCGTCAGACAGGTAGACATTCTTGGAGAACCATTATTTTTTGTCTCCCAATAGGTAGATAATCTTTCTAACAGGTTTTGTTGTTATTATTATTATTATTATTAATATTATTATTATTATTATTAGTATTTGTTGTTGTTGTTGTTGTTGTTGTTGTTGTTGTTGTTGTTGTTGTTGTTGTTGTGTACCGGCTGTAAAGGGGGGCGTCACTTCAAGCAAGACACTGATAAACAATCCTGAAATGATTAAGGAACTGGCTTCTTGTTGTAACGAGCAACTGTCTCTAAGTCCACGTGATATCATGCAACTTACTGACCGCTTAGCTTTCTGGAGTGAGTCTGAACGCAACTCTGCATGTTATCATGGCCAATGTCGGAAACCCACGGTCAACAACAAGAGCATTATTGAACAGCTCCTGGTTAAGTGAGCACGGTCTGCTTCCCATGCATGTCTTGCGCAAGGGCCAGGGTTCCCTTTTAGTGAGGCTGACTCTGCCTAAAAGAGCAACAACTATCCTGAAGCCAGAGGTGTGTCTTTTCTAGAACTGTAGCCTTTCTCCTAACACCACTTCAGAACGTCTCCGCCACGTTTTCTCAAACAAGATGGGTGAAAACTTTCTCTAGATTAAACTCAAGACTCAGAATAACTGCGTCAGATCGTGTGCGTTAGCGTTAGAGAGCAACATCTCTTCCTTATGGATAACACTTTTGAGGATGATTCTGCTCTCGAGAAATACAATTATAGGACATGCCTGTGGTATTTTCAGCGCACCTTCATTCCGGTAGATTGTAGTAATGTTCGGCTCATTTGCTCTGTGTGTGATGAACAGTTGCTCATCTCCATTAAAAACACTTTTATTGATGATGATGATGATGATGATGATGATGATGTTACACTAAGTATGGCTGAGGTGAATGATGCGTATTTGACAATTTTGAAAAGGTACCAAGTTGAGTTTAACGAGACGGGAAAATACCGCAAGAATCTGAAAAAGCTCATTACTTAACAGCTTCCAATTTACCAGTTCGTCAACTGGATGCGCAACAATTGGCCTAACAGCCGTGTCCTCCAAACAGCGGTTACCAAGACAATGCCACTTAGGTAGACACTGCTGGATAACAATGATACAATTGACTACTTAAAGAATAGGGCTAACATTCTGGGAGAGGCAATGCTACAGCATTGAAACTAATCATATAACAACAGCTTTGAACACTTTGAGAATCCTGCTCAACTCCAATTTTTCCCCACCCACCTCCGTTCGCCGTCATGTTTTTAACATGTCTGGAGTGTGCAATGAAGAAGTGGATACCACTGATGATGTTGCATCTCAGTCTCTTTTGTTCAGAACACTCGAGGTGATCGTCAGGTGAAGCATCAGCCAAAGAATGACGGGTCTCACACTGTCCAAACATCCCTCTCAATTGGTCTGCCCTTCACGATCCATTCCATAGTGTGTGAGAAGAACCTTGTGAACAACCTCTCAGAAGATTACATTGGCAGCGACTACCAGAGGATCCTTGACCTTGACAAATGTATGGAGCAATGTGTTCTTCAGCGGATAAGTACACCGGTGGATTTCATCTGCCATATTTTCTTAAGAAGGGGGTGAACATCTGGTTTGTTGTTGATAACATCGACTCCTTAGTGGATACGTCGACTGGACAGAACTATTTCCACGACACAGTAACAGTGATCAACCAGCGAGCAGAGGGTGGAGAGGCCGGCAACCAAGCCCTTATCATCCCAGAACAGCTTATCTCACCGGTACCACTCATGTCTGATGTCAAGTACCTGGAACAGCCAATCAAGTCTGATTTAAAAAGAATTCACTAACCCATGGATGGCACTTGCTAACTACTTCAATACTGATGACAAATACAGTGAAAACCAAAATGGCCAGCTTATGGAGAATGACGAGCAGCAAAAGATCGAAGTGCACCAAGGACAAGCTGATGGGTAAACTGCCCGGAATCCTGATACTGTAGGAGAATCTTTAAGGGCGATTAGTTAGCAAAGGAAGCCGCTATGTCAACTTGCGCTGCTACTAAATCTCTGCTGGTATTCCGTTTCTCTCTGAGTCACATTCGGATAGCCACGGAACTGATTTCTCGATTGTGCAAAATCTTGCCTTCAGATTACACGACCCTACACCGTGTTCTGATGCTCACTCAGGGGATCTCTGCTTTTGCGATCGGTTCTGACAGACGAACCCTCATGGCGCTCAATCTGAATCTTTACAACCGTATCTTCCAGATTCAGGTAACCCTAACCGGATCCTCTGAGCAGGTGTTCGCCATATTGCATTTGCTGCCATGCACGCGCTTGGCAACACGATTGCCAGGGGTTACATCGACACATACAAGTGAGGTATTGGGTACCACATCACGGCCAGCCTTAATATCATGATGATGAAGTTTGATGCCATTTTCTCTATCCTTCAATCTGGCCCTCTTCATGTTTGTTATGGTACTCTCAGAGCTCGCACTATTTATCATGCAGAACCTCGAGCAAGTGGAACGCCTATATCTAATTAGTGCCTCCCGCCCCCAGGTGACTGGGAATGTTACTTGGCTGCATTAGATAATCTCATAAAGTATTTCTTTTCACACGACCTCCTGAACTATGCCTACCTGATGCCTGCCCGTCAAATACAGATGAACCGGGTGATCCAGCTACATGGAAAGTACTGAAGTCACGAGACCTCGCTATGGCGAAATCAGACATTCCAGTTACCCACCTGTTCACCGACGAGAAACTTGAGCAGGAGATCAAGGGGTTTACGTGTCATGGTGGGATGGGATGGTTGGATCGAGTCAAGATGAAGCTGCTCTGGCCAGACCTATCTGCAAAATGGCCAAGAGTAACATGACATCTATGCTCACGCAGGATTTGCTGAAACGCTTCTCTAGTAACAGTACCTTCAAGCTGGTTATCGTCTACGAAACCAATAGAAATTGTCAAGTTTTTTGAAGATCATTCACACAAAAAGACGGATACACTGCTTCCTCATCAAGTCATGGCGTCCATTACTGAATGTGATTGGTGAAACTGTTTGGTCACCGGACACAGACGTCCTAGCGATCCTTCTCGGCGTCTGTTGCTGAATGTGATTGGTGAAGCTGTGTTTGGTCATCGGACACAGACGTCCTCACGATCCTTCTCGCAAGGGCACGAAGTACAGAGCAATTGATGTGATCGAGCCAATGTGAGTGATTGGACATCATAAATCTCAAGGGCTTATTCACAATTTCACAGGTGCTTAGACTGAGGAGGGAAATGTGTGGGTATCACCAAGAAGACCTTGGTTGATGCTTACACGAAGCTTGAAGAAGATGACCCTGCCACCACCTACGTCTGTGAGCTTGGTTATGGTCCTATATCGGCTGAACTAGTTTAACGGAAAACTGTCATTGTGGGCAAAGAGTTTAGAGCAGTTCATTTTGCACGTGCAGTCATCAACAGGTCCCGCAACCCTACTAATGCTGAGGTGGGTGTTGATTCGCTCCGACAACCTTGAGGTGTTACCACCTAGACGTGCTTCCTTATTACCACATATTACTAGTGAAAATTAGATCGACATGTGTCATAACTCATACCTTACCAACTACCGTCTCTGCCACTATTCAACAAAATGGCTGGACCAAATGTGCGTGTGAATGCGGCTGCAAAGGAAGGCGCTGGTGCCGCAGGAACAGCCTTCCTTGCACTTCACTCTCTAAATGCTATGTTAGTGATTGTGTACATGTGATCAAGAATGATGTACATGCAGATGACGTTGACGAATAAAATATACTGTATTCTTAGGTTTCAATCTAAATTAGTTCTCTGAATTGGAGTAATGGAGTAGTCTCAATCGCCAAAGCACTCCTTGAATTAGCAGATTCGGAGATGAACTAGCTGTCGTAGAAAGTCAGTCATTTTCCTCACGTGGTCAATTGTGTTGTGTGTAAATCAGCTTGCAAAGGAAGGTGTATGTGTTGCAAGAATGGTTATCCTTACACAACTTTCTGTAATACATGTGTCAGTGTAACTGCTATGAAGTATGGTGTACACGCGAGGAGGCGGACGAATACTCCATTATGTAGGATTAGTTTTAAAGCTATCAATTCTCTGAATTGATGTGCACATTTTTACCTGCTTCATCATCTTGCTGTGAAGTTTGTTACATTATTAAATATTTGTGTAAGTTGAAATAGTTTGTGATTAAGGTTAAGCTCACACAGGCGTATATAGATAGGTGTAATCCAGTAGGATTTGCGTGCTAAATGTGATTTTCTCGTTTTTGGTGTATTCGGAGTTCCATTATCTCCTGGCCGGATGATCTGATTGCAAAACTGACTACGCCAAACATGTTCCCGTCCGTGAAATTCACAAGAAAGAGGTATTGCATGATTATGGTTATTGATACTGTGATAATGGCCGTGACCTCGATATCAATCGCAACGGGAAGTGGGTCATACGAACTTCCGGTCATTTGGAAAGTATCATAAATGAACTTGGCACCACCGAAAAGCCCTTATTTGGCCCTAAGATCGCGAAGGTCGATTATGGGTGTGGGGTCAGCCCGGGTTCACAGGATGGAAAGAGGGCCCCGATCAAGGGGGTCACACAATTTGAACATCGCCATTTTCCAATATTTTGACGCCAAGTAAACACACAACTGCAAAAAATCAATTTTACCACACACATCATACTGGAGCTGTTTTCATGGCACTTTATACGGCACTATTAGAACACATTCGTTATGTATTTATTATTTAAAGGTTTTTCTGTGTTGAATATTATCCAATTCGCTATTCATTAGTGCATATCATTGAGCGTGCTCTGCTTAGATCTACATGTAGCTACATTTGTCACATGCTGAAGCTTGAACTGCTTACCGTTTGAAACCTGAATTCTCAGAATTGTTAACCGTTTGAACCCTGAATTTTCAGAATTCCAATTTCAATGTAATGGTATATACATGTTGTTACATATGTTGAAACTAGATTGACAGATACCTGCACAGTGTTTCTCGTGACATCTACATTTTGGAAGCTCCAGGGGTTCAACACCCAGAAACCTCGGGGCCACAAGCTGAAATCTGGTGGCTCAAATTGAAAAACTGGTTTTAATACAGTTTTACTCATCTATGCTACAATTAGATGGTGCCATGGACTCACACGCTATGCATTAAAGGGATCCCATGCTAGATTCTGCGTATTTCTATGCATAAACCTATAGAATTAAATTAATATTTAATAATAATACAGGATTCGATGGCTCCCATGGAACCCACTGTACTTGCTTTGGAGGGCCCGATTTGGATGCTTGGGTATATACCCTCAAAAGGACGCTTATGAGATCCTGAAATCCTATTTTACCAACATAAATGTCACTCTAAATTGTATTAGATTCATCCCACACACGCACTGAGTTAATGTTGAGATACAAGACTCGGCTACTTGCAAATAAGTGTGTGTAGGTTAATTGTACTGCAGACGTCATCCCACAACAGAAACACTAAATAACGCACCAATATCTGCTCCCAGTACAGATTTGAAGGGGCAGCCGCGACATAGTTCCTTGAGAGGATTTATCCAATTTCATCCATTCTACATTCACAGATGAATGGCGTTTGACCGTTCTAAATATAAATCAAGCAGAAACCAACCTGTATAACAGTCGTTGCTGCCGAAGTTTGCGAGGACTGTCAGTAAAACTCGCTTTACTACTCAGCTGGAGTGTGACAATAATGTGAAATTAGTATTATCTACAAAATTGTGACTTGAATTAGTAAGACGTGTATGCTCTGTCAGGAAATTGAAAAAGGAAACATTCATATATCAGATTGCATTCTCTCTTTCTCAATCTCGATCTTTCTCCCACACCCTTTTGCTCTCTCTCTCTCTCTCTCTCTCTCTCTCTCTCTCTCTCTCTCTCTCTCTCTCTCTCTCTCTCTCTCATGTACGTTCAACACATGTGCGGAGCTTAGCCAGTGCTGATGTGGCATAGCATATTTATTTATTTCTCATGAAGTTTATAAACAGCGAGTGGGAGTAGATCTTTATAACAGACGAACAAATGCGAGGAAGAGGGTGGGTAAGAGGACGGTAAATGTTTGCATGCTTTTGCCATCGAAACGTCAATGTTGCATTTAAGGAGGCAGTTAATTCCTACAACGCGGAATTCCAAGAGGGCTTCGGTTAATACGAAACCAGAATTTCCTGCCAATCGTTTTTCAGATAACAACACGTATGCAACGGCATCCACATCCTTGTACAAATCGCATGGCGCCGACGCTCTGTTGAACATGATGTTATAATATCTGCAAATTAGCACAATATCGAATCTCAGAGTTTATTTGGCAATCCTGTTGAAGGAATATTCCCTTGTCTACACTATAAAAACAATTCGACTGTGCTTGTATTTTCATAATTTGACAAACAGTTTATAGATACATAATCCAAACAAATCTGTTATGCGTACGCTAGTGTATGGTTGGACAGAAATCCCACTTTTGCTGCCGGACTGCCTATTTCAGCTCGTGAATTTTGTCAAACACGCAGAAAAAAATCCCCATAGCATTAACTATAGACCAAATGGATGTCTACCTGAACCAATACATTCAACCGATACTAAAATGGACGAATCCAATCTGTCAGTTAGGTGTATATAAAGTCACACTCAATTAAATCACCGGCTGCCATCACACTCATTATTAACAGAAATACTCTGCCAGGCACCTAGAATAGTACGTCACTTGTACGAATTGTATGTCTTTATTCTTTAATACACATTCCATTGACTATGTTGAAAATAATTTGACTGGGCGCCGTTGCTGCCACAGGCAACAACATCTCCAGGTCAAATTACTATCAGAATATGCAGCAGATTATTGGTATAGTTACCATGTTAGAGGTATATAATGAATGCATGATTCAAGTATATACCTCAATCCCAATACGCACACAGCATGGACGGAGCTTAGCTAGAGATGAGCGGGCATAGCTAACAGTGAATTCGCCCAGTAGATATCGAATACAGTTACCGTTTAAATGAATTGATGACCAGTTAAGATATTAAAGCAAGGGCAATGTATTCACCATATTGTTTAGATAATGGCTCCTATTCCATCGGGATTATTCATTATCGTTAAAACACGTGCATTGCATGGGGTGTTCGCCTAATACTTTCCACACGAAATACCACAGTTTGAAGCGCGACGTTCGTACAATAATCAAAATAAAACTAAGAAAGTATACAGAATCGTTGCGAACGTTAGAAATCATAACATAAGCCATGAATAAAATTAGAAATAGTTTAGTAAGATCTTCTCTGGAACAGCTAACGCTTTTCCAAATATGAGCTGTCTAAATTTCTGTGATAAATTCAATAAGCAATGGTTTGACGATTCTCTATTTACCATCCCACCTGATCAGTGAAAAAACATATCTGTGCCCCTTTCACCGATGACTACCTCATATTTCATTTTCAAGGCAACCATATGGGAAGTGTTAAATATTTGAAATGAATTTGGCCGGTAGCTGTTGCTGCACGAGGCAGCTACGACTCTCAGTCAAATTAATTATAAAATAGTCAACAGCATACGTTTTATATCGTTAAGAATTTGCTTCTTCAGTGATTTGTCGGTGAAATGGTTAATACTTTTAGACTAATCAATAATTGATTTACATTTTCCATAGTATCTTGTTCTTTGTGTACTGCAATTATTGAAGACATACCAAAGTTAATTGCGTGCACATCTTGCATTTGAACATAAATGACCCTGTAATTTTCCTCTGACATAATTGCTGAAAGTTAAGGTACTTCAATCAGCAGTCTTGAAAATGGCATTAGTTTAAAAGATTGATTGATGCATGAAACACCGCTGGCTCTTCTTATCACGAAGCAAATATGTCAAGGTAATGCGATTGTAGTCTAATATCCATCATGTAATTAGAAACACTTTTGCCCTTATTCAACTCACGGAAACTAGAACCATATTACGTACTGTGTAACAGATGATGTGGTTAGAGGAATGCGAGCTGAGGGGGCATGCGAGTATCAGAGTCATAAGGAGATATGACGGAGAGTGGTTTGGACAAGAAGGAGGAGGGAGGCAGCATGGAGGAGATGTGAAGAGATACTGAGAGGCGACGATGCTGGGAATCAGGCCTACAAAGCATACATAGTGAGGGTGAGACTCAGCCAGGTGCTAGAGATGTATCGTGTGAGATTGTAGCGCTTACAGCAACCCCAATGAACACGCAGATTACTGGGCCAATACCAGGCAGCATTGGTATGGCAATGATCAAAAAGCGACCCAGAAACCTGCGTTATGAAGGTCATCACTAGCTAAGCATTGCCGACTCTGATTACTCACATGGGGTGGATAGGTAATACGTGCATTCATATGATAATGATGGTCAAGTTAAATAACTTTCGATTGTGAATAAAAATATTTAATCTATTAATAATTTACAGATGTATTACATATGATGGATGCACATGGGTGTACACGTGTACACATTTGATACCAAATGGAAAACAAAAGTACGATGGAAGGATTCGATCTGGTACTCAAGTATATGACGTCATAATCGAACTTCCTGACTTATCCTATCTATGATTTTCCTGTCTTGTTGAGAAGTGTTGCTCTTTTGGTATGGCGCGCCCCATAGGAAAAAATCACCACTTCTCACCAAGCTAATTGTCAATATACTAAGGTGGGCGGCTTCATAATCAAATATGTTACATGTTAGCTGACGTCGCAAACAAAATGTTTAACTCCGTCAGAAAATCTACAATGTCAGCCACTCAAATGTGCGGATTGTCAGTCTTTGATGAATTTACAATTCAATACACGTTGTGTTGAATATTGTGAAACTTGTTTTGAGTATAGTTAACTTAAACCATAGATTTTGGGAATTCAGGTTTCAAGGTATATAAATCGATACCTAGACGCGAGTAATGAGCGGGACATAGCTATACATGGACAATCTATAATGTGGAATCTAATGCGATTGTGACCTCATACTGCTAGTTTCACCGACGTGATATTGTCCAGTCTAGCTCAGAATATACAACATCATAGATCGAGTTCAGATCACTAAAATAGCCAGTTAGCTTGTTTGCTGATCCTGCACATTAGATACGCAAATCGATCAACGGATGGTTAACTATCGTTCGTTGGCACCCGGTTCCCTATGGAAGTACTATAGCATAAAATGAGTATTTTGTTATGCTAAAATGTCAGAAATGGCAATAGACGACAGTAGCTGGGAAGTGAGTAGGTCTTGGTAGCATTAATATACCGTAGGTCACCACATTTTAATGAGAACTTACATATGTTAGGGAAATATTTGCATGTGTATGTGCATTTAACTCAAACAAGCGAGGATCGTCCGCCATTTTGAAGTTTACGTGTATTCTGACCTAACCATTTCTGACCTAGCTTTAGGTGGTCGGTTGACTATAGTTAACTAGCTAGTTAGCTATTTCAAGTGCACTCGGTGTCTAGTTAATTATAGTTAACTGTGATTGGTGAATCAAACATGGCCATATTTCCAAGGTTGTCTTAGAATTTGTGATTATCAGAATAAGACGGCGGAAATTCTCCGCGGAGAAAGAAGTAGCCACTATCATAATTACACAATAGCAGTGTACCAAATCAACAGTTGACTGGTTGGTATTATTCATGAGATACAAACCCGTGTATAAAGGAGTTAATTTCGGGCATGGTAATGTGATGTATTCAGCAACATGGTCGGCACCGGCACTCGCACGAACCAACTGTAAAATACGAGTATTCCGTCTGGCACTCCCACGACTGGCACAACTCCAAGACTCAAATATCTTGCCTCGTCTTCGCAATTACCATTCTCTGAGGCACATTTTCCTAATCCAGTTCTATTAATAATGTTCTACCCGATGAGTATCACTTAAACTGATAACGTAGGTTACTTTGCCGGAATTGGCCTGGTACTTGCCCTGAACACGTCATTATCATAGTAATGTTGTTCAAAGTATTTTTGTATAGCCGTGACCACAAATTGAAACCATTTCATATTATGAACATGGCATATACCGAGATCCAGCTACAGCGTATTTATGAGAATTCACGTGGATAAAATGGTATTCTTTCATCAATAAATGTTGTCGGGCATGGGTCCTCAAACCTGTGTTCGCATTGTTCATAAGCTTCCGAGCGCTAAGTTGGAGGCCCGCGGTATCGTCATGTCTACACTGTATCAACTCTCAAGTAAATAAGTGTAGAGATTACTAAGGGGTGTATTCCATGTACCCACGTAGATTATTAGACGATACTGTTGGCAAGCACTTTAATGAATCAATTTTTTTTGTTGAAAAACCGACGCTGACGCAGTCGGACAAACTTCACGGAGGAACTCCTTTAAAAAGGCTTGCAAACCCCCAGAAAAAAACCTGGTGAACTAGTAATCTTGAATAATATTACAGCAAAACAATGATAAATAATGAGCATTAATACAATCTATAAATACATATGGCTTAAAAAGTATAGATACAAAACAATAGGCTGATAAAGCTCTGATAGCAAAACAAAACTTAACAAAGGCATTACTATTCAACCCAGGTGTAGTAGTAGACCCGTGTGGCGAGTGCAACTATCCAACAAATGAAAAGTGCCTCGTCAATCTATGACAAATAAGTCAATCATTGACGCCAGTGGGCTGATTCTCTAAAGATCAGCGGGCGTAGTAGCATTTGGGTAGTATAATACATATAGTCGGCAGAAAAATTTCAGAAAAATAGATGGAAATAGATGGCGCTCTTCTTTCCATTTTTGATTTACTTTGTTGTAAGGTTTTGTAAATTACCCGGGAACAAATAACCCTATAAAACTCTGTCCAAATTCCTAAAATTACCTGGGACAATTTTATAATTCAATGGCAACTTACTTTATCAATTGATTATTAAATTACCCCAGTCTGTTTAATTGTTAACATGAATTATTAAACATAACAATATCAAAGTGCAGACTAAAATGAATTACATGACACAGATTAATTAAAAGACACAGATAAATCAGCTGTAGTAATTAAATGATTTAAGCTAGTGCAGGCTCATTTATTTTTACAGCTCTCAACTCTATTGAAACTATGTTTGTTTTGCACCATATGTCCTTGAATACTTTTTCTTTACCATGCTGCTTTAATCTTAAATATTCGCAAGGAATATGATTCAGCAGCAATGAACGAAATATTGCCTTTATTGCTCTATTGTGATTGCCCATAGATGGATTTTTCGTCTGTGCACACCGATGTTTCCAAATGGCCCAAACACCTATGGTTAGTATTGTTATTAAAATAGTCCTTTCAGACTACATGCGTGTCTAGAACAATGGGCTTCGCTTCAAATTTTGCCAAGATTTGGCTGATATAGTCCCAAAATTGTGACGATATTGGACATTCCGCAAATAAATGCTCGATTGTTTCCTCGTCTGTTTGACATAAGTAACACCTATCAGAAGTCGTAATATTGCACTTGTATGTCAAGTGTCCCACCCATAACCGTCGATGTAGTAATCGCCACAATAAATCACGAGCCATATTTGGTATGTATGGAGAATGTAAGATTTTCCATACATTTTTCCAACTGGATGGTTTATAGCTTGAGTCATCCCATCTCCTAATTGCTATGGGAGGTGTTACTTGTTTTCGTCTCATAATATGGGACCATTCCTTGGATCTCATCTTGTATTTTAACATCTCATCATCAAGAACTAATGCGGGTTGTGGAGTCAAACTATTATTATTTACATTTGGAAGACGAAACCATTCAATTGGTACAGAATGTTTTATTTTATTTAGCAACCGCTGGATATGCCTCATATGTGTTTTTCTAGCTACGTCTTGCATTGAAATCCATCTACGTGTTTGAGGGTGTATCATATCCGATAAATGTTGAATGCCATATTTTGCAAAGGACGGTAGATAAAGTACTGCATTGTTATAACATATATTACTATTGCCCCACAATTGCTGTTCTAGTACTTCCTTCCAGCACGTAGGTGGAGGCATGTATCTGTCAAATATTTCTACCTCCTTAACTTGATCTTTAAACACATCTGGTATCATTTGGCTATTCGGAGGTGGCTTCTTTGAGGTAAAAGCATGCTCCGCCAGAAATGGTTCTACAATTCTCTCCATGAGAGCTCGTGAAACACATGCCCACGTCTCATCTGATGTAATAAGATCATCCAAAAATGTTAACCTTAAAGAAACACATTTCACTTTAATATCAATTAAATCAAGTCCTCCTTCTAACTTAGCATTATTGAGAACACGATGGGAAACTAAATGATTCTTTTCTTCCCATATGAATGACAATATCAACTCATTAACCTCCTTTTCTACATGTTTTGGCATGTGTACAACAGATGCTGTATACCATAACCCAGATAATGCCAAGTTGTTGACAACAAACACTCTACCAAAGATTGAAAGACGACGACGCTTCCAATTTGCTAATATTCTCTTAAGATTAGATACACGTTCATTCCAATTTTGTATTGTATTCGGTTTCCTGCCAAAATAGATGCCTAAAATCTTAATGGTATCATAGACCAATTGATTTCAAGTGGCTGGTCATTCCGATCTTTCCATGGCCCCAGAAATAATCCTTTGGATTTTCCTTTATTGATTTTCAAACTAGATGCATTTTGGAACTTTTCTAGTACGTGGTTTAAAATTGCAAAATCAGTGTTTGAACTGGTAAACACAGTTGTGTCTTCAGCATATTATGACAGCTTAAGTGGTCTTTCTATGCCACGAATACATATGCCTTGAAAGTTATTATTTTGCCTCAATGCTATGCCAAGTGATTCCATCACAATAACAAATAATAATGGCGATAGGGAACACCCCTGTCTAACCCCACGTTCTAAGACAATTTCTCTGGATAATTGATTGTTCACTAAATAGCTACTCTTGATATCCGTATATAAAATCTTTACTCATTTAATAAAGTTTGAGCCTAACCCAAACGATTGCAAAGAATTAAAAAGAAAATCCCATTCCACACGGTCAAATGCCTTTTCATTGTCCAAGGCAATCACAGCTGAAGGGATGCTATCCTTCTCAACCAATTTATAAGGTCTCTTATTACCATGGTATTGGTTAGAATTGTCCTCCTGGGTACAGCACATGTCTGCTCTGTTCCAATGATTTCTCCTAAAACACTACCTAGTTTCAATGTTAGTGCACTGGATATTATTTTGTAGTCTACACATAGTAGAGAAATTGTTTTGTAGTTCTGAATTAGACGTCTGTCATTTCCTTTATATATTAGCCTTACGTATGCCCTAGCCATAGTTGGTGGTAAATGGCCTTTCTAAAAAATTCCAGTGCCTAATTCTTCCATTATTGGACCTACAAGGTGCCAAAACGTTTGGTAAAATTCAACCCCAGTGATTTTTCCAGTTTCATACCTTTAAGGGATTTAGTTAAATCTTCTAGTGTTAAGGGTTGATCACAAAATTCACTGCCTGTGTCTGACACCTTTTTGTCTATATTTGCTAACAAATCCAATTTTGCATCTTCATCAATTCCCTCTGACTGGTACAATGACTCATAGTAATTGCATACAATAGTACTCATTTCATTGTTGGTAAAGACGGTTGAACCATCCAGCATGTTTAATGAGCACATCACCTTATCTATTGCCCGTGCTTTTTCTAATGCGCAAAAATATCGGGTTGGCTTTTCCCCTTCTGCGTGCATATGGGCTCTTGCTCTAATTTTTGCACCCTCAAACTCATATTGTTCTATATCTCTTATTTTACTTTTAATTTTAACCAGTAATTCATAATAATTCTGTTCACCATTAATTCCTTTAGCATTCATTCTCATCAGTGATCGATGAAGTGTTTTCTTGCGTTTGCGTATTTCCTGTGCTTTTCTAAAAGCATACTTTCGGGAAACATACTTTAAATCCAGTTTAACATCCTCCCACCATTGCAATGTGCTCTTATATGATGCTTTCCTATTAATCCAATGTTGCCAACAACTCTCTATATTATTCTTATAAAATTCTTCTCCCAACAGTGTTGTGTTTAATTTCCAAAACCCGACCCCTTTTGTTACCCAGTCAGCATTGGCAAAGGTTACACAAACCATGTTATGATCGGAAAATGCAACTGGCTTAATATTACCATCTCTCCAGTACCCTGTTAACAAACTATTCACATAAATTCTGTCGATCCTTGAACCAACGTTACCATCTACCGAAAAACATGTAAGATCTTTTCCATGAGGTTTTGATATTCTATAGGTGCCCACTAAATTTTCATTATCACATATTTCTTTTAAGAGTCTCTGTGATGTATCAGTATAAGTTGAAGTTGCATTCCTGTCATTTTCTTTGTCTAAGACACAATTAAATTCACCACCCATTACTATGTTTTCAGTGATGTTATCTAGTGCTGTTTTAGACATCTCCTTAAAAAAATTACGACGTAGTTGATGAGATGTAGGTGCATATATACACAGCAACGTGATACGTGTTTGTTGTATATCTAGCGTGACTCTCACCCAGCGACCATTTGCACCTGATACTGAAGAGATTATATTTACATAGGCTGAACAACGAGGGAGTATAACAATTGCTACGCCTGCACTATTATCTTGAGATAACGAATAAAATATTCTGGATCCAGAAATCTTTTCTAAATTATCGTATGATTCTGACTTCTGAATTTTTGTTTCCTGTATCAAAGCAATGTCAATCTGCTCATTTTTCAGAGTCTCTAGTAAGTGACGTTGCTTTATCTCACTATTTAAGCCTATACAATTGAGTGTGAAAATTAGCATAAAAGGTAATAAAATGCTGTGTAAAACCGCCATTATTAAGCTAACTAGATTTTGTTTTTTTCGACCCTCTCTTAGACCATTTACCTATTTTACTCACAAACGCTGCATTACTTAACTCAACCTTTTCCAAATGCTTATATTTTAATATATCTGAATCATGACGCAGATGCCTATATTTAACACCATTTGCCGTCACATATGGAACTAACACCTCTCCTGCCTCTGACCTGTACATGACCATTTCATCAGGTGATTTAGAACTCTGTGTTTGAATGGATATATCAGATTCAGCGACTGACATATTATCGTCTTCTATATCACTTTCCTCTATTTCTGATTCAGAACTCTCTCCATCCTTCTGTCGCTTTGTTCCACTCAATCGATCCGAGACACCAATTACTTTCTCTATATTATTTAAATCGTCTAGATTGAGTGTACTCAGTGGAAAATCAAAGTTAGTTTCAGTATCTTGCGACCTGAATTTTACTTGTCCTAAATTAAAACTCTCTTCCAGAGGGTATTGATCATCATCTTCAACTTGTGTGGAATTAGCCTCTCTGACATCAAACTTGGATTGACTTGTTACTGGAGTAAGACTTAGCCCCTCATCTAGAACCTCTATCATCGCCTGCACCTACAGCGATTGGATTCTTAGTTTTTTTCCCATGCTTCTCATTAACATGGACTTCAGCTACAATCTCAGCAACTACTGGTTTGATGACATTTTCCTTAGCAACGTGCTTCCCATTAGTATGGATTTCAGCTACAATCCCAGCAGCTACCGATTCTATGACATTCTCTTTAGAGACAACTTGCTCTGCACTTTTATCAGCACCCTTTTTGACATATTTGTTCTGTGGGCATCGCCACTTAAAATGATCAGATGATCCACAAACTAGACATTTGTTTTTGTTAGGGCAATCTGTTGCAAGATGTTCTGTGCTTAAGCAGATTCTACACTCTTTGATTTGCCCCCTGTACCATAATGGCAAGATAAATATCGACCATCTATGGTGACCTTGCTTGGGAGAGGTTGTTCTACCTTTTCAAACCAAATTCTTCTGATGCCATTTTCTAAGGTTCGATCAAATGGATAGGTCTCGTGTTCTACTTTGTCCACTTTGCCATGCTTGATCAATTCAGTGATAACCCGTTCATCTGGGATCTCTAATGGAACCTTCATCTTGACTAATAGACGATCAGAATCTATTTCCTCCACATTACACACCTCACCCTTCACGACAAGGACCTCGTCGAGCAACTTTTCCTTCACACTTTCATTAACTACGGTGACATTCCATACAGATTTGGAAACATTAACGAGACCTTGAAGGACCCGTGGCCCTGCCCCAACTACATCCTTCAACCCATGATACACCTCAATTGCCGAAACGCCCCAAGCCTTTGTCGTGATTTTAAGACTCAGGGTACGCTTATATGAGGTTGCCATGGTGTTTTATAAAAAGAGGAACTCCATACTACTACAATATATAATACAAATGTATAACACCAAGACGTCGGGGAAAGAGCTAAACACTAAATAAATAGTGTCCCCTTTTGAAACCCTGACGTCTACCAACAAATATACGAATAGAGAGTACAGTCGTATATTTGTTAGTTTGAACCACTTTCCAAGTGGTTCACTAACACCTAACCGATTAAAGTGGTTTCCTATTGCATACTAACATATTACAGTCATATGTTTGTTAGTCTGTTCGAGTTGACCGGGGACAGCCAACTGACTATAAGGATTTATATAGTTAAAGAACTAGGCTTGTGCTTACACATGACAAAGGAATTACATCCACTCACTCAAGCGATCTTGCCAAATATAATGCGCTAGCCTACGAGCTATAGAAATAGCGGACTGGTGCGGGGAGAAATGTACTGCATTAACCACAGTAAGAGGAGCCCTATTAAATGGCGGAAACCGCCAGCTAAGAGGAATGCGTTTAGAAAATGGATACACAAAATGCGCTCCAACCAAGACAAGAATTTACAAATTAAACATAAAGTTTGAAAGGAAATACTAATACGAAATATATGTATAAAATTTATCTACAAAATAGCGCTAGAAACTAGCAAATTCGGGCAGCAATTGCAGAGCTAAATAAACGCGTGCGTTCACTTCGACTACTACTACTACTACTACTACTACTACTACTACTACTACTACTACTACTACTACTACTACTACTACTACTACTACTACTACTACCACTACTACTACTACTACCACTACTACTACTACTACTACTACTACTACTACTACTACTACTACTACTACTTTTTTTTTTTTTGGTAACACGATCAATGGATCGTGTGGAAATCTATAATACCCACAAATAAACTGACTGAAAGAACATTAAACATAGAATAAATCAAAGAGAACAACGATTATATCAGTCATGTGTATAAATAAACAATAAATATACGGTGGTCAAACGATTAATTTAAAAATTCAAAACAGCTAAATATGTCCCTTTAAAAATTCCAAGTAACTAGCTCAACAACATTCCATTACATTTATAAAAGCTCACGCGAGCATAGGCTGTGAAACAACCACAGCGCTCGGACGTATTTAACACACACAGTCACTCGGGAACAAATTAATCAATAATCAACGCCCCGCAGGATAATCTATGAAAAGTAAACACTAAGATATTACACCGAACTCAGTGAAGTGACAATGTAACCTACATAGTTGAAGAGGGTTGAAACTTAGCAAACACATTTTAATAAATCACTCCAGAGGCCAATTACGGTGGATAATAAAAAATCAAATTTGTCGAAACAATGGAAATCAAATCACCAGCGCACCAAATAACTTCAAAAGAATGAAGTCTATTTTTAGTCACTGCATCATGAAATTCACATTTAAGGCAATACGAGAACAAGGCACGAAAAGCGCACTTCAATTTTTCAAAACTGCTGGAGCTAAACCCTGTATATGAGTCACTAACTATCGTACAACGATGCTTCCAAATTGCCCAGACCGCCACACTCAAACAAAATAACAAGATCTTCTTTGCATTATTAGTCAGATTATAAGCGTCTAATTCATGAAATAGAATTGCATCTTGGATTATGTTGATATCAACTGTAACAATTTTCCTAAATATCTGTTCAATGTACATCCAAAATTGGGAGACGGGCAAACACTCTGTAAACAAATGGATAATGGTTTCCTCAGTGTCTGTGCAAAATAGACAGTGGTCATTATTTGCTATGCCAACTTTCTTGAGGAGGGGGCCCACCAATAGTTTTCTATGAATCAATCGCCAGACAACATCCCTTGCTCGATTAGGTATGTGTGGTGAATGGATATTTTTCCAAACCACATCCCAACTCTGGAGAGAATGTTCATTCCTTTCCCATGCCGTGACAGCCTTTGGAATAGTAATATTCTGCAGCATTAAAATATTATACCACCCCTTATTCCTTAACGTATATGAAAAACGTCCATCAGTACTTTCCAGGATTAACTTGGAGCAAGCATCATTCACAGACCCATTAGGGAGAAGAAACCATTCCATTGGAATTGCTTCCTGTAACCGTTTTAGAAGGCGCTGCATGTCAATTGGGCGTAAAGATGTTACTCGTGATATGTCATATAGTTATTTCCATTTTCGAGTTTTCACATCCACAATATCACACAAATTTTGAATACCATGCTTAGCAAAAGAAGTGTAATATACAACTCTGCCTTCATATAGAATATGATCATTCCCCCATAGGTACTGGCTGGAGGCATGCTCCCAGCAAAGAGGTGAATCTTCTTTGCGAACACACTTAGTTAAAGCAGCTTTAATGTCCAAAAATATCGATGGAATCCGTGTGTAATTCGGTGGAGGTTTAGAAGACCAGAAAAAGGATTTAGCTGAAAATGGCTCAATACCCCTTTCTATAAGGCATCTAGACACATTTGCCCACTGACTATCTGAATGAAGTAAATCATCTAATAAGTTCAGCCTTAACGAGACGCATTTAATTCTTAGGTCTGGAATGGAAAGCCCACCATCAAGCTTATTATTAGTACAGACACGTTGTGAGACAAGGTGTGTTTTACCCTCCCACAAATAATCAAATATCATCTTGGTAATTTCCTTTTCAACATGTTTGGGCATATTAACAACTGCAGCAATATACCAAAGTTGTGAAAATATCAAGTTATTGATCACTATTGCCCGGCCAAAAATAGTCAGACGTCGATGTTTCCATTGAATAATTTTCTTGCTCATTTTAGAAAGCAAGTTTGTCCAATTAATGGAATCATGGTGTGTTCGACTGAAATGAATGCCTAAGATCTGTATTTTGTCAGTGGACCAATTGATGCTTAATGGCTGATCATTTCGATCTTTCCATGAACACAAAAACAAACCTACTGATTTTTCTTTATTACTTTTGAGCCCTGACGCTTTTTGGAAATTCTCCAAAATAAGATGTAAACGATTAAAATCACTATTTTGGCCAACAAAAATAGTCGTATCATCGGAATATTGTGATAATTTCACTGGGGTCATAAGACCACGAATACACAGTCCATGATAATGTATATCTTCTCTTATTGTCGCTCCCAAGGTTTCCATACAAATTACAAATAAAAGTGCTGACAGTGAGCAACCTTGTCGAACCCCTCGTTCTAAGACAACTGGCTGGCTTATACAATTGTTCACAAGGATTCTACTAGTAATGCCATTGTACAATATTCGGATCCATTTAATAAAATTGGGCCCAAAGCCGAATCGATTTAATGACATCAACAAAAACTTCCACTCCAAACGATCGAACGCCTTTTCATTATCTAATGCCACAATGGCACCTGGAATGTTATCCTTTTCAACTAACTGAATCAGATCTCTAATGAGCGCAGTGTTGGTTAATATTGATCTACCAGGTATTGAACATGTCTGAGCAGGATTAATAACGTCGCCCAGCACCTGACCTAGTTTTAGTGAAAGAGCTCTAGAAAAAATCTTGTAATCAACTCCAAGGAGAGAAATTGGCCTATAATTCCGTATATCACTCCGGTCACCCTTTTTAAATAGCAGACGTACATGTGCTTGAGACATTGTCAAAGGAAGTTTTCCCTGATGGAAAATTCCTTTAACAATCTCACAGAATTTCGGACCAATGAGATGCCAGAAAGTAACGTAGAACTCAACAGGCAGGCAATCTCCACCTGCCGATTTTCCATTCTTCATTGTTTTAAGCGATTTAGTCAGGTCTTCTAAGGTTAAATATTCATCACAAATATCAGCCAACGGAGGAGTCAATGTTTCCTTAATATTAGCAAGTAATTCAGCTGCCAACTCTTCATCAATTTCTTCAGACTTATATAAATTTTCATGAAATGTCTGAACAGTTTCTAGTAGATCTTTATTTGAATTAACAAGTTGCCCATTTATTTCAAGGCCCCTAATTATCTTTTCCACACCTCTAAACTTTTCTAGGCCACACAAATATTTTGTTGGCTTTTCACCTTCAGAATAAAATTGCGCTCTTGATCTGACTTTTGCGCCTTCTGCTCGGTAGATTTCTAGTTGTGAAAATTTTAACCTGGTCTCCTCCAAAACCTCAGTCAAGTGAATATCGCCGTTTGAAACTTTGCGAAAAATTAAGGTTTGTAGACGAATCAACCTTCTCTCCTCTTTGCGCATTTTCATTGCCTTTTGAATAGAATATTGCCTTGATATATTAGCAAACCCTAGTTTAACATCTTCCCACCAAAAAATCAAACTTTCAAATTCTGATATATTGCGGAGCTTAAAACGCCAGAAACTTTCAATACATCGATGGTACTCAAAATCATTCAGCAAGGAACTATTAAGTTTCCAAAAACCTGGACCACGTGTAACCCATTCTGCATTATCTAACACAGTGGAAACCAGGCAATGATCAGAAAAAGGTACAGGATATATGCCAGTATCCGAAATTAACCCTTTTAGCTCTCTCTGTACATAAATCCTGTCTAACCGAGAAGCTGTCTGACCATTTGGTGTTACCCTTGTGTATTCACAACATTCAGGGTTTAAAACTCTATAACTATCCAAAAGGTGCTCACTGTCACATATTTCCTGTAAACGCCGATGAGACGTATCAGCGTATATTGATAGCGAACGCCTATCCTTCTCTGGATTTAAAACACAATTAAAATCTCCACCAATAATAATATTTTCTGATCTATCATGAATTACTGGGCGAAGAGATGAATAAAATGTACCTCGTTGAGAATGGGATGCAGGGGCATAAATAGACATCAAATTTAGTGTTGAACCAGACATTTCAACAGTCACCACGACCCATCTGCCATTACTATCAGCTTCCGATGAAATGATATTTAATAAAGTCAAACACCTGGGTAAAAATAAAATCGCCACTCCTGTATTTAAATCAGTGGCATTGGAATAGAATATTTCACCCTTAGAAAGTTGTTTGAAATTTTCTAGTACTTCAACATTATGGAACTTAGTTTCCTGAAGCATGACGATATCAGCTTTCAAATCAGATAATTTCTCTAGCAACATGCGTTGCTTCAATCCATCATTTAAACCACAGCAATTAAGTGAGCAAATTATCATTATGATTACGAATCTATGCATAGTACCCATAATATCTAGTATGGTTTTGTCTTCTTACTGTTTTTATCCCGCTTAGCCCATTTGCCAATCTTCATAGTAAACTCTGAATTTGTAAGATCAGTACTGGTCAGATGTTGATACCGTGAAATGTCTGAATCACTCCGCAAATGCCTATAGCGAACACCTAAGCGTGTAATATATGGAACTAAAATCTCGCCCTTCTCTGAGCGATACAGTACCATTTCACCGGCCTGCTGAGATTCCTGCGTTTGGATCGACGTGTCAGACTCTGCAATAGAGATAGAGTCGTCTATATCGTCATCCTCCCTGTCCTCCGACCCAGAGCTCAAGTCTTCTATCACTCTTTTAACCCCACCAGCAATAGTATCCTGTACAATTGCCTGTCTAGAATGTATTAATAACACACCATACTCTGTAAGTGGTGGCAAATCAAATGGTACATCAACATCCATTGACTGAGATCCAAATTTTGTTTGTCCCACTACTAAACTCTGTGTATCATCAACAGCGTCGGAGTCATCATTTTCCTGTGCTATTTCAGCTGTTGCTGGAGCGGTAGCAGATATACCTGTCTCCAGAACCTCAATCTCATCAACGTGTTTTGCCAGTACTGGATCACCAGCCTTACTAACAACTGGACCCCCAGTCTTACTAACATTGGGGTCCACAGTCTTACTATCAATGGGATATTCAGCCTTGCTAACAATATGTGCATAGGTGTGTGGCACATTGTTACTACAGTGTACTTCACTGGAATTGAGAGAAGCAGGATGCATATAGCTAGCACTCGCCTCTTCCACATTACTTGCAGCATTCATCGATGATCTTTTATAACATCGAGATTTAAAATGATCAGCTGACCCACACAAAAGACACTTATTCTTGTAAGGACAGGTACTAGCTAGGTGTTCAGTACTTGTGCAGATACGGCACTCTTTAACCTGGCCCCTATACCACACAGGGAGGAAGAAGTTCCCATCAATAGACAATCTACCTGGAATTGGTTTGTCAATTTTTTCCAGGCACACCCGTCTTATCCCATTTTCAAGTGTTCTATCGAAGGCATACGTCTCCCTTTCAATTTTTATCACTCGCCCATATTTTCCCAGCTCGGCTGTAATACGTTCATTCGGAATTTCAAGAGGGGCCTTTACTTTTACAATCAATTTATCTGAATCAACCTCTTCGATCTTACATATTTGTCCATTGACAATCAGGCCCTCTTCCAAAAACCTTTCTTTCACTCCTTGTGAACTGACCGTAAGATTCCAGACATTTTTGCTAATATTAATTAGCCCCTTTAAGACATTTGGCCCAGCCCCTACAGTGTCTTTTATTCCATGATAGACGTCAATGGCGCCAACATTCAACCCAGCAGTGGTGAGCCTAAGGCTAAGAGTCTGTTTATAGCGACTTGACATGTTACTAGTGAGCATTCACATTGACCTAGATTACGCCCGTCTACTGCAGTGAATATAAATGCAGGTACGAAGCGCGATATCTCGACAGGTCAGCGAGATCGGCCTAAGCAGAAAGCTCACCCCGCCAAGTACAAATGCGCTTATCAATAACGGAGATATTGTAGGCAAAAAGCCACCTAAACTTATATACACATGTAACACGACGGTTGCCAAATACAATGGCAGTTTACTTGGCGACTCTAGTTCTCGAAACCAGAAAACCAGAATCACAAAATACGACAAACTACGACGAATAAAACACAAACAGAAAACATCAAACTCAACCAAAACCGCTTATGCAGCGAACAAAACAAAAATTAAGTGTATACGAGCAGTAGTGACGAAAATATTCGTCAGAATTTGCAGAGCCAATTTCAGCACAGCTTTCAATGACTACTACTACTACTACTACTACTACTACTACTACTACTACTACTACTACTACTACTACTACTACTACTACTACTACTACTACTAACACTACTACTACTACTACTACTACTACTACTACTACTACTACTACTACTACTACTACTACTACTACTACTACTACTACTACTACTACTACTACTACTACTACTACTACTACTACTACTACTACTACTACTACTACTACTACTACTACTACTACTACTACTACTACTACTACTACTTGTTTTTGTGTCCGTTCATATGCATTTAATGCGGCGATCATGTTTGTTCCTAGTGATGTATGTGTGGATCGATCCCAACATGGGTACAGCGGGAGTGGCGCGTAGCTAAAAATGGGACGGGCATAGCTAAAACTGGATTCCTCCGTTCTAAACAAGTGCACAATGATTGCCTTCTCCGCATAATTTCTTAGCGCACGTGCCATGATAAAGTTTCTGTTTTAACATCGTGTTTTGTTCTAGCTTATGGAGTGTAATCAAAGAGATTACTGAACTGTAATTTGCATAATGAATATCCAGCGAGATAGTTGTGTTCGCGAAAATACCGTTCCAAATGACGAATTACGGGGAAGCAGTAATTACATATAACCGATATCTTTCTATTTGCACAATGAAGATATGCTGTGGAAGTAATATAGTTTGTGCACAATTTTCAGATTGTGGTGTTGAATGGGGTTTTAGTCTAGGACAACAGACGTATACAGCAATATTAGCGCGCACTGTGTATACGAATACACGCAGATCAGTACAGATATTTGATCAATCGCGTGTCAATTTAACGCTTTGATTGTCAAGTCAGCCACTCAGCTTATGATCATGTCGATAGTCACTTACAGGACTGGCGGTATGATCAGCGAGCGAAAAGAAGAAGAAGAAGAAGTCAGCCACAATTGGTTCTATATTGACCTTCAGAAATATGCTTTTGCAAGTCAAGCGAAGGTTTTATTTCGTAAGAAAATGTCTTATCTTTATGAGCAAATTGGGGTGACAATATGTGGATATTCTAGTTCATAAACCATCCAGTGTGCTAGCCGGCCAACACAGCCTATGAATTAAGCTTGAAAAAGGTTGATTTTCAGGCAAACAGAAGGCTGTCTTTGTACATTTTATTGTTAAATTTATAAAATTGTCTTCTCCTGGCCTGTAATTTGACATCCACTGAACTAAGAAGTCAATTTCCTTCAAGAATCATGGCCATGAATGGTGAATAATATTCGTCGAATGTTTTGGGTGCTTTGAGGCGCTGTTGACACAAGACGGTTCGCAAATAATGGTCATTCAATTATATTGTTGCAAGGAGGACGAATTTTACTTTGATTCACCATGCGGCATTTATTTCGCACGAGCAACTTTACCAATTATTTTCTAGGCAGTTCCGAGATATTTATAATTTGAAATTGGTTTGTATTGGGCTCTTGAATCTCGATCAGTCGGCGTGAACTGTATGTGAAACGAATTCCCTTTTGCACGTAGTAAATCTGGCGAGGTTTCTGATCATATTACGAGTCTACGTGTGATGCGACTTCTGGACATTATACTCGCGACCATGACGTTCGGCGATGCCTGGGATATACATATGTAAGTACGGGTCTCCGGGCGAGGCCACAATGAGTGTAGCTTTTGCACATTGTCAATGAGGAACACAATTATATAACTACTTCTCCTTCCATGATACTTTTTACGGTCCTGAATGTTTTCGAACAGACGATACAGTTCCAGCGAGGTAACCCTGGCGATACCCCATCTTATTGTTGGTGGCTTATTAAATTGTCACATATGGCATAACGCATTGATTTACAGTGAGATGATTAATCTTTTATTTGTCACGCGCCGTTCTTCGTCATCATCACAATTATTGGAAATATTGAAGAATATGTGGCTCTTGCTAATATTAAATGCGCATGGCATGTCTATTCTTATCTCATGGACATCCCAAGGATTTGCCGGTCTCACGTAAATCTGTAAATGGACCTTTTCGGGTTTAGGTATGCTTAGCCAATCTCTAGTTCAGGCCCACACGCACGCACAGACACACACGCACGCCCGCAGGCACGCTCGCACGTACGCACGCACGCACGCACCCACCCACCCACCCACCCACCCACACACACACACACACACACACACACACACGACCCCTGAACTCCCTGCCAATCAATTTCCAGAAAACTATACAGGTAAGCTGTTGAATAGAATGACATATGGCAGCGCCAGATCAACTTAGTTTCAAAATATTCAACAGCGTGTTTATTAAATAGTAAAGACATACAATTCGTACAACAACGTTTAGTCCGTCACCAATTGTGTTTGTGGTGAAATTATCGACGTCTTTCTACATGTATGAACACAGTTTAAATATTAACACTGCAGTGGCCTTTCCGGTGTGGTGAACAAAATTCTATAAAATGACAAAATATGTCCTCCAAACTTGATTAATTTTTTCGGCATCAAATGATCAAAAGGAATCAAAAGGCAAAATTGAGTGTCCCAACAAAAGCATATAACACCTTTGAATGATCGGTTCATGATCTCGTGAAGGAAACACTACTCACTTATCAATCCAATTCGGAAGAGTAAAATTTCACTAATATGTGTGGAGTGAAACCAGTCCACTAATCATTGGCTTTATTAATGATGTTTGTGATAAACCCGAATCAAAGGAAATTCAAACCTTGCACAAAGTTCAATTGTTCAAATTAAACCATAGAGTAGTTTTTCAAAGGAGATTGAGTAATTCAGTAAACGTATATAAAGCTGTCTATACTGAAGGACTGACAGATTTGTCATACAGGCTACTGATGAAGCACATCCATGTGAAATGCATTTAGCCAATTGACGGTGTCCATAATTACTGTGAGTAACTTATAATATTGCGTATTGTATTGTTGTATTGTTAACCCTTGCATATTACATGTTAATTCTATAATTTGTCTTTCAGGTGTAAGTAATATATTGGTTCAATTTGTAGTTGATGTGAATGAATTTGTGTGCTTGAATTTGAGTTTGCCTGATCGAATCGTTCTTACCTGCTCAACTGCCTGTCTGATTGCTAGTTAGATTGAACGATTGTCTGTCTGAATGGCTATTGCGAGGAAGAATGGTCGTAGGAAGAATGGAGATGGTAAAGGGGGTTCATCTGCGCATGCGCGCCTGGTAAAGCTGTATTACCAAATAATTCAGTGCTTCCACCATATTGCTACGCTACGTAGGCATTTAGATGCCGAAACTCTCCCTGATGGGCTTAGCAGGAAGGTGGAAGAGCTGAATGGATTTTGTAAGCCAGCTATACCAAATGATGACATCTACTTTGCCATCTGGAATGTGAATTTTGAGTGGGCAAAATCTACCATTAAGGCCATGTTAAATCACTATAATGAACAACTTGGTAGTATTAGAACTGAAGTAGTCCTCACACAGGCAATGCCACATTTAGACCTAGGTCGTGCTAAATCCAATGCTATACGCTGGGCAAAAAACAATTATAATAGAAAGCTCGACATTAATGCGATTAGTTCTTTTTACGATTTTGTGCGACCGATAGATCCATCTCAGCAACCAATCTCGCACAAGCCACGCCTCTGGTCATGATACCAACTGTGGCCCCACAATCACAAATGAAAAAACGCCTCAGATCACCTGAAACTTCGCCGCCAGTCACAAAACGAGTAGACAATAAAACCTCTCCATTGCTACCATTAGATTCTGGCCCTAGAGATATGCTATTTGAAGCATCATTAATCCCACTACCTGACCCTCCACTAGGCAATATAAATGACCCAAACGAATATCCGCCCTTGCCACAGAGGGAAAGGGTTAATGGTAGCAAATCTGGTCCACGGACTGGCGCTTCTCAGAAATCCCCCAAGAGCAGTCAACCATCGGGTCTCAAGACCCCATCCCCAACAGGGAAACTGCCACAGCCCAGCTTCTCTCCAACTCCAGGTCCAAGTAATGCACCGGAGGTGCGTCCTATTAAATTTGCAAATAGACCCCAACAACCCACCATGTTGGAGAGAAACATTTTTTGGAAATTTCGTCATGAAATCGAAAACAAAATCAATTTCCAGAAAACTATACAGGTAAGCTGTTGAATAGCATGACATATGGCAGCGCCAGATCAACTTAGTTTCAAAATATTCAACAGCGTGTTTATTAAATAGTAAAGACATACAATTCGTACAACAACGTTTAGTCCGTCACCAATTGTGTTTGTGGTGAAATTATCGACGTCATTCCTGCCGTCATTGATTATGCCGTCATTATGCCGTCACACTTCCGGAAGTTGATTATAGCGTAATATGATAGATGGATAAACTGGAAAGGACCAGTGCATATGTGTGATAATGGCTCATATGGGCTCATTTGACACGACTATTTTATGCCGTTCAAGATCACGATTGACCTCAGATTGGAGAGGCAGACGATAGGTTCTTGGACTTAGGAAGCGTGATGGATGCCCATTCTCCATCAGGGAGGTACTGTCCAGAGGCAGAGTTGATGATATATGTGATGGTAGTTGGGATCGTATCTCGGACATGTTTATGTATCACTTGTTGGTATCATCTGGACCGTACGCGCGACGTGTCCATTCTAGGGCCATCATCAATTTTCAACTTCTCGCTCCCTTTACTGGTATATAATGGCTCATCTTATCGTTGAACCGTTCCCTAGTTGTCTCTGCTTTTCTCCTGTACGAATGTTGTTTAGTTCAATATTGCTTTCGTTCTGTCTGTTTTTGGTAGATCTGTAGTAGCAAATTCAGTTGCTACTGGGCTAGCTTTGCAACAATCGTCAACATATGATTGTTTTCATTTTATTTCAAGCTACGTTGATAGTTTAGTAGCAGCTGCCGTCTCTAACCATTGGATAACTTTGAATATAGCTTGGATTGATTTGCCAGTAAGGTCAACCTTGATCTGCTATTTTCCCTATGCATCGGTCTTGTTGACAATTTTGTTATATAAGGTTTTTTTTATAGATCATGAATTGCTATATAGATTGTTTCTATGGTTTCCAGGATGCCATGTAGATGAGATACATCCGATCAATATGTATACATGTATTCATAGGTGTGCAGTGAGAATTAAGGTCTGTATCGCCATGGGTCTCGGAGTTATGACTTTACTTTCGCTTTGCAGGGTAGATATTCTGAATGAAGACGGCTTCTGTGGCGTGAAACAGTTTTCAATAGCTACAACGCAGCGCAAAACACAAACCTACTCGGTAATGAAACCAAAATCAAGTGTTCACATGCATACCTGTCTGACACAAACTCATATATCGGCTCAGAAATAACTAGAGCTTTCATTGTTGTGTGCCAGCACTATCTGGCATGCACTGGAAGCAATGGCACACAATGGTAACTGTTTTGCGCGCAGACTGCAACACACTAAACTAGGACGAGCTGAGATCAAGAAGAACTTAGAGGAGATTATGAGTCTTGCAATGGACAAGACACACAGGAGAAAGATAAAGAAGAGTAATTACAGCGGAAAGAAGCTTCCACTCATTTCAACCACATAAAGTGGTTACTCATTCGTTGTCGTCGTCCTCGTCGTCGTCATCATCGTAGTCATCGTCATCATCATCATCATCATCATCATCATCATCATCATCCATCATCATCATCATCATCATCATCATCATCATCATCATCATCATCATTTTGCCCTGGGGTTTCTAAAATAGTTTTCTTAGCAATATTGGGCGTCGGGTTATTCTCCTATATATCTTCTATAACGACCTTTTGCCGAAGCTAGCGGTCGTGAGACAGAAATCTCAGGTTTAGTCGCAGTTTCAGTAAGCATACCTCACTAGCGCCTTATACACAACGCAATATTAAGGCATCGACACATGGCCCCAACAATAAGGGGGTCCCAAATCAAAAACAATTATCGTATTTTACCCATTAGAAGTAGTAATAGTAGTAGTAGTAGTAGTAGTAGTAGTAGTAGTAGTAGTAGTAGTAGTAGTAGTAGTAGTAGTAGTAGTAGTAGTAGTAGTAGTAATAGTAGTAGACATCTCTGTTCTTTAACCTACCAGATAAGGGGGCCACACATCTAATTAGCCCTAGACCCCACACAGGTATGCTCCTTCTCCGCTTATGGGGCGGGGTGGGGGTGGGGGGTGGGGTTGGGGGGGGGGGGGGCGGGGGCTCTGATAAATGTGCTCCTACATCTTGATCCATCGTCGCTTCGATCTAAACGCCCTTAGTACTGTTATTAAATCGAAAAGCATGAAATCTATCTGACATGTGTTGTGCTTGACCGCATAATATACATTAAGATCGTAAGAGACACATATTGAATGTAAAGCTTCCTATGAAATCTGAAGCAGTTGTCACATGGCCTCGCATTTCAAGGTTATGTGAAAGAATCAAATATGTTTGAAGAAATACCACTTAGTGTCAGAACAGAGTCTAATTTCCCACACATTCTCTCTCCATATCAACATTGAATATAGTCGAGTGGTGGACTATGCCTATCATTCCGTTTGACGGCACTAGTGAGAGATGACTGCTGATTGATGTTATATTACTGAGTCAATGGCGTCACAAAACTTATTTTTAAGGGATTCTCAACAAGGCAATGATCACGACGACGACGACGACGACGACGACGACGACGACGACATCGTCGACGACGACGACGACGACGACGATGATAATGATGATGATGATGATGGGTTATTGTGTTCTGCGGCTGAAAAAGTGAAAATTTCTTTCAGCAACAATCAGTTTTTCTCAACCATCTACCCTGTGTCTCAACTTCTAGAGCGTCCCGGACTCCTTAAGGGGCTTTCTGGTCTTCAGTGGCCCTAGATTACGTTCTTGGATTTATGATCGAAAAACCCTTAGCAGGTTGATGTTATGGCGTCCTTTGCGTACCTGATAGCGGTTCACACCTACCAATGCAACTTCTAAAGTGTTCCTGAACCGGCGTGTTTTCTGGAATTTGAAGAACATATCCGAAAATAGACCAACGCTGTAGAGCTACCTTCACAGATAGTGACTCTGTGTTACAGAGTGTGTCTGGTGCTGCAATTCTTAAATATGTGATGCAATATAGCTTAAGAGGAGTATACTATATAAGTGCATATTACATAATCTACCTTCAATTTGTTTATCTTTTTGTATCGGTGCATCTATAGATGATGCACATTGCTCATGGAAATTGCGTACCAGATTATGAGAACACGTAATGAATGTAATACATATGATGGTATATATGTAACAAAGATAGCGAGTTGTTCTTGGAGATTTATCTCTACCATACATTTCACCTGTATGATTGATTCTATTGAAAATGGAACTTTGTTACACCGCTGTTGACTGAGCAGGAACTACACAGCAGTACTAGATCAGATGACGGCCAGAACATAGACGTTGACTGCTTGATTCTATCACCACAAAGTCGATTTTCAGCTAACCAAAAGAATACGTGGGATAGCGTGTTCAATCTTAGAGACGAAGCTAGGCCGGTTCATCCGCAATGTTTGACATTCTGTCTACCACAATCTCAGATAGCCCATCCATGCTTTACCCACTATTAACCACTGACCTACTAGACACATTTAACATATTACATTCTCCATGTGGCAATATTAATGATTAGGATTATGTCGAAGTCACGTAGGTTCATCACAAGACAACATTGCACATCAGAGAAATTGTATCAATACTTCATTGCATTTGTTACGTTTGACTTGTGCAATGCAAGGCCTTGTAGAAATTCTGAATGAATGAAAAGGGGATAACTTATTTCGAAAACATCGATAATAGTAACGCACTATTACACGTCAACCGAATTTAAATGAGTCCTGGTTTTATGCATATCCAAGTCTTACTAAATACCAGCCGTGTTATTAAAGGTGCATATTCACACCAAACTGCTTGAAAAAAAAATTATTGAAACTCAATACTTTTAGAGGCTTAAATTGTGTACCTCAATGCAATGAAACGAAACACATCTTAACATGTGATAATTTCATTAATACATTTCGCAGGTTTAATTGTGAATTTGAATTATGGGCTTGTGCTTCTAATTCAATTTGACACCTTAGAACATTATATGAATTTATACGTAACGAAACCATCATATGCTAAAATTTATTTCGTTTCATTACATCTAGGCACACAATTAAAGCCTAAAGTATATAATTTTAACAACTTTATTTTGAACCGGTCTGCTATGAATATCCACCCTTAAGCTTTCATTTTTGCATTATCATTTGAATAGATCTTGAGAAGTGTTTATCTCAGCTAGTACTCTGTGCAACCAACTTGCGACATTATTCGTTCCACAAGCTACATCTCGCAAATGTATTACCATAGAAGCGTGAGAGAGGCAGGTCGGCACTACACAGGATCGGGCAGTACATGCGCCATCTAGCATTGAATTACGGTTATATTTTTCGGGCAATAGGGCCCTGTTTCTTTGGAGCAAATGTGTTCTGACGCCCCTGTTTCCCATAACATCGATCATGTGGTTACAACGGAAATTCTAGAATAGTGCGATTAACTGTTCTTTAATAACATGTCACTGGCATTTGTTATTATCATCGTTTAAGGGGCTTGTCTAATGTCATTGTTATTTTTGCTACAACATCTTTAGAAGTATGATCGATCACAGGATAAAATAATATCTAGGAAATAGTTGAGAGACTTAACAACCTGATTATTTGATCAAATGTTGTCAAATCATCTGAACAGCGACTAAAACGGATAAAATATAGAATAGCAATGCGTTCCATTTTCCGATGAAGGTTTTGGAATGAGGTGTGCAGTAATCTACCATATATAATGCAATAACATCTGCCATACATGTTCTACACAGTAGCAGTTGTTTCACCTTGCATTGTGGAAAATATATGCCAACAATTATATTGAACGATACTCTTCGCGTATGACATGTTAATGGATCCGAATAAATCGTTGATCATGTGACTATCAATGATAGACATTCGATAGGCTACAAGTCATCAGTGGGGCAGGTTTGCAAAGTAGGACCGAGAGAATCAATAGATAATGGCAATACGATCTGGCAACATGTTCGCATCCAAACAGTCAATACCTTCATATACACGCATTGTTGATCAGCTTTTATACCCAATGGATAAATCCAATCTGCCACTATAATATTGGCGTCATAATCAATTACGTCACATGTAGGCTGGCATTACAATCATACTTCGCCTTTCCAGAGTATCCATCCATCATCTGACCTCGTATGACGTCATACATAATCAGCTCAGCGAATGTACGATGACGTCACACTCATTACGTCACAAATGGTTCCATATAGACCGTCATCAATTCTCAAATACTCCGACGGTGTATGAAGTGTATGTCTTTGTAATTCTTTGCTATTTAAGAAACATGCTGTTGAATAATTTTGAAACTAATTTTACTGGGCGCTGTTGTGTAGTTTTTTGAAAATTGATAGTCATGGTATTCAGAGATCGATAGATCCCAACACGAGCGAGGTGTGGATGGAGCTTAGCTAGAGATGGGCTGGGTATAGCTAAAACCGGAAAGGCACATTGCCAGGAATACTCGGGCATGAAACTGAAAAGTATGTTCATTGTACGAATTGCATGCCTTGCTAAACAACATTCTGTTGAATATGTGCCGTGAAACTGCCTGGGTTCGAACCTCGCTCAGGTCGAAAATTGAAAAATGTAAAAATAACATTCCAAAGGTGACTGCGCTATATCCTAGTGCCAGTGCGTCGTCAATGGCAGGGTTTCTAGAACGAATGCTTGCCAATAATAACAACTACATACATGCGAGGGACAAGAGATATGGCGAGTTTGGAATGGACATTATCAGTTCCGGTCAATTCGTGCGGTTGTGAGTCGGGTAATTGAAAGCTGGTCGTGTAAAAGAGGGTGTTTGCCTTCTGGATAGTTGGCCAGTGGATAGACTACACGTCTCGCAAACGCTAGGCGACAGGTCTCGTAGAATTGCCCGGGTTCGAACCTCGCTCAGATCGAAAACTGAAAAATGTAAAAATTACATTCCAATGATGACTGCGCCAGTATGTCGTCAATGAACTAATGCTTGACAATAATACAAAAAATACTACTACTACTACTACTACTACTACTACTACTACTACTACTACTACTACTACTGCTGCTGCAGCTGCTGCTGCTGCTGCTGCTGCTGCTGCTGCTGCTGCTGCTACTACTACTACTACTACTACTACTACTACTACTACTGCTGCTGCTGCTGCTGCTGCTGCTGCTGCTGCTGCTGATGCTACTGCTGCTTCTGCTACTACTACTACTACTACTACTACTACTACTACTACTACTACTACTACTACTACTACTACTACTGCTGCTACTACTACTACTACTACTACTACTACTACTACTACTACTACTACTACTACTACTACGACTAGTGCTACTACTACTACTACTACTACTACTACTACTACTACTACTACTACTACTACTACTACTACTACCTTCTATATTAACTTCGTTACGTATGTGTCAAAATCCTGATGCATATTTTGAAACTAATTCGACTGAGAAGCGGTTGCTGCATCTACTCAAACTGGTTTCAACATATTCAACCACTTACGTAACTCATGAGTGTACAAGTGAGATACTGGAATTAAAAGGTTGGCATTGGTAAAATACACTAACTGTTTTTGAATTCTGGGTTCTTATTTTCCGGAGCACCGGATTTCTTGTCACGTTATCCATGTTTTTGATCCCGCACCACCAGTCAGGTCATAAGGGATCCAATCTGTTTCTGAAGTATCTAATGTTATTTTAAAAATACGTATTTTGTTATATTAGCTGACGCCACACTTAAAAATGTAGGTGGGCCATAGGAGTAGCAAAAATAATAGTGACTTATATGGCTTTAGGAAATTGGCAATTTAGCAAACAGTGTGTTGAATACTTTGAAACTAAGGTAACTGGATGATGTTGCCGTTATAGACACCGTCAGCGCCCGATAAAATTAGTTTTAAAACCGCCAACACCTTAATTTACTTGTATTGTAACTAAATGAATATGCTATGCCCCAGTCAACACAGGCTAAGCTCCGCCAATGTGTTGAACATACACGAGCGAGAGAGAGAGAGAGAGAGAGAGAGAGAGAGGGACGGAGGGAGGGAGGGAGAGAGAGAGAGAGAGAGAGAGAGTGAGAGAGAGAGAGTGAGAGAGAGAAAGAGAGCAAGAGAGCGAGAGAGCGAGAGAGAGAGCGCGATGGAGAGAGAGAGAGAGAGAGAGCGCGAGAGAAAGAGGGCTTGAGACAGATAGAGAGGGAGGGAGGTGGTGGGGTGGAGGAAGGGAATACGGGAGAGAGAGAGAGAGAGAGAGAGAGAGAGAGAGAGGGAGAGAGAGGGGAGTGGGAGGGAGGGTGGGATGGCGGGAGAGAGGGAGGGAGGGAAAGAGAGAGAGATAGAGAGAGAGAGAGAGGGCGAGAGAGAGAGAGAAAGGGAGAGAGAGAGCGGGAGAGGAGGGGGGGGGGTGTATGCGAGAGAGAGGAGGGATGATGGGATGGTGGGAAGGAGGGAAAGAGAGCGAGAGGGATGGGGTAGGGAGAGAGAAGGAGGGTGATGGAGAGAGAGAGGGATGGATGGAGGTGGGGGGGGGGGTAGTGCAAGACTTGAGAGGGGGATGTAGAGAGAGAGGGAGAGGGAAGGAGAGAGCGAAAAAAGGGAGAGAGAAAGGGTGTGTGAGAGCGAGAGAGGGTGGAGGCGGTGCATACTGTGTTTCGATTAGAAGCAATGCGAGAATATTAATCTTCAGATGAATGTGGTATTAATAAGAGTCGTTGCTAGCAGAAGTAGTATATGTTAATAACACATTTGTAAAAGAGCCGGAAGCGGCAAACTGATATTCATAAATCCACTTATCTCATTTATCACAGCTAACCACTGGATCGTAATGATGAAGCCAATGTCTATTCTCAAACTGAGCAAATCTGTCTTCTGATTAGCAGTCCGTGTCGTATACACAACTGTTTCCGTATCCGGCCAGCGATGTGAACTTGTTTACAGTTTCGTATTCTCTTCTGGCTCTCGCCCAACATGTCTAAAACTCATTCGCGTTTTGTCTATTACGGTATCTTGACCTAGGACACACTTGCACCACATTCTAGTGAAAGTGCACTAGTGTATATGTTTTAGTTGTTGTTGCAATATTTTCAAACGTGCATTGTCTGTTTTGACCATAATTGGTATGGAACGTAACCATTAGTTTTTTAAGCATCCGCGGATGATTTATATGTAGGTCGTATTAATATTAGATATTTGAAAATTCAGACTGAATGAAATTGGATTGATTCCATCAATGAACGTGGCCACACATGACTCTCCAACACCAGTACTGTTCAGCTATGAAGCGGTATCTAGTGTCCAGTTGAGGGCCATCGACAGCGTTGCAATTAACTCTGTAGTAAATATTTGCATGAATCTGGAGTTGAGATATTTCTTCCCTATACATGGATGCTTGGGAGTGAATCATAGTGACGGATTTGAAGTAATGTTTTTTACTTTGGCACACTGCTGGTGAAGGGGAAAGGTGGGCGTTTGGCTGCTGCATTGATTGAACCAGTTTTCGGACGTATGCCTCGTGGAATTCTACGTGAGTTCGACTGGGCGTGTGTGGGGTTGGCTGGTGGTGTGTGTCAGGGTGAGGGGGGGGGGGGGTGATGGGTCGGTGTCGGATGGGATGGGCGCACCGAATATTGACGAAGACGAATTACCGATTACCGTTGATTAAAATGGAAAAACGCATCTTGTAGCATACCATTTGTCTGCAATTCATCAATAAATCGAAAAAATCATTACTTCGCAAACTAATGATCGGTTTCCCATAAACATACACTAATGTGGTAGCGATCGTTATGTTCAGTTGCAAAACATGGATTTCGATTTCATACCGTTATTTGTATTTGTATAATGTCCTTTCGCAAACCCGTGTGCGCCATACCGGTGCCCTGTTTACGTCCATACCTGCTTTATTAAGTAGGAAATGCATCAAAGATATGCACTTCGTACATTTGGCGGACATTTCCTGCTTCATGGCGGAGATATAATACGGCATAATGATTATGGCGTCAGCTTACATGTGGCGTAATTTATTATGACGTCATATACTTGAGAGGAAATCCGCGCATTGCTGCTCATGCCCTCTACACAAGCCCTTTATTATTTATCTACCCAGAAAACATCGAAACAAATGGTCTGATATCACGCATATATCGCTGCCAAGTAGCATGTTGTGCGGTCTGGCCTCCTGTTGGATCAAAGTTGTGTGGTTCCTCCGACTCTAGCTACGCTAAAAGAGGTAGACATCAGCAAAGGAACTGTAGGAACTGATTGGAGTTGATTGCACCAAATTCCGTTAATTCCATAGACGACCAAAGGGCATTTAACCATATGCGCAGAAACATGACATGGGTATCTTAGCATAGACAACGTGTGCAGTACACACTTGATCGCATTATCAGGCTCACAAAGCATTCTACACCAACCTCGAGTTAGTACTCTTAAAACAACAGGTATGAAGACATCCGAGTGATTCATAGATACGTAGTTTTACCCCGTTCGTTACTGTCGCGGAGGGCAGAGTCTGTCGGATAAGAAACTTGAAGCTGAAGAAACTTTTTGTGCTTCAGGGGCGTATGCTTCCGTTGTATCGGATGTACTCGAAACGCGCAAGCTGTTCATCTGCTTGAAATCATCAATACAATTCATATCCAGAAGAGATATTTTGTTTACTTATGCTACCATGTTGGGCAAATGGGTCTGTATATTAGATTCAAGAAGACACATGCGATGCGAATCAATAAATTATATTCTGACGATACAAGGAAGAGAATATAGCGGTCCATTTTGAGCCATGGCCCCGCCCCATTAATTACTACGCTCGGCCCACTTTGTATGTGTGTTGGAATCAGTTTATGTACTGTGATCCCTGAATTGCCTCTGTCAGCAACACCTCTCAGGCAAATTAATTTCAAAATATTCAAGAGAATGTCTATTAAATTGTACGTCCATCAAAGACATAGAATTCGTACACGTGACGTTTTTTCCAGCGTGTTGAAAATGCCATTGTAATTGTGAGGACAGCCAACATGTGACGTAATCGATTATATGTTTAAGTGACAGATCGGACAGATATTTGGTGAGTTGGGGAAATGCAATTACCATGGCTCCGGGAAAATAATATTGCAAGATAATGGATATGAAAAATAACTTGGCAATCAAACCAGTTAATTGAAACCACAGTGACGAATGGGCGTAGAATGGGCATGACCCTCGCAAATGTGGACTTTCTGTTCAGTATTTTATCAGTCTCCAAACCAATATGTTTTTGTTACTAATTCTTCTACCTCTTGAAATAAAATGCCCGATTAATAGCCCATACAAGTGTATTTCTTGTAAAAATATATAAATTTGCGTCTGTTCAATTTCTCTTCCAATTACCAAAAGAGGATTTACTCACGTTTGGATGTTATATGTGCTGCTCAGAGTTCAGTATTTCCTCGCCGATCTCATGTATTTAAGATAATTATATTGGTAACAAAAGCTTTCTTTTGTTGCAATTCCATTACATAGTCGAAGAAAATGTTAGCCTACAGCCAACGAAATTGTATTTACGATAACCATATATATGAGTTCATGCGTGTTTGTTCAATCTCTCTTCTGATTAGGAAAAACAGAGTCCCGGTATTATGCCAGCTGGCACGGTATTATAGGGGTGGGGTGGGGTGGCAATTAGATCTTGCACGGGCCAGAAGAATGAGAAGAGCACGGAGAAGCTTCACAATCAGCTGAGAGTTGTTGACAAATCACCTATATGAAATTAACACACTCGCCGAGCAGCTGTTAGTAACAGTTTGTTTCGATACGTCACAATCTGAAAATACCCGCTCATGCGCACTGGCGGTTTGACTGAACTCACGCCACCGGCGGCCAGGACAACGGACCCCATCACAAGAAATGTACGAAACATTGAACTGGACAACATTAACTCGGAGAATGTCAATTAAGACCAATATCATGACATATAAATCATTAAACGGCCTTGCACCTATCTACATGAAAGACATGTTTACGTTGGTAGAAGACACGCATTCTCGACATTTACGGTCGAAGACGAACAGTCTATTAAAGCCTCCAAAAATAAGAACAGATTACGGGAGGTACAGTTTCACATACATGGCAACGCAAATGTGGAATTCTGTACCAATAAATACTAAGCATTCGTCAACACTTAGGTCATTCACATCAAACATACAAGATAGATGAACATCTAATAATAAAAATAATAATAATAATAATAATAATAATAATAATAATAATAATAATCTGTTCTTCTTCGTTTCATTGCCACATCTGCCTTGGAGACAAAGTTGTGGTCATCTGAAGAGACGAAAACGCTTTGGGATTCACAATGGTCTTAGACACGTGCCAGGCTTTCCTTTGGGACAATTATAATACGATAATTAAGGGCTAGGATGGAAAAAAAAAGAAAAAAAAAAAAGACTTTTACTATTACAATCGCTACTACTACTACTACTACTACTACTACTACTACTACTACTACTACTACTACTACTACTACTACTACTACTACTACTACTACTACTACTACTACTACTGCTGCTACTGCTACTGCTACTACTGCTACTACTGCTACTACTGCTACTGTTGATACTACCACCCCTGCCGGCGCCGCTGCCGCCGCCGCCAAACGCCGCCGCCGCTGTTGCTGCCGCTGCTACTTCTACTGCTGCTACTACTACTACTACTACTACTACTACTACTACTACTACTACTACTACTACTACTACTACTACTACTACTACTACTACTACTACTACTACCGAATCATAGAATTATGAATATTACACACATGTTACACACAAGACAATTATTACTGTACTGCAAATACTCTACCACCACATTCATTATGTACATTTATATAAAGTGAACTTGAACATGTATGATTTAATAAATATTCTGTTTAATATTTTGGGGCTAATATGGCTGGAGGCAGATGCTGCCTTAGGTAGCTACAGCGTCCGGTCAAATTAGTTTCCCAAAATATTTTTAACAGCTTACCTGTTACCTTGAAGAGACTCGCAACTAGTATAAGTCTGCCTGTCTACCTCCCTACATGTTTGCCTGCCAGCCTGCCTTACTGTATGCCTGCCTGCCCGCCCGCCTGCGTGTCTCAGCGAGTGCGTGCATGCGTGCGTGTAAGTGCAATTATTGTACACATGTCTATTTGTACATACCTGGCGTGTATATAATTATAAATTATTGTACATAGTGTATATATGTTTTGAGGGCCTCGGGAACATCAGGCCACTGACGATGTACCCTCTTGAAATAAAGATTATTATTACCCAATAGTGATGGTATGCGCATGGCTCGACTACCCGTATTAGCTGTCTATGACTGAAACGACCAAACTCTACAATAGCCCCGAAATCTACGCGTTAAGTGGTGGTGGTACTTCCAGCTCCACATGTTTGTTAGCCGGTAGACCCGCGAGCATGTCCCTGGCTGCCAGCCCAAGGGGTCTTGTCGCTGCCGAATTCAGTATCCGGAATGAGCTGTATTGTAGTACTATTAATTGAAAAGAGATGTTGGCTTACATTGAATCCCAAGCGTAAATAGCTCTGTAAATATATGGTTAACGTCCACTATTATGGAATTCTTACCAAGATGGACTGTACACTTATGTATTTACTCGCAGAAATGCATTAATCCACGGTTTCTGTTGCAACTGTCTGGATAAATGTGACTTAAAAAGCCTAGTGAACGATATTTCATGATGGTGTTTGTATATCCCTCCAATGGTTAGAAGCACTATGACGCAATAGGTTTTCTGCAAATCTTACACCGTCCTCCGCTACCCAGGTCAACCCCCACCACCGGATCGGCCACTAGGTACATTGTTGACTATTTACTTGGTTGATATGTCATATAGAATTAGAGACAGTTATAAGGATAGTCAATATAGTTCGTTGATAAAAATTTAAACTACGCATATGGCGGTGCTCATATTCCTAAAAGAAGAAGAACATTACGGCATTATCCGGGAAAGCGCTTTTCAGACTGACCAATCAGCTCTCAGATGTCTTTAAATGTCGCAAGCCTCGTATCACCGCCATCGAGCGGGACGTCATTGCGAATCAAGTTAATCAGTTGCTCCATACAATTCCAGTGCCTCGGTGGAATAGTTTAATTCTATAGGCGTCAAAAACTCTCAGTCAAATTAACTTCAAAATATTCAAAAGAATATTAGATACATATCACACAGCCTTTGTAATTTCTGTTCTGTACGTGCCAATTAAAACCAGCAAATGATGAAGCTATAAACCCATACTTATGTCATAGTAAAAGTAAAATACTACAATTCCGGGTCCATTACATGGGTGTGACATCTGACTTATTATGATTATCTCAGAATATTTATATCGAACGACAGTTGTAGCGAGTAACGAAAGATGGTATGGTCTCTCCCTCACCCCCCCGCCCTCTCTAGCTCTCTCTCCCTCCCTCTATCTCGCCCTCCCTCGCTCTCTCTTTCTCTCTCTCTCTCTCTCTCTCTCTCTCTCTCTCTCTCTCTCTCTATATATATATATATATATATATATATATATATATATATATTTCTCTCTCTCTCTATCTCTCTCCCTTCCTCTCTCTTCCTCTCTCTTTCTCTCTCTTTCTCTCTCTCTCACCCCCACCCTCCCTCCCTCCCTCCCTCCCCCCTCCCTCGCTCCCTCCCTCCCTCGCTCCCTCCGGCCCGCACTCCCTTCCTTTATCCCCTCTCTCTCCCTCCCTCTCTCTCTTCTCTCTCTCTCTCCATCCCTCCCCCTCCCTCCTCTCTCTCTCTCTCTCTCTCTCTCTCTATCTCTCTCTCTCTCTTTCTCTCTCTCTCCCTCTCTCTCACTCTTAGCGTTTCACAGTGTCTGCCTGCTACGTATTTGCTACATCTTTCGTCAGGGATCTTCTGAATACAACCAATTCCTCGTGCATCTGAAGAGGGAAGAGAGGACGGACAATTAGTCAGGCTACACGAGGCAGGACAGGCATTGGCAGCCCCCAGACGAACGCGGATGCAAACGAATTTGTAAGTGCTCCAAACACCCAACAAATTAAAGATCAATACATATATGATACCAAAATGCTTTTAATAAAACCAACACAGTGCGAGGCCAGAGATATTGTGTAAGAGAGCCCGAGCTGGTGTAGTATTGTTACGCGAATAAGTTGACTTAAGTAAGAAATTGTATATGAGGCAAGCGACTACAAGCAAAATATGACTAATTCAACGTAACATTGTCACTTAATCCTTTGAACCTAAAGGTTACACTCGAAAAATCAAATACATACAAGAACCATTATGTTGACTAATTTGAAGCTAATTTATCTGGAAGTTGTTGCGAACCAAGGTAGCAACAGATTTCCATCAAAGTAGCTTCAAAATACCCAACAGATTCCATGTACTTTTTTAAACAGGGACACTTTGGCTCTAGTGTGCAAGCGGTATATATCTCCTGATGATGTTAGATCAAAGAATGTATTTCGCTTGAAATCAAAGAATTTATTTTGCTTGAACTCCATTTAAGTAAGCCTTCGATGTTAATTAACGTAAAAGCGTAAACCTTGAACAGAATTGCCCCACGATAGCCACTACCTATGTGCCGTCTCGGAATCATGTGATTCGATACGGATGAAATATCCGTTCAAAAGTTGTTCCGTGCGAGCTCAGCCAGACTTAGCCACTGGGCAACCTAATTCCGCAACACATGAATGGTTAGATACAACTTTATCTGGTACATTGTGTAGCGCAATATCTGTCGCAACACTATTTCAACACAATATGCTCCTACTATTTATAAATTATCTCAAGCCATCTTAAAATCAGTTGCATTTCATGGTTTCATTCGTCAAAGCCGGGGTTTTTCTAAGCTTTTGTTTAACATGGCCACAACTACACTTGCTCCATTTCAGAAGGTGGAAAGACAGATTTCTGTATTATGTGAATGGAATTTGGCATTTAATCCAGTTTTACATTCGTGCAGTAGCGTGAAAACCCATGCTAGTTGCACATGATGTATGCGGCCATCTTTCGAAACAACGTAATACAAGTACTAAATGACTGGCTATCTGCATAACACATGTGTTGAAATAAATGCATTTTGTTCAGATTGATGAGTTATGGCTAATTTAGCTAATATACTTTTAGTTTCAACATCTAGAGTATGGAAACATTAAAATGCCTACTGGTATATTCAACTCTCTGTGATATGCATATCTGCCCTCGTAGAAACACTACTGGTGTACGAGCCTGCTGGTTACGACAGAAATGCACCGCCGATCACTAGCTAATCTCCACCAACAGGCGCGCGTGTTGGGATCGATCGATCCCTGGACTACCTGACTATCAATTTCCAGAAAACTATACAGGTATGCTGGTACATGTTTCGAAACTAATTTGACTGACCGCTGTTGCTTGTTATGGCAGCAACACCGTCCAATCTAATTAGTTTCCAAATAGTCAGCATACTGTTTATTAAGTAGCAAATACATACAATTCGTACAGCGTGCCGGTCTATTAAGCGTTAACAAACGGACTATTTCGAATCATTCATGACTGGCGTCATCGTACACATCACGTAGCTATTATGACGCCATATTATAGATGGATGAACTTGGAGCCGGCAATTAAATTATGTATATCAGTATGGCTATTAACACTCGTAAATTCTCAAAAATAGTCTATCTATTAAATCAGCCAATGTGTTTATTTTCTTGAACACATTTACCGATGAAGTGGTTCAAAATCGATGTATCTGAGACAGAGGTAAGCGTCCAATAATGTATTGTATCGATCAGAGTTCGCGTGGCGTGAGAACGTCGATATTTTATTCCAGGGGCCAGTTCACAAATGATACATAAGCAAACTAGGATACAGACATATGTGAACTAGAACATGGTCTCAGTGTGCCATTGTGTTACACCTCCCAGTAATATACAATTATGTACAATTCCAGAGGCAATTAACTGACACTAGATTACTAAACTCAGGGTGCACACGCCATTAAGTTCATTCCCTCGAATTAAGGGTTGGCAAATGTATTTTTCAACACCTTTCCGTGTATTCTGACAAGGCACGTTTGTCAATCTGACAGTGACATGCAGTTCGACTATACATATTTATGTTCCGTTCAGTCTAATCTCACCATTCCAGCATAATATTTCGATTTTTGTTTTCAGCAGAACACAACATCTTGACAAAGCAAATACACATACGCATACAAGTACAATACCATCATTCACGTATGCGGTGGGTGCATTAGCAGACGCAATTGCGTAACCCACGTGTTAACTTTACGAGACGAAACGGGAATTTGATTACCAAGGGTATGTGATAAAGCACCTCTCCAGCATGTCTTTGTTAATAAAAATTGATTCGGCCTTTACGTAGAGTGAGCTCCTTTATACCAATGCCACTTGAACAATTTGATAACAGCTCTAACGCTAGTGCAATCAAGAACCCGTGTCTCCCACAGAGTCGTTGATATTTGTGTACAGCTAATTAATTCTGATGTCACGATACATTATTATGTCAATGCCACCGGATTCCGTCTAATCTAGCACGCTAATAACCTTCTAGATGAGCACTTATGTAAATTACATTACTTGAACAGAGAGATTAAAAGGAAATGGTATTCGCAGCATCGCGTTCGCAGCCATTTTCAATACCCTAGCTTGCTGAACATAGTATAGTTCAGTATTATTTAATAGCTTGCATGGCGAATTCTGTTGCACATTTAAAACACAAACGGTGTTACAAGCTGTGACGTATTCTTACAGCAATGTGAGTTTAACAGATCTGTGTGATATCTTACCATACACAGTATGGATTGCTGGTATACAGTACTGGGTATTTATACAGATGTATACCTACATCAGCAACACCATTTTTCAGGGCGAACGTCAGGCGTTGACCAACATAATGACAATATTAATGCATGTGTTTCCCCATTTTTCAATAAAAAAAGCGTATGCAGTCTATGGTTTCTATCACAATAGATTAGGGAGTGAATTATTGCATGAAAGGGCACGGCTAGATTGCCTGTATTGGTAATTGGGTCAATCATTCTAGTGGCTACCCTTTCAATAATAATGGAAATGATCGTCCCATACGTGGAAGCTATTTTATTTTTGTCAACCATTTAGTCAGAATATTTTATACAATGCCATCCCCGGTGACACGTCTGTGCATTTAGCAAATGGAGAGTGATTCCTGTTGGGCAGAATACGTCGCTTGGCACGGTTAATGGAGGAAGCCAGTTTTAGCTATGGCCAGCCCATCTTTAGCTAAGCTTCATTCACACTTTTCACGTATTAAGATCGATCGATTCACGAATTCACTGAATACCAATTTTCAGAAAACCATAGACGTAACCTGTTAACTATTTTGAAACTAATCTGACTGGGCGTTGTTGCTGCCTATAGCATGCAATAACATCGCCGAGTGACATACAATTCGTAGAACAACACATACGTCTGAGGGCATTCTTGTTTCCCATATAGTCACCACACACACTGCTTGGGTATTTCATGAGTATTGTTAATCGGTATCTGAATTACCAGCGTAATATGTGTGTTCGCTGATATACATTGACAAGCGCCAATGAAACACAGGGAAACCAAACAGCTATAGTACTAGTGTTTGCGTTATACTATATAAATAATAATACTGTGGAAAGGACTACGACGTAAGATTAAAAATGTTCCTGCATGATATAATGTTTGGGTCATTGGCCAATAATCAAAACAGAATAACAGGGTACTGTCCTGGCATTCAGCCTTTTGATTGGTGAAAAACTAATTTGATTTCAATGATTTTCTTGAAAAAGACCGACCACACCTTGCAAGAGATCAGGATAATGTCTGAAAACTGTTCGAAAGTTTAACTTATCCGTGTATAATAACTATCACATATGCAACTAACTCGAGACAAACTTTCAACATGAGGCTATGATGTATAATATACTCTGAATTTCTCTTCCGGTAAATATCCATGAGAGAGAGAGAGACAGAGAAAGAGAGAGAGAGAGAGAGAGAGAGAGAGAGAGATAGAGAGAGAAGGAGAGAGAAGGAGAGAGAGAGAGACAGAGAGAGAGAGAGAGAGAGAGAGAGAGAGGGAGACAGAGAGAGGGAGAGAGAGAGATAGAGCGAGAGAGAGAGAGAGAGAGAGGGAGGGAGGGAGGGAGGGAGGGAGGGAGGGGGAGTGGGAGGGGGAGGGGGAGGGAAGGGGTGAGGGAGAGAGAGAGAAAAAAGGGCGTAAGAGAGAACGGTGGACTGGGAGGGAGCGGGGGGGGGGCTAAGAGGGAGCGTGGAGTGTAGGGATGGGGAGGAGGGGTGTACACGTTCGATTATAATTAGCTATGTGAGAATGTTACCCTCGAGTTAATTCAGATGAATGTGATATTAATAATAGTTGTTGCTAGCATAAGTGCTGTATGTTAGTCAGAGTCTAACGGGACCGGAGGCGGCAAACTAAGTGCTTCACCGAGATATGTTTACTTATTTCATTTACACAACAACTACTGGATGTTAATGATGAAGATCTTAAACGTCTCTCTTCTGATAACTGAACAACTAAGGGGCACGGTATTATGTAGGCTATCATGGTATTATAGACCGTGGTGCTTGGACTTAGCAGTAGGCTTAAGAATAAGAAGAGTAATGAGAACGTCACGATCTACTGATAGTTGTTTACAAATTTCGGTGATGAAATGAACACGCCTGTTGAACATCTCTTATGGGCAGCTTGCTGCGACACGTCAACATATTTAAATACCCATCAGGCGCACTGGCGATTTACTGAGCTCGCGTCACCTGCGGTCGCGACAATTAGCCTCATAGTGAAAGTACGCACATGCGCATTCTACGGCTATAGAACCTCTATGGATGAAGCCAGTTTCGACGTAAAACTTAGCAAGTCTTTATTTTGTTTAGCTATACTGACCGTATGCATATATCCGTCCGTACGCGCCCTGCGATGCGACCCTGTTTACAGTCTCGTATTCTCCTCTGGCGTTCGTCCAATATGTCCAAAACTCATTCACCTTTTGGATATTACGATTCCTCGATCTAGGACACACTTGTATCCCCTGTTGTAGTGCGGCTGCACTTGTGCCTATGTTGCTGCAGTCGCTGCCTGTCATGCAATATCGTAATACGTATATTGCCTATTTCCCCCATAATTTGCAGAAAAGTTAACCAGTTGTTTTCAAGAATTCGCAAATGATTTGTATTTACTTCTTATCAATTTTAGACATCTCAGAATTCAGACTAAATGACATTTGATTGATTCCGTGGTCACACATAGCTCTCCAAGCCGATTCTTTGCATCTATGAATCGTTATCTAGTCTCCAGTTGAGGCTCATCGACGGCGTTGCAATTAACTATGCGGCAAATATTTGCATGGATGTGGGTTTGACCTATTTCATATGTATACCTGGATGCTTTGGCGAGACTCATGGTGACGGATTTAAAGAATTGCTTTGATTTTGGCACAATGCTGGTGTAATAAAAAGAAAGGTGCACGATTAACTGCTGAATTAATGGAACCAGTTATCGGATCTATACCCTGCAGAACTCTACGTGAACTTGCATGTTGTGAGCTGTGTGGGGTGGTGTGCGTGTGTGAGGTGGGGTGCGGGCAGAGGTGCGAGTGTGGCTGGGGAGGATGGTGGAGGGGTGATGACAAGGGGCAGACCGATCATTGGAGAAGACGAATTACCAAACCTGTATATGCGTGTGTATTAGTATTTTTGGCTATCTTTGTGTGCCATAGCGGCGCACCTGTCAACTCCAGATACAGATGGATAGACTATTGATAGAATGCGCAATTTTTAGCTAAGCTCCACACACGTTTTGCCCGTGTTGCGTGCTGGAATCGATTTATATATTATAACCCTGCATTTTCCAAAACCTAACTTTCAATTATTTATACAGGCAAGCTGTTGCATATTTTGAAACTTGTTTGGCTGGGGCCTATTGCACCAGGTGCTAGTCACATTAGTGCCAACATTTTCAGCAGAATGTTTGATTCAGTTGTAAATGCATCAAAGACATACAATTCGTACACTTGGCGGACTTTTCCTGCGCCATTCCAGAGCTATAATAGGTGACGTAATTGAGTATGGCGTCATATACTTGGTTGGAAGACAGGATCCACGCATTGCTGCTTGTTCCTTCTACACAAACCATTAGTAGTAATCTATCCTGTAAGCACCGTAATTACTGCACTGATAGCATCACATTTCGCTGCCAATGTACATGTTATGCTGCATCCTCTTAGACCAAATGCGTGGCTCCTGTTGCGCTAAATGAGGCCGGACTCAGCAAAGAAAATGTATGAATTGATAAAATCTTAACAACCCCATGGAGCAGTGATTGAAGTTGATTGCACCAAATTGCGTTAATGCCATATACCCCCAAAGGGCATTAACTTGCGTGTATGCGCATACACATGGCATGAGGGATCCTAACGTACATTACAAACTATTAGGCATTATCAGGCTATCATCTCATTCTACACCAACTCGAGCTATTTAAAAAAAATAATAGATAAGGATATGTCAAATGACCTCCAGGAACAGAAGGTTTCACCCTGTTGATTATAATAGGGAGTACAAAGGCTGTCTGATAATAAAGTTAGCTGAAGTTTGGGTTGGGTGATTACAGGGGGATGGGTGCGATGTGGTGGAGGGGGGGGGGGGTCAGCTGTGGTTGAGGTGGGGTTGGACGTATCTCTGCTCCTTTGAGCGAACTCGAGCTAAGCAAATGGGATTGTACATTGGAATCCACTTTTAGTTATGACCCACCCACTTAATGGCTTAGCTCCGCCCACTTTGTACGTGTGCTGGAATAAATTTACATACATTGATCCGTGAATTATCAGAATTCAAATTTAAAAGACAACTTATCAGGAAAGGTGTTGAATATCGCGAAACTAATTTGACTGGGGATATTAATAAGGGACCTTTCCAGTTTTTGCTAAGCCACGCCCACCTCTAGCTAAGCTCCACCTACACGTCCCTCGTGTTGAGATCGATCGAATCCCTGTACATTATGACTATCAATTTCCAGAAAACTATACAGATAAGCTGTTACACATTTTGAAACTAAGTTGACTGTGTGCTGTTGCTACAGCGCCCAGTCAAATAAGTTTCAAAATATTCAACATAATATTTATTAAATAGTAAAGACATACAATTCGTACAACAACGCCTAGACCGTCTTCAAAAATGTGTTCGTGCCGTACTTATCTACGCCATTCATACCGTCATAATGAAGTCATTCATTAAAAGAATGTGTATTAAATTGCATATCCATTAAAGAGATACACCTCGTATACTTGATACACTGTTCGAGCGTCATGGCCGAGTTATAATATGTCACTATGATTGTGACGTCAGCCTACATATGACTTACTCGTGTATATGCTTGGGTGACTGATCGAATCGCTCTATTTTATGAGTGGAGGAAATGGCATTACCATGTCTCCAGGAAATAACACAGCCATTCAAGTAAAGGGACAACAAAGTATTCCTTGGCAATTTCACCAGTTATGTTAACTGAGCCTATTCTGCTTTACAATGCCACCGACAGCAACTTGTTAACTGATGATGTAGCCTACGTCCGGTTCCACCTGTTTGTTAACCATTTACTCGTTAAAATATTTAAATCTATAGGCAGCAGCAGCTCCCAGTTAAATTACTTTCAAAACATTCACCAGAATAATACATTTCTGGTCTGGACGTGTTAACGTGTTAAGCCATTGGTAATTAAAACCAATACATGATAGAGTTGTAAACCCATAATTATATCATACTAAAGCCAAATTCTACAATTCCGGATCCATTACACGTGGATGACATCAGAGTTAATACGACTTCTCAGAATATTTATAGTGGACGTGAGTCATGGCGAGTACTGAAATCTCTCCCCCCCCACCCCCCCCCCCCCCCCTCTCTCTCTCTCTCTCTCTCTCTCTCTCTCTTTCTCAGCCGTTTACAATTGGTGCCTTTTACCACTCTACAACGTCTTTTGGACGAACAGAAACACCCTTGGTCAGCATGGATCTTATGAATACAACCAATTCACCATGTGTTATAGGGAAGAGTGAACGCTGGAGAGTATGGTGATCTGGAGAATTATTCAGGCTAGATGTGGCAAGAATGGCACTGACAGCCTTCAAACGGACACTGAGGCAAACTAATTAGCGGACGCCACAAAACCACATGGTAAAGAGCAATATATATTTGAGACCAAACTGCTTTGCATTGAGCCAACATGGGTCGAGACTAGGGAAAGGGGTTGGGGTGGGGGACAAGTATGGTGTGGCATTGCTACACGTGGGTTGAGGAGGTTGACGCCAGGAACTTATTGTATTGGGAAACGATGAAAAGCAAAATATGAACGCGTGAAAGTAGCATTGACAATTAGACTCTTGGAAACGAAAGAATAAAAAGTAAAAATCAGTTACAATTTAAGAATAATAATGTTTACTATTTTAAAGTTAATTTATCTGGAAGCTGATACTGTCTAATGCAGCATGTGAGCTACATCGCCCTGTCAAAGAAGTTTCAAAATATTCAACAGATCACATGTGCGGTTGGCTTGAAATTTGAAACTGAGATACTTGTGCTTTAGTGTTCAAATGTTTAACGGTAACCCCTATATTATATTCAACCTTTCCACTTTTAGCTGTAGCCCGCCCATCAACAGCTAAGCTCCATCCACACGTCACCGTGTTGGGATTGATCAATCTCCGAATGCCCTGACTATCAATTTCCTCAAAACTAAACATCTAAGCTGTTGAATATTGTGTAACTAAGTCGGCTGGGTGTAGCAACAGCGCCCGGTCAAATTCCTTTCAAAATATTCAACAGGATATTTATTAAATAGTAAAGACATACAATACGTAGAACAACACATAGCCTGTCTTCAACTATGCATTCATGACGTACTTACCTACGTCATTCATGATGTCATAATGTTGTCATTAAGCGTGATGCCATTTTATAAACCACGTAGTTGATTATGACGGCATATGATGGATGGATGGATACAGTGGAAAGGTCCATTATTCATACTAGCTATGTGCATTACAATGTGTTCACGATATATATGTTTGTCATGTATATTGCACAAATATGTACTGATGGTGGCAGATCAAAGAGTTTATATTGCATGAATGCCCTTTATGTAGTTCTCATAAGATAAATCCCGTGAAAGGGTAAACACTTGAAAGGAACTGTCCAAAGACTGTCACTGTGTATGTGCTCACATACTGTCAAGAATCCACTGGATTCATTGTCTTCGATATATGCGTCCAGGTAAGTGCGAGCGCAGCATGACTTAGCCACTGGACAACATAAATCTGCAGAATATCTTTAGCACAAACTGTAGTGCAGTATCAGTGCCACAACTATTTCAACTTAGTTTGCTTTCAGGATGTTTCACTTATCTCAAGGCGTCTCAAAACCATTTGCATTTCATTGTAGCATTGGTCAAAGCGGGCTAATTCCAAGACTTTGCTCGACATGGCTGCCACTATATTTGCTTCTTTTCCGAGGGCGACAATATAACCATATTTGGTTGGTGGGTGCTGACCTTTGACCTATGTGTACATTCATGCAGTAATTTAATTGGAACCTTATAACAGTCATGTATGATTTACACGATCATCTCACTAGAATGCGATCACGAATTGGCTGATTTAGTTTCAACATCTAGATTATAAACACATTAAAATGCCTATATTCAACTCTCTGTGATATGAAAACTAGTGTACATGTTGCATCCTAGAAAGCGTATTGATGTAACATGTTGATGTCTATGACAAGAATAGCGTACCGAACGATTGTTTCCCAGATAATACTGCAACTACGGAATGTCATCGCTTGACAATTAAATTGTGTACACTAGGGTTATTCATGGCGTTTTCATGGAGAAGCCGGCCAAAGCTAGCCTCTGCAGTGGTCTTGAGGAATGTCCATTTTCAGGCCACGATAAATCAATTTATGCATGGAGCCAGTCATTCCACTCGTAAATTGCTTAGAGATACTCACTCTTGGCCTGCACATAGCCATTAACTAGGCCAATATATTGAATGGCTTGAAGACATTTATCCATGAAATGTTTCAAAAATGTGTGAATCTGTGACTGTGTGAACCGGCCAATAATAGACCTGCACCTGCCGTCATATGATATCATAATCAGCTACGCCGCGCGTAGGATGATGCCATAATCCTTACGTCATAATTGATTATATTTGGCCCGTCTTTAACGCTTAATGGTCTGACACATAGAACGAATTGTATGTCTCTAATATTTAATACACCTGCTGTTGAATATTTTGAAACTAATTTGACTGGGCGCTGTTGCTGCCATAGTTAGTTCCAAAATATCCAATATCGTTCCTGTACAGTTTTTCGGAAATTGATTGCCAGAGAGTTCACATATCGATCGATCCCAACACGAGCGTCGCGTGGGCGGAGCTTAGCTAGAGATGAGCGGGGCATGGCTAAAATTTGAAAGGTCCATTCATTGCAATTGATCAGATGTTGTGAAATATGAGAGTATCGATCGTTTAATCCAGGGACCTGTTCACAAAGGATACTTAAGTACACTAGGATACGTACGTGTGAAACCGAAACCTTGTCTCAGAGTGCCCTAGTGTTACACCCCCAGTAATATCCTATCCTGTACAATTCTAGAGGGCGTTAATTGACACCACATTACTGAACTCAGAGCAAACCTACTAGTAAGTTAATTGCCTCGAATTAAGTGTTGTCAACCAGATAAATCAACACATTTCATTGTCTTCTGTCAAGGTGTTTCTGCCAATCTGACTGTGGCATAAAGATCGGTCCATATTTGTATTCCATTTAAGCCAACTTAGTGCCATTCCTTCTTTCCCATACACGGCGGGTGCATTAGTTGATGCAGTTGCGTAACTACGTATTTTAACCCACGTGTTAACTGTACGAGAGGAAACGGGAATTTGATTACCAAGGGTATGTGATAAAGCACCTCTCCAGCATGTCTTTGTTAATAAAAATTGATTCGGCCTTTACGTAGAGTGAGCTCCTTTATACCATTGCCACTTGAACAATTTAACAACAGCTCTAACTCTAGAGCAATCAAGAACCCGTGTCTCTCACCGAGTCGTTCATCTTTGTGTGCTCCTAATTAATTCTGATGTCACGATATTTTATTATGTCAATGCCAACAGATTCCGTCTAATCTAGGACGCTAATAACCGTCTGGATGAGCACTTATGTAAATTACATTACTCGGAAGAGATTAACCGGAAACAGTATTCGCAGCATCGCTTTCACGCTCATTTTCAAAAGCTTGTCTTGTTGAACATACACGTCAGTAGTATTTACTAGCTTGTGTGCTGCATAATGTTACACATTAAAAACAACATTCTTCGTGTACATACAAGGGTAGGCTGAACAGTTCGTAGGTTGACTATGAAGGATTATGCCAGATCAATGAAACCTAGCATGCATTTATTTCAATCCTCTTGATAACTAATTCCATTGGTGTTTTCAGGTATGACGGTATTTGGTGGTTCGAAGATGACTCCGAAATATGGTGGTAGCGAGTATTCATAAAAATTGCGCAAAATTTGGCATCGTGGTGTCATCAAGTATCTGCAGAAAAAGGGTTTAACTCCACAGGACATTCATGCCGATATGGTTGCTACATTAGGGGATGCCGCTCCAGCTTTATCTACAAGGCAAACGTTGGCAGCGGAATTTAAGAGGAGTAGAGATAGCCTAGAAGATGACCCAATGTCTGAATGTCCTGCAAGTGCCACCAATGATGAAAACATTGATCGTGTTCACCGCATGGTAAGGGACGAGAGGCGATTGACTATCAATCAGATAGCTTAGGCTGTTAGCATCTTCCATGAGAGAGTTGAGACCATTCTGCGGACAGAACTTGAAATGACAAAGGTTTCCGCTCGGTGAGTGCCACGTCTTTTGGCCCATGATCAAAAGCTCACCACGCTGGTCATGTCACGGGAGATCTTATAGCGTTTTGAAGCAGATCCATCCAATTTCATCAAACGATTCCTTACCCAGGATGAGTGCTGGGCCCACCACTTCGAGCGAAAGACAAAGCGGCAATCCATGCAGTGGAAACATACGTTCTCAACCCCTCCAAAGAGGGTCAAGGTCGTTTCATCTGCGAGGAAGGTGATGGCATCAGTTTTCTGGGATGCAAAGGGCATTGTGTTCGTGGCCTACCTTCCAAATGGTCAAACCATAAACGGACAGTACTATGCCAGCATGCTGAGGCAGCTACGCGAGGCTATCGAGACAAAGCGCAGAGGAAAGTTGACAAAGGGGATCTTGTTTCATCAGGACAATGCCCCAGTTCACAAGTCAGTAATTGCCATGGCTGCTGTTTCCGAACCTGAAGAAACATTTGGCTGGGAAGCACTATCGGACTAATGATGACGTCATATCTGCCGTTGAAGACCTTTTATCCTTCAGGATGAAAGCTTCTATGCCAAGGAGATCCAAGCAGTGCAGCACCGTTGAAAGAAGTGTGTGGACCGCAAAGGGGACTATGTTGAAAAATAACACATAAAGGGTCTCATCCTACAATGGGATCATAGTTAGCCTACTAACTTTTCAGCCTACCCTCGTATGTTGTTGCACGATAGGACGCCTTACAACAATGCGATATTAACAGATCTGCCTGGCATTTTACTATCAATGGTATACATTGCTGTTATGCAATACTGTGTATTTATATAGATATCACCTCCACAACACCATTTTCAGGGCGAACATCGGGAGTTGCATCTATTCATTTCTTAGAGTCAAAATAGCTTACGCAGTCTAGGGTTATATCAGAATGGATGGCATTGGGGGCGGGGTGGGTGGGGAGGGGGATTTCTTTTGTTGAAATGGCACCACTAGAATGTCTGAATTGGTAATTGAGTTAGTCAATCCAGTGGCTGACCTATATAATAATAAAAATAATAATAATAATAATAATAATAATAATAATAAAAATAATACTCTCCTGGTCTGCATAAGATTGTCCTGTATGTGGAAGCCATTATATTTCGGACAAATGTCAACCATTTACCGAGAATATTTTACACCATGTCTCGCACGGATTTTATACAATGCCATACTCTGCTGGCACTTCTGTGTATTGCGCAAATGGAAAGTGATGCGCGTTTTGGTGAATAAGTTGTTTCGGACGGTCAATTACGGAATCATGATTTGGCCATTACCCGCCCAATTTTAACCAAGCCCCATCCCACATTTCGTCCGTTTATGGATCGATTGATCCATAACCTCACTGACTATCACTCTCCAGGAACTATGTAGGTGCTCTGTTGAATATGTTGTAACTAGTTTGCCTGGGTGCTCTTGCATCAACAGCGCCCAGTCAAATTACTATAGTATGTAACTGTATACTAATTACAATAGTATATGTATTAAATAGTAAAGACATACAATTCGCACAACAACGCTTAGTCTGTCATCAATAATGCGCTTGTGACGTAATTGCGTATGATGTCATCATGCACGTTACGTAGTTGATTATGACGTCATGCCGGTGACTGAGGAAAAGGAATCCTCCATTGAAACACGCTTCTAAGGACATTCTTGTTTCCTGTATATTTACCCAACACACCGCTTCAGCATTTGATGCGTACTATTAATCTGTATCCGAATTACTACTGTGCCGTGTGTGTACGCTGATATACAGTCACACGCAGCTTTGAAAGACAAGCTGGCTTTTAAAGCATACAATATATATATATATATATATATATATATATATATATATATATATATATATATATATATATATAAATATATATATATATATATATATATATATATATATATATATATATATATATATATATATATATATATATATATATATATATATATATATATATATATATATATATATATATACATAATTATACAGCACACAGTATAACACACACCGCACGCTGGTAATTCGGATGCAGATTAATATGATAAGACTGTGGAAAGGACTGCAACGTAAACCCGGAAAATGTGCCTGCAAGATATGCTGATGGGATCAGCGATCAGTAAGCCACTGTCCCGGAATTCAGCTTTTTCAATGATGCCGATTAAATTGATTTCTTTGATTTCTCTGGAAATGACCTACCTTGCAAGCGATCAATATAATGTTTGGAAACTGGTCGAAAGTGTATCCTTTACGCATGTAACACCTACCACGCGTGCAAATGAATCCAGAGCAGCTCTCAACATGATCTTATGATTTCTCCTATACTCTGACTTTGTTCTTGTGGTGATTATCTCCAGGTTCAGCCGCATTAGTGTTCCTAGGATGGAAAGCTCACTGATATGAGGTCCTGATTGCATGTATGTGTGGGTAGCTCAGTGGCATTTAATAATGCTGCTTGCTTAAGATGGTCAGTGAGCGCTTCATTGGTAACAGCACCATATGTCAACATATATCAACATATGTCAACATGTTTAGCGCTTCACAGTATGTGAATGGATAGATATAATACAGAAAGCTAGCCGGTGCCTTTTCAACATCGTCGTAATGGCAGTGGATCCTTCAAGATGATTTAATAAAGGCTAATTTGGAAAATCTGTGTTTTGTTATTCAATATTACATTTACCCTGATTTTCGATATATTGCCATCTTATTTCAGTCATCCATTCTAGTTAACTGCCAATAACATGGACCTATCCAGTTGTTGTTATGCATCGCCCATCGCTAGCTAAACTCCATCCACACCTCGCTCATGTTGGGATCGATCAATGGCTGCACTCCGTGACGATCTATTTCCATAAATCTATAATGTTAAGCTGTTGAATATTTTGACACTAATTTAACTTGGTGCTGTTTCTGCGTATGGCAACAACAGCGTCCATTCAAATTAGTTCCAAACTATTCAACATCATGCTTATTAAATAGTAAAGACATACACGTCATACAGCCTGACGGACTAGTAACCGTTTAGGACGGACTGAATCTAATGATGGATGATGTAATGATTATGACGTCATCTTACACGTCACGTAGTTCATTATGATGTCATATGACGTCATATGAGTGTTGGATAAACTGGGAAGAGCAATTGACCAATCTTCAATGAGAGGGGAAAGAATGCTGAGCAAATCGTAATGCATTGTATCAACGTCCTGGTGACATTGAGAGTTGACCCAGCGGCATTATCACTTAACACAATGCGCTCGCTAAAGATACCAGTTGGCCAGGTTTATATGGGTACGGCTAGCCAATAAGGCTAGCCAATTCTGAAAGGGTAAAAAGAATCAAACAAATCGGACTTTTCCGCTAAAGTAACTGCCACTTTCGTCAAACCATACCTTTTAAAGTATTCCTACGCATTGAACTCATTGTCTACCACACGAAAATGTCACACCGTTTGTCAGTAGTTTCGAAAATATTCAAACTTAGTTTAGATAGCGTATATTTATTAACGACAAGTTTTCATGACAGATTCTCTGATGGTCAACATTCAGCTTCTTTAAGTACAGATGCACAGAAACTAAATCAAACCATAACATAATTAGTGGCCATGGGGCCAAGCCAAACTCACCCTTAGGCCGCTGTCTTAGCTTTGACTTATGGACGACTGCCTCGATTAAATTCTACGAACAAATGTTATTTGGCTCAGCATCACACTAAATCTGCCCAAATGACTTTTAGTATGGGAAGGGAATAATTCGGTGCCGTCCTCGAGCCATGTTTGTTTTCGCTGACGTAATTAATCACGATGCGTGAAAGATTTCTCTAGTCAAAGCGAAATCCATCTTCCCGCTCCCGCCATCGATACATTAAATGGCACGTGGCTAAAGATTAAGGGCCGATATGCCATAGTGGCATCGTTGTCGTGTTCATTTAGCCTGCTTTGAATACTGATATAGAAATGTATGATTTGCAACTTGATTGACAAGATGCGATAGTCAGCTCCCCATATCAAGTCTCTAAAGTCACAGTATCCCAGAATGGCCATATCAATAATAACAACACATGCAGTAGTAACAGTAACAGTAGCAGTAGGAGCAGCAGCAGCAGCAGCAGCAGCAGCAACAGCAGCAGCAGCAGCAGCAGCAGTAGTAGTAGCAGCAGGAGCAGCGGCAGAAGCAGCTGCAGCATCAGCAGCAGCCGCAGCAGCAGCATCAGTAGTAGTTGTAGTAGTAGTAGTAGTGGTTGTATTAGTAGTAGTAGTAGTAGTAGTAGTAGTAGTAGTAGTAGTAGTAGTAGTAGTAGTAGTAGTAGTAGAGGTAGTAGTGGCGGCGGCGGCGGCGACGGCGGCAGCGGTGACAGCGGCGGTAGCGGTGGCAGTAGTAGTAATAGTAGTCGTAGTAGTAGTAGCCGCAGCAGCCGCAGTAGTAGTAGTGGTAGTAGTAGTAGTAGTAGTAGTAGTAGTAGTAGTAGTAGTAGTAGTAGTAGTAGTAGTAGTAGTAGTAGTATTAGTAGTGGTGGCGGCGGCGGCGTCGGCGACGGCGGCAGCGGTGACAGCGGCGGCAGCGGCGGCAGCGGCGGCGGTAGTAGTAGTAGTAGTTGTGGCAGGAGCAGCAGCAGCCGCAGCAGCAGCAGCAACAGCAGCAGCAGCAGCAGCAGCAGTAGCAGCAGTAGTAGTAGTGGTAGTAGTAGTAGTAGTAGTAGTAGTAGTAGTAGTAGAAGTAGTAGTAGTAGCAGTAGTAGTAGTAGTAGTAGTAGTAGTAGTAGTAGTAGTTTTAGTAGTAGTAGTAGTAGTAGTAGTAGTAGTAGTAGTAGTAGTAGTAGTAGTAGTAGTAGTAGTAGTAGTAGTAGTAGTAGTAGTAGTAGTAGTAGTCGAAGTGAACGCACGCGTTTATTTAGCTCTGCAATTGCTGCCCGAATTTGCTAGTTTCTAGCGCTATTTTGTAGATAAATTTTATACATATATTTCGTATTAGTATTTCCTTTCAAACCTTATGTTTAATTTGTAAATGCTTATCTTGGTTGGAGCGCATTTTGGGTCTCCATTTTCTAAAGGCATTCCTCTTAGCTGGCGGTTTCCGCCATTTATTAGGGCTCCTCTTACTGTTGTCAATGCAATACATTTCTCCCCGCGCCAGTCTGCTATTTCTATAGTTCGTAGGCTAGCGCATTATATTTGACAAGATCGCTTGAGTGAGTGGATTTAATTCCTTTGTCATTTGTAAGCACAAGCCTAGTTCTTTAACTATAAAAATCTTTATAGTCAGTTGGCTGTCCCGGTCAACTCGAACAGACTAACAAATATATGACTGTACTATCTATTCATATATTTGTTAGTATACTTTAATCGGATAGGTGTTAGTGAACCACTTAGAAAGTGGTTCAAACTAACAAATATACGACTGTACTCTCTATTCATATATTTGTTGGTAGACGTCAGGGTTTCAAAAGGGGACACTATTTATTTAGTGTTTAGCTCTTTCCCTGACGTCCTGCTGTGATATAAGTATATATTTATTATATATTGTAGTCGTATGGGCTTCCTCCTTTAATAAACCACAATAGGCAACCTATAAGCGTACCCTAAGCCTTACAATAACAACTAAGGGGTGGAGTGTCACGGCTATCGACGTGTATCATGGGTTAAAAGCCGTCGTTGGCGCGGGACCTGCTACTTTGCAGGGGCTTATCAATGTTACTAACACGGTATGGAATGTAACAGTGTCAAATGAGGGGTCAATGAAAAGCTTCTAGAGGATGTTCTTATTGTAAAAGGGGAAGTTTGTAACGTAGAGGAAATCCAGTCAGATAGGTTGCTAGTGAAGATGAAAGTTCCATTAGAAATTCCAGATGACAGAATCATGAGTGAACTCAAGAAGTATGGCAAAGTGCAAAAGATTGAACGGGCAACGTATCCCTTTGACAGAACGCTAGACAACTGTGTAAGACGTATTTGGTTTGATAAAGTGGATAGCCCTTTACCAAGCAGATTGATGCTTGATGGCAGCTTTGTCCTGCCCTTATGGTATAGAGGGAAAATTATAGAATGCCGGATCTGACTAAGTACTGACCATTTGGCAGCAGATTCTCCCAATCGAAACACATGTTTGCTCTGTGGTTCAGTTGACCATTTTAAATGGCGCTGTCCAAAAAATCAAAACAAGCCCTCGGTATGAGGAGATAATCGCCCATTAAAGGATGCAACTGAATCAAATGCTTCTGAAGCAACCTCTACGGAAGATGTTGTTTTGGTTCATGCCCCTGTAAATGACACAAACAAATCATCAAATCCTGTTAAAGTAACTACAGTTGATGAAATTCATGTATTAGAGGAGGGTATAACCTTAAGTCAAGAAAATACTCAAAATGCAGTGGAGCCAAACGTTGCTGTAAAAGACATGCAGGAAAATGATGATCTTACAGAAGAGCCAGTTTACAATTCCTTAGGAGATGAATTAAAATTAGGACAAGATAAGTTTAGGACTCAGAAGACAGAGAAAGTTCAGTCGATTTTACGCTAGGCCCACTTGATTTAAGTCAGCTTGAAGATATGGTAAATGATGCTCCTGCCAAATGTTACTTAAGTAGCAATAAGCGTCATAAAGAAGACAATAGCTCAGAATCTGAGATTGAAGTAAATGATATGGATGATGATACAATGTCAGTTGCAGAATCAGATGTGTCCATTCAAACACAGAGTTCACAGATGAAAGATAAAATGGTAATGTACCGATCAGAAGGGGGTGAAGTGTTAGTGCCATATGTAACGGCGAGAGCCGTGAAATATCGTCTACTGCGCCATGATTCTGATATTTCCAAATATGAATATTTGTCTGTGGTAGAACTAGGAAATATTGAATTCGCAGGAAAATTAGGTAAATGGTCTAAGAAACGAGCTAAAAAGCCCAAATCTAGTTAATCTATTGATAGCGGTTGTAAACATCATTTTACACATTATGATTATCTGCACCATCAATTGCAGAGGATTAAATACCGAATTCAAGCGAAGAATTAGCAAATGAGAGAGTTGATATTGCTTTTCTACAAGAGACCAAAATTCAAAAAGCTGAAGTGTATGAATCTCTCAGATATTTCAAAAGGGCAGATTTTTTTTTCTTTATCACAAGATAATAGTGCGGGAGTGGCCATTCTTATCCTGCCCCGCTGTCTCAACTATGTTGACGTTATATCGTCGTCATCAGATCCAAATGGACGATGGATTTGTGTATCAATTGATGTACTAAACACAAGTTTAAATTTGATGTGCCTTTATGCACCTACCTCTCATCAATTGCGCCGTGAATTTCTAAATGATGTTTCCACAATAATTCAAGACAGAACGCCTGAAAACCTAATTATGGGCGGTGACTTTAATTGCATATTAGACGAGGCTAAAGACAGAAACTCTAGGTCTAATTTTAATGACACATCGCATAATATTTTGAAACACATTTGTGAAAATAAAAGCTTGTTAGACACTTATCGGATTGAAAATCCAGAAGGCCAGGAATTTACGTGGTTTTCAACCGATGGTAGGTTAGCTTCAAGGTTAGACAGGATCTATGTAGAACGTTCATTGAAAGGTTACATGTGTAAAACTAATATAAAATCAGTAACTTTCTCTGATCACAATGTGTTTTCCATCACATTAGGCAATGCTGACTGGGTCAAACGAGGAGATGGATTTTGGAAACTTAATGTAGCATTGCTACGAGATAGTTGCTGCCGCACATGTGTGGAAAGTTGTAGGAGGCATTGGGATGCAAGAAGAGGTTCGTATGAATGTATAACAGACTGCTGGGAAGATGCTAAATCAGACCTGAAATATATTTCAAGGCAGTATTCCATTAGGAAAGCACGTGAAATACGAAAGCGTAAAAAGGCGCGTCAGAGGTCGTTGTGTAAAATTAATAAGAAAATTAGTGATGGGGAATATAATTATTACGAACTATTAGTTAAATTAAAAGGTAGACTAAATGAAATAGAGTGATATCAGTTGTATGGCGCCAAAATAAGGTCAAGAGCACAAATGCACACCGAGGGCGAAAAGCCCACACGTTACTTTTGTAACTTAGAAAAAGCAAGAGGTATAGAGAAATTAATGCGCTCACTGAAGACTAATGATGGAGTATCAGTGTGCTCAAATGCAGAAATGATTGAAATAGTATCCGAATTTTACAAATCATTGTATAAATCTGAGGGAAGCGAGGAAACTGCAAATAGAGATGTGTTAGCTAATATAACGAAAAGACTTTCAGATTCATGTCGCGAAAGCTGTGACCAATCAATAATAATTGATGATTTGACAAACTCCCTCAAAGGTATGAAGTTAGAAAGGTCTCCTGGATGTGACGGCCTTCCAGTTGAATTTTATCAAACAGTCTGGCACATATTTGGGCCAGTATTAGAAGAAATAGCAACCAGCATTTTTAAGCAAGGGCATCTCCCTACATCGATGGCCCAAGCATATGTTCGGCTTATATACAAGAGGGGTGACAGAAATAAAAAACAGAATTATAGACCAATCTCTCTACTCTGTGTAGAGTATAAGATAGTTACTGAGGCACTAACATTAACACTTGGCGCAGTCCTAGGCGAAGTCATTCATGATGATCAAACCCCCTCTGTGCCAGGAAGATCAATGTTAAACAACACTTTGCTTATACGGGACCTTATTCAATTAGTTGATAAGGATTTTATCCCAGCAGCAATAATAGCACTTGACAACGAGAAGGCGTTTGACAGACTAGAATGGGATTTCTTGTTGAAGTCTTTAGACCATATTGGCTTTGGTTCAAGATTTATTAAATGGGTCAATATTTTATATACTGATATAACACGTTGCTATTTAGTTAACAATCAGCTATCCAAACCTGTAGTGTTGGAACGAGGTGTCAGGCAGGGTTTCTCACTCTCCCCGCTTCTACTCGTCATAGCTATGGAATCGTTTGGGGGGGCCACATTGAGGCAACGCAATGACTTTCAAGGAATATGTATACGTGGCGTAGAAAGGCACTAAAGGTTTCTCAATATGCAGATGATACGACTGTGTTTTCGGGTAAAAATACGGATTTTAGAATTTTAAATGGAGTATTAACAGATTTTCAAAAGGCATCAGGACTTAAAGTCAATAAAGATAAATCTAAGGGATTGTTTTTGGGAGATTGGAAGGCCAGAACTGATAATGTGATGGATATTAACTGCTCAAATGATGTCAACAATTTTTTGGGAATTTACTTTAGTAGAGAACAACATGTATTACTAAACTGGGAAGAAAGGATATCCAAGCTAAAGTGTGCATTACTAAATTGGAAACGACGTCGCCTAACTGTCTTTGGCAGGACATTTGTCCGTAATAATTTAATTTTATCTGGACTGTGGTATACCCCTTCGGTAGTTCATATGCCCAAATCAGTAGAGTCAAAGATCAACACGTTACTTTTGTCCTTCTTATGGGAGGACAAAGCCCATTTAGTATCACAGTCAATCCTCACCAATGAAAAGCATGCCGGAGGCCTGGATTTGGTTAATGTTCCAGCAAAGTGTGCTTCTTTAAAATTGAAATTCTTGAATAAGTTACTTACTTCAAACTCATCTTGGTCAAGTGTTTCAAGGGCACTTCTCCAAAGGTACGTCGACCCATTTCCAGTAGAATGTTTATTTATGTGCAATAAATTGCCACCTAATCATCAAAAGATTCCAAATGTATATACAGAACAGCTCGAAGCCTTACACATATTTACACGATCAATGCCACAACCCAATTGTTGGGAAGATGCCTTAGAGCAACGTCTTTGGGGCAACGAGTTGATTCGTGATAATGATGATGTATTATATCTGCCCTCTATGGCCAAAAATGGTATTCAATATTTACGTGACTTGGTAAATCCGACATCTCGTAAATGGATTGCGATGCAAGATGTAGCAAGAATAACATCAATGAGACATATTGATGCTCAGCGCTTATTTGTTAGAATAAAGAATGGAATACCTGATGCATGGTTCAAATTGCCGAAAGCACGTGGCAACATTGATATGTTGCAACCAACAGGAGTATTTATGTCAGAACATATAAAATACAACATGACATCTAGAGACTGGTATAGAATTCTAATGCAAAGTCGGAGACAGACTCCTATTGTGGTTAGGCATTGGAACAATTTAGGATGCACGCCAAAGAACTGGAAAAATGCCTGTAAAGCAATATATCTACCTTGTCTACCAGGAAATGCACGGGACCTGACATGGCGATTACTCCATCGAAGGCTATGGGTCGGTCATCTTACTTATATGTGTAAAATATCAAGTACAGACCGGTGCTTATTATGTAATACTGAGGAGGACACGATAGCCCATCTATTTACTCAGTGTCGCATAACTACAGGCTGTTGGGTATATATCAATATACTCCTTGCTAAATTTGGAACCAAATATGTGAATTTAGTGGCTGAAACAATTTTGTTCAAAGATTGCTCAACTATCGGACGAATCATTAATAGCAAGGAGAAAGAATTTTTAATAACCCTGTTATCTGTAGGAGTGTGGGCCATCTGGACGCATCGGTGTTCAGAGGCCAGAGATAAAACCGGCAACAACCATCAGGGAAACATACAAGCTATATTTCGATCATTGTTGATAAACTGCATTCATTGTGAATTTTACAGGCTAGTAGAACATGGGAGAGAAAGTAGATTTAAAGACGTATGGTGCAAAACTGGCCTAGTATCAATTGAATACGGATATCTAAAATATCAGAAGCGGAACTTGTATAAGCTAGCACACTCGGTGCTTGCTGTATATTGATAAATGTTATTTTAATTTAATTTAATTGCATTTATTTTAAAATTGTAATGCCTTAGGAGACTCTAATCTTGACGAATATCCTAACCTTAGGATCAGAATATTTAAATATCAAATGAGCATTATGTCAATATTCTGGAGGTGATCCGATTTTCAAGTTAACAGAGTGTGATCTCTTACAATTAGCTTCCTGTTGTAAATATTTACTGTAGGTGTATTTGTTCCAGGGTAATTTGCAAAATCTTACAATGAAGTAAATTTAGAATGTGAACCCAGAGCGCCATCTAAGTAGTTATAGTTTGTATACGTTTGCTTTGTGCATTATATTATGTAAAGGCTACTACGTCCGTTGGGTATTTAATAATCGGCTAACTGGCGTCAATGAGTGACTTTTTGTTACTTATTGGCGAGCTGCACACGCCATTTGGCCCTACTACTATACGGTGTGCTACGTTAAACTACATATGATCTACTTAGCCTGCCGGTCATGAATCGGCTCAATCGCATCAATGATTAGCAGTAGCTTACTGCTAATTATTGATGAGTGGCTTTACCACTTGTTGGTTAGCTATGCTCGCCATTTGGGCCTACTACTACACGGTGTGCAAATAGCAATGTCTTTGTTGAATTATGTTATGTTATCAGCTCTTTATTAATTATGTTTTCTATGTAGTTATGCCACGTTTGGGGTATATGATAATAGAGTATTTTAGCTTGCACTGTTTTGACATGTTAGCTTTGTATTGTTATTCTATTAATAAAGCCTGCTATTTCAACCGATTTGTTATGTGGGTTTGCAAGCCTTTTTAAAGGAGTTCCTCCGGGAAGTGTATCCGACTGCGTCAGCGTCGGATTTTCAAAAAATAAATAAATAAGGTAGTGGTAGTAGTAGTAGTAGTAGTAGTAGTAGTAGTAGTAGTAGTAGTAGTAGTAGTAGTAGTAGTAGTAGTAGTAGAAGTAGTAGTGGCGGCGGCGGCGACGGCGACGGCGGCAGCGGTGACAGCGGCGGTAGCGGTGGCAGTAGTAGTAATAGTAGTCGTAGTAGTGTTAGCAGCAGCAGCAGCAGCAGCAGCAGCAGCAGCAGTAGTAGTAGTAGTAGTAGTAGTAGTAGTAGTAGTAGTAGTAGTAGTAGGAGTAGTAGTAGTAGTAGAAGTAGTAGTGGCGGCAGCGGTGACAGCGGCGGCAGCGGCGGCTGTAGTAGTAGTAGTAGTAGTAGTACTAGTAGTAGTAGTAGTAGTAGTAGTAGTAGTAGTAGTAGTAGTAGTAGTAGTAGTAGTAGTAGTAGTAGTAGTAGTAGTAGTAGCAATAGTAGTAGTAGTAGTAGTAGTAGTAGTAGTAGTAGTAGTAGTAGTAGTAGTAGTAGTAGTAGTAGTAGTAGTAGTAGTAGTAGTAGTAGTAGTAGTAGTAGTAGTAGTAGTAGTAGTAGTAGTAGTAGTAGTAGTAGTAGTAGTAGTAGTAGTAGTAGTAGTAGTAGTAGCAGCAGCAGCAGCGGTAATGGTACCCATAGTGGTGGCGGCAGCGGCAGCGGCACCTGCACGGGCATAGGCAGCGGTAGTGACAGCAGCAGTAGCAGTAGCAGTAGCAGTAGCAGTAGCAGTAGCAGTAGCAGTAGCAGTAGCAGTAGAAGTAGCTGTAGCAGCAGCAGTACAGCTGGTACGCCTAGATGCCACACTACTACCATGAATCTTACTGTCGGACCAATAGATGTCTCTGATATGTCGCTCATGGATCTGACCTCATACCCAAACTACCTCTTAGCTTACCCATAGATATCACAAATATTCATTGGATTGATCATAACCATCTCAAAAGCCGCATTTCAGAGTTCAATGTTTTCTCACCGGATGTATTGTCTCCAAAATACTATCTTTTTGATACCAAACTTATTATGTAGTCAAATACAGTATCAGATTAATATAGCCGGTACAATTTTATTTCCGATAAACACATATAAATTTGCTTGAGTCAAATTATAATAATTTAGTCATTTTTAAAGCTAGGATGCCATTAACGCGTATGAGTATGCGCATGCCTATCCGAATTTGTTCGTTCCAATTACAAAAAGATAGTATGATTCCATATGTCCGTAGGGCCTATGCGTATGCGAACCCTGTCCGTATCCGAATCCGATCGCTACGTGTAACGATTTTATTCGGATACGGACAGCATTCGGATGTGGGATTCCTTGAAAATTACGTGTTCATTACGTCATTCATGGGCTTTCCCCAAATCGACACTATTATTCTGTACATGTGTTCCAAAATAGAAGCTAAATTCATAGTAAGCGCCCTGGAATGTGAAACTCACTGAAAAGCTGATAGCCTATTTTAGAACATATTCATGCTGGTAGTAATAGTAGTAGTAGTAGTAGTAGTAGTAGTAGTAGTAGTAGTAGTAGTAGTAGTAATAATAGTAGTAGTAGTAGTAGTAGTAGTAGTAGTAGTAGTAGTAGTAGTAGTAGTAGTAGTAGTAGTAATAGTAGTAGTAGTAGTAGTAGTAGTAGTAGTAGTAGTAGTAGTAGTAGTAGTAGTAGTAGTAATAGTAATAGTAGTAGTAGTAGTAGTAGTAGTAGTAGTAGTAGTAGTAGTAGTAGTAGTAGTAGTAGTAGTAGTAGTAGTAGTAGTAGTAGTAGTAGTAGTAGTAGTAATAATAGTAGTAGTAGTAGTAGTAGTAGCAGTAGTAGTAGTAGTAGTAGTAGTAGTAGTAGTAGTAGTAGTAGTAGTAGTAGTAGTAGTAGTAGTAGTAGTAGTAGTAGTAGTAGTAGTAGTAGTAGTAGTAAATAGTTTCGGATACTCATACGCATACGTACACATGGAATCACTCATTCGGATACGCATACGCATACGCATACGCGTTAATGGAACCTAGCTTTACGTCTATATAGACAGCTGATCGTCTACTTCAGCCAGTCAGTGAATCTACTCGGTCATGCACAATTTTCTGAACTCGTGTCATCTACGGTTAAGACAACTAGCCACATAGTGAGGGCCCATAGTGAGGCATGCGCGTGTTCAATTTAGCCAGAATGTACGATAGCTATGAGCTTAACCTATGCATCTCAAAGTACGCAACACATTTGGCGGATGTACTTGTCGAACTGCGCTATCAATGACGTAATATTTACCCGGTGTTTCCCAACAGAAAACATCATTTACTATTTATTTTAAATGTCTGTAAATAAGCTAACATACTAAATGAACACGAATACGTGCCATAGAGCTGATTATTTAGTGTATTACGGTTAATCACATGTCATCTGCCGTCATTAATGTCGCCATATGCAGACCTCTGCCACACAGTTACGTCGTACTATGCCTATCTTTCAAATACACAAAGGAAAATATGCCGTGTGATGTTAATGTATATCATAAATATGCATGCGCACACCCAATATTAGAATAGTGAGAAAAATATCTACTTTATCCTTCCTCTGGAAAGGATGATATCTCACTAAAACGCACGCAGGAGCGCGCATATACGCATACAGGCGCACGTTGTGTCTGCATTATCTTTCTCACTCATTCCCGCAGATACTCATGTTCTTTCTAGCATTATCTTCATCCACCTGTCTCCTCAATTTTGCTATTTTCCACTATTCGATAACCCCACTCCCTCTCTCCACCCACCATCCACCCTCTTCGTCTTCTATTTCTCCATCTACAACTCTCTCTCTCTCTCTCTCTCTCTCTCTCTCTCTCTCTCTCTCTCTCTCTCTCTCTGCAATGCTTTTCTAGTTTGTTCGTTATTTCTTACCCACATTTACCTCTTCATGCTGGTGGTTCCTGTTTAATCTCCACTCTCTCCCTTTCATTTTCTCCCTCTGTTTCATTCTTTATCTCCGTCTCTTTCCCTCGCTCCTTCTATCATTCCCTATCCCCCTCTAGTTCTAACCCCCCCCCCCCCTCTCTCTCTCTCCACGCCCTCTCTCATTTTCTCTGAACAGTGCATAATATTATCTGCAATGCACATGCGCAATGTGTGTTTTTTCCTCGTTAGAACAAATTAAAGCATAACCGTAACATCTTATATGAATCAGAAATCTCGGATGAAGTTTCTTCCGATTTCATTGACAATTCTCAAAGAAAATAAGTTTGCCAGATAAAATACGCCTGTCATTTTAATTATCACCATACCGTAGAAAAAAGATATATAATCAGTCTGGCGAGTATTGACCCAAAACTTAATGCTCCGCCCTAAACCCAACTGGAGACGCGTATATAATGGCTAAATGTCTATAATGGCATGCTGAGATATGTTATATTGGCATAGCGTTGTGGTGTATCGTACGGTGATAACAGCCTCGTCGGCGGAAGTCCCCTCTAGTCACTGCCATTATCAGCGGGCATGATGTATCAACGGAATATGAAGTTTATCCCTGTGCCATCTCATTCTATATTGCATATAATTCGTAAACTCCATGCCGGACCATTCAATTCCAGACGATTCCAGATTGTGACGTCTGCTAATCAATAATGTAATTGCCGTCAAATACTTGTGTAACAGATCAGCTCCCTCCTTTAGCAACTATGCGTGTTTTTAAGACAGGTCGTATTCTGATCACCTGTATTGGAGAAACGCCACCCATTTGTTCCTAAAGTCATGTGATTTCTCGCACAGGGGTGGCTGTGCATATTAGGAATTTGCCTGTTTGAATTAAGCTGTTTTCCTGTTTATAAATTTTAATATTAATATTGTGCCACTTTTCTATGTAATATAGAAACGTGCAATTTCATTGCGTACCAATACATTTCATTTCATTTCATTTCATTTTAGTAGTGCTAAAGACACGTTGTTAGAACATGTTGTTGGTGAATGGGGTGTCGATAGAGGGATCCATTTCTATCCAGCCACGCCCATATCTAGCTAAGCTCTGCACAGGATTTGACCGTGTAGAGATAGATCGAACCCTGAATTCCTAAAATACAAATATCAAGGTAACTAGCCAGGTAAGTTGTTGAATAGTTTGAAAGTAATTTGCCAGGGCGATGTTGTTCACTTTGACAGCAACGTCACCCTGACAAATTAGTTTCAAAATTTTCAATATAATATTTAGTAAATAGAAAGTCCATCACAGACATGCAATTCTAACACTTGCCTGACTATTTCGGCTTCATGGCGGAGTGTTGCTGTTAATTATGAGTGTAGCATCTGCCTATTTGTGACGTAACAGATTATCGCATCACATACTTGATCGACAGATCGGATTCATTCATTTCCTGATGCTGAACGGTACTTGGCATATGCTGATGTGGGTTCCTAGAACTAATGATTGACAATAATAAAAAAAAACCTACAAAAATAACAAGAAAATGCATACATCCCCGTACCTAGAGATATGGTAGCTCTGGAATGTACACTATCAGTTACAGTTAATTCGTGTGCGTGTGCGTTGGGTAGTCGAAAGCTGGTCCGCTGAAAGAGGATTCATGTCATCCGGATGGTGGGTCAGCGGGTAGTCTACTCGGCTCCCAAACGCAAAGCTAATCGGTGCCATAGAGTTGGCTGGTTCGACCTCGCTCAGGTCGAAAATTGAAAAATTACATTCCAATATCTACTGTGCTATATCCTAGTGCCGGTGCGTCGTCAATGACAGGGTGTCTAGAACTAATGCTGGCAATAATAAAACAAAACACAAAAACCTACATACTTGCAAGCTGTGGTACCTGAGGTGATGGGTGCATATAGATACGTGTGGCAGGTGCATACTTAAGTACTTGTGTGATGCAGGGCAGGTAGTTACACCGTTGGATTGGTGTGTTGGCATTTCTGTTTTTTGTTGAGTTGGGGTATAGACTTAGGTTCATGGTTAGATATGTACTAGTGTAATATTTGCACCATCAGTGGGTATATGCAACCTGCTCATATGCATATAGGTGTAGCACAGGTTTGCGCATAGCGTTAGCTATTGATGTATGTGTGGCTAGTTATGGTTTATGGGAGAGTTGATGTTGTGCTTGTATGCATATTTATGTGTGTGCGTGCGTGGGTAGTGGTAGATCTGGTGATAAGGATAGCTCTTACGGTAGGAGTAGATATGGTTCTAGGAACCCTGGCATTGGCGACGCACTGGCGCTAGGATATATTTCATTCATCATCTGGAATGTAATTTTTACCTTTTTTAGTTTTTTACCCGAACGGCGTTCGAACCAATACATTATACGACACCTAAAGCGTGGGAGGCGAGTAGCCTACCACCAGCTAGACCAGCTTCCAGCGGACGAAAATCATCTTTCACCGGACCACACGCTTGGGCTGTAATTGATGGTGTACATTTCAGATATTCTCACCTTTACGGTTTTTCTGAGATCCATTCTGCTACATAACTAGGCACTCCCAAGTATGTACATTTTATTATTGTCAATCATTAGTTCTATGAACCATGTCATTGACAACGCATTGGCACTAGGATATAGCTCATTCATCATATGTAATGTAATATTCACCGTATTCAATTTTCGACCCGAGCGGGGTTCGAACCAGTGAATTCTACGACACCTCCTGCCGAGTGTGTGGTAGGCGAGTAGCTTACCACAAGCTAGACCAGCACCCAGAGGACACAAATCCTCGTTCACCGGGCTAGCTTCCAACTACATGTCTTACAACCACACGAATAGACTGGAATTGCTGGTGTACATGTAAGATATGTGTGCTTTTACGGCTTTCTGTAATCCATTCTGCTATATCACTAGGCACGCGCAAGTATGCAGTTTGTATTATTGGCAAGCATGAGTTCTATGGTTATTGGTAGATACACCTATCGCGATGTAGCAACCCTTTGCCGGTAATACACCTACCCACATAGGTTTCATAGCCATAGCAACACACACACACACAGGCGCACGCACGTACGTACGTACGCACGCACGCATCAACGCACGCACGCACGCATCAACGCACGCACGCACACACCCACACACACGCACGCACGCACGCACGCACGCACGCACACACACACACACACATATATATCAATACACATGGGCCAGCTACCATACCCTCATCGCTACCTGACCTGTGGCTACCCGTACACTATAGCTACCTCACAACACATAGCTACACTATCCATGCTCAGATAGTTAACCATACTCATAACTTACAGAACCAAGCTCATACCCAGCTTGTGGTATGGTAGCTGTGAGTGTATGGGTAAACTAGTAATTGGTGCACATGCAGTGCACAGCTATTGGTAGTGATAGCAATACGTGTGCATTACTATGGCTATGTATGTGTAGAGTAGCGATTCGCGCATTGGTGCGCATGCGACAGGTGCAGCGTACATACTAAAATATAGTCATACACGCACTTAGTGGCATAGGCTATGGCAAAAGCTCCCTGATTTCGGTCTTGCCCCACTCCATTTACAATGATGCATTAACAGCCATGCCCACCACAGGTAAGTTAGGACCGGAGTGAATACTTGTGAAAATATGTATTGAAAATTTTTTTTTATATTTTTCCGTTTTAGGCTCATCTATGCATTTTTGCGGCGGGTAGCAGCTCAATAAATTGCCATGTCACTTTGGCCAGTCACAACAACTTTTTCCGGTATTTATAAAAACTACTTAGCTGATTTGGCTCCAATTTAAAAACATTGAAGAAACTCGCCCTGCAAGAGTCCCCACGCTGTCAGTGATCAGCATATAAAAAAATGGATCCGGATCGGGTCAAATTTTGGATCTGTGCATATCTCGGAAACTTATGGTCCGAGTTGGCTAATATCTTGACAGGAGAAAGGGTGTGACGATACACTTGGATTGCACGACTGTGGACATCATCCGCCAAAAGTCCAATAAATAAAAAAAATTCCGGTATTCAAAGCCACCGAGATTTTATCGACATTACCCAATTATCGCTGATTTTGTCATCGTCAAACCAGAGTAAGAATTGGGTCAATATCTCAATATTGGAAATCAGGGATAACGTAACGCGGGACAAATTCTCAATTATGTTAAGTGATGGGTAGATTAGTACGCATAGCCAATCAGTATCGAGTGCATGGGTTTTTTTTTACCTTGGTATGCATATACCCATGTTTACGTATGATCTTTTTGCTGGAATTCTGTACGGGCGGTGTATGACCAAATCATGGTCATTTCTGGCAATACACACGTAAACCCTGATTGGCCGATTTAAGAATTGAATTTCGAAGTCTAGCTTTACATTTCGACGTCGAGTTTTGAATTTTGAATTTTGAATTTCGAATGAGCCTGCTCGGCTTACTATTCGGGTTTCTATAATCAGCTATCAGCTTCCCACCAATAAGACTACTATGAGGCTAGCTTCCTAAGTGCACGTTTTGTATGTTCAGCACGGATATTCGGCCACGAGCTTGAAGATTTATGTGACACGGGTGGTCTTACAGGCTGACTGACTCATCTACGAACAATCAATATTATACTGTGCCATTAGTCATTTTGGATCTTTGGATTATCCACTTGTCAGCACGGCCTGTTTTCTATCAAGCCAACATTTGGAACTATGTCGCATTGATACATTGTGTGCCGTTTATGCGATGAGATTGCGTAGCTGTCAAGAGACTTGAGAAGGAAACAATATGTTATTGTGTTGGTATTTGCTTACTTTGTCATTTGCCAGAAACATATCACGCTATGCCAATTAACTTTAGACCTACAAAGTAAGATTTACGAATTTTACCCAAGCCTGCCAAAACAACCTCTACAGTGGTCTTGAGAAATGATCATTTGCAGACTAAGAGGATACTGTTAAAATTAACCACCTTCAATTAATCGAAACAATATTTAAAAAATTGTGTTTTCTTGGTCTGCAAATGGAGATTTTCTATTAGAAAATTGAAGATTTCCTAAGCAAATTTAAACGATAAATGGTTAAGTGACTTGATTGAGGGTACATATTAATGTGGTGAACACGGCGCCTGTAACATTGGCTAACATGTTATATGAAATCATATATTAATCTTCCATGAAAAGAATATAAATTGCATAGCCCATGCCAAATTGCCGATCACATCTGCATGTGTTGCCACATTGTTTAGCGTACACCCGTTATTCTTGAGAGAGCGTTAGACTTGTGGTCCATAGGTATCATAGTGGAGAATTGGTCACTCAAAGGCGCGATCCTCTGCCTATTTTCTAAGGCTTAATCTGAATATAAGCAGTTCGAGACGCACTACATTAAATTGAGCTAAGCATCTTTCATATGGCTTAAGATATTAGCTTATACCAAGCAGCAGAATGTGACACAAAAAGCAAGAAATTTCAAAAGTAAATCCGTTGCTATGGAAACACAATATGGGATAAAAGATGCTGGTTTCTTAAGACCATTGGTCAATTATCGTCTGATATAAAATGTTACCATTTCTTCACCCCAAGCTGATCTCTTAAGCCGTGTATGCGAATAATAGTTTATTTCTGCACCTGGGTATACGCGAGTGCTTTATATAGGCATATACGTCATCTTCACATGTTTTATAAGTGTACCGAGCCGTGCATTGCTACTAAAATGTCATTGCTGTCAATACCGATTTGATCTAACTACGTGCTTATGTACATAATTCATACCAGGGCCTACCTTTGAGAAAAGGCTATGACGTCTACTGCATCCATTCGGTCAATATGACTGCTTGTTTATGCACTCCCTGCGTCCAATTTTGCAATATCAGTCCAAGCCATGGTAGGCTGTCGAGTATATATATATATATATATATATATATATATATATATATATATATATATATATATATATATATATATATATATATATATATATATATATATATATATATATATATATATATATATATATATATATATATATATACAGAGATTTGTTTTTCAAAAGTAACAGTACTAGAAGTGTATGGCTTATTTTGGCTAGGAAAATAATTTACCATTTAAACTTCTTTTGCCTAATGCCGCTAACTATCCGAGTTCATAAACCTTGATATCCGCCGCTTTCGTATCTTGCTGACAAGACATTGAGATAAAGAGTCATAATTTGAAATGGTTAGCGCTCCAAATTTTCACTCTCTATGCTCTGTGTTTCATTGTACCCGGGAAGCATCAGTACCAACAGTAGTTGACAATGAACATCCGCTCTTCCCGACATAGAGTGATCAGATAAGGTATCAGCGTTAATACAATCAATCTTATAGTACACAATGGAGACACATTATGCTGTATGAAAAATACACGCATGTATTGGCAACACGCATACTTTACAATTGCGATGAAAGTTGTTGGTGCCATGTGATAGACAGGGGTGAAAGTTGTGTCGATAATTCAAGCGATCGCGATTCAATTAATAGAAATCACGACCGTTACACTTGCCTCTCGTAAATGAAGGAGGGAACTGCATTTTGGTCTACGCGTGCGCGTGTGCGTGCGTGCGGAAGGGCGGAAGGGAGGGAGGGGTGGAGTAATGGAGGGAGGAAGAACGGGCGAGCGCGCGGGAGGATGTGCGGGTGGCCGGGCATGTGTGTGTGTGTGGGCATGCGTGCGTGAGCCCGTATATGCGTCAGCAGGTTGCAATAAACGTAATTAAATATTATTCATCAGTCCAACACTTGTTTCAATGCTATTGCATATATTTGTTCCCAGTCACTTCCTCCAAGGATATTCTAATCTAAATCGATAAAAATCTGTAAATCGATATATCGTGATACTTGTTCACTAGACCATTGTATTCGTGACAGTATCGTGCACGCCTCGACTTAGCGAAGCTTTGGTTAATGAAGCAACATTTTAGCTGCTCTCTTCCCTTGATCTGATGGTGAATATAACACAGTCTGGTCACGTTGTATTGTATGTTTTCGATGTCCTCCATGTATCATTAAGCCCATCAATCACCAGTAGTTTCATGTATTGACGTTTATTGTGCAGTATAACACACGCGTGTTGCAGAAGTTATTCTAGTATCACTTTTGCTAAGATAGAGCCGGCGTAGGGGGGGTTGTATACACGACTTGATAAACAACGTGATGATCGATCCGATGAATACACAAACGAATGACTTGAATGAATCAACACATCAACAGAATGAATAGATACGTGAATAGTTGGATGGTTGGATGAATCAGAGAATGCACGAAGGAACGAAGGAACGAACTAACGCACGAACCAACGAACGAACGAACGATTAAACGATTGATTGATTGCGCCATTTGATCGATCTTTCAAACATGCAAGTAAGCAGACAGGGAAGTACGCACGCAAGAAAGCAATCTTGCTATCGGAACATGCAAGAAAGCGAAAAGGCACGTACATAAGAAAACATACAATCTAGCAATCGGAAACGCAAGTAAGCAAATAAGCAATCGAGCGGTCGCAAACTCAAGCAAGGAAACATGCAAATACGTAAGAAAACAAGCAAGCCCGCATGTACGCAGGCAAACGGGCAAGTAAGTAAGCACACAAGCATGCACGCGAGCAAACATGGAAGTACACACGGCAAGCCAGTGAGTGAACAAGCAGCCACTTAAACAAGCACACATTTAATCAATTTGGTATGAAGCGTTATGTCGGGTTGCTGCCTAACGCAATGCATAAAGCCTTAATCCGTATCACTCTGATATTATACATTGTACTGTGGCAATACCAAAGAAACGTGCATACGTTTTCCAACAAGTTTGGTGAACGGTGTTGCTGTCGTAACATCTTCAACCAGTTTCGTTTAAACATTAACACAAGTTCATCTCCTAACTTAAATAAAAAATTAATAATTTGGCATCGGAGTGGTAAGGTTAACAGAATGCAACGTTAGCGAATGTCACCTATTGCAGTTCGGCTTATCGTCGGCGTTCAATGAATGACTGTTCATGGTATCAAATACAACCACGCGTCTCTGGAGATGGGTTCGGCACCGTGTGTCTCAGGAGACAGTAGCGATAACACTATAATTTCCGGAGTATAACACGAAGCTCTGTCACTACAATGTGATGTTGCGCTGAAATATTGTACCACAACCGCTTGCATTTCCGGTAGAATTTTGCTGCATGCATTCTATTACATGTACTGAATGCTGTTAAATGAGATATTGTCGTGTATTGGCGTGTCTGGTGTAAGCCAATTTGCATGAAAAAATCCGGGGAATGTCTAACAACACGAAGCTAATGCAAGATATTTTGGCACGAATTTTCAGTAGGAAGCCCTGATATTCTTACATTGTTCTTTTAATTTGGCACGCGTGACTATTTTGCCATCTTACGTGTGTCAATGCGTGATACACATACACATGATATTGGTGAAAACGGATTGATTATCCAAGATAGTAACGCTTATCTGTTCAACAACGTAACTTAATTTTACAATTAGACGAATTATTAAGAATGCGTATGTCTTGTGTTTGGCCGAAAATAGCATCTTTAAAACAGGGACAGTAAAATAAATGATGAATATAGTTTGGCTAAAATTAAATTCATGTGATTACATTTAAATTTCAAAATGGCAACTGTGTGCCCGGTTTATCATATAGTTATCTATGTGTTATGCATGAGAGCAAGAGAGAGAGAGATGCGGGAGGACGGAGGGTTTGAGGGAGACAGAGCGGTGGGGTGGGGTGTGGTGGTTGTGAGGGAGAGAGAGATAGATAGATTATTATTATTATTATTATTATTATTATTATTAGTAGTAGTAGTAGTAGTAGTAGTAGTAGTAGTAGTAGTAGTAGTAGTAGTAGTAGTAGTAGTAGTAGTAGTAGTAGTAGTAGTAGTAGTAGTAGTAGTAGTAGTAGTAGTAGTAGTAGTAGTAGTAGTAATAGTAGTAGTAGTAGTAGTAGTAGTAGTAGTAGTAGTAGTAGTAGTAGTAGTAGTAGTGGTAGTACTAGTAGTAGTAGTAGTAGTAGTAGTAGTAGTAGTAGTAGTAGTAGTAGTAGTAGTAGTAGTAGTAGTAGTAGTACTAGTAGTAGTAGTAGTAGTAGCAGTAGTAGTAGTAGTAGTAGTATAGTAGTATAGTAGTTGTAGTAGTAGTAGTAGTAGTAGTAGTAGTAGTAGTAGTAGTAGTAGTAGTAGTAGTAGTAGTAGTGGTAGTAGTAGTAGGAGTAGTAGTAGTAGTAGTAGTAGTAGTAGTAGTAGTAGTAGTAGTAGTAGTAGTAGTAGTAGTAGTAGTAGTAGTGTCGCGGACAAGTAAACTCCGCTACAGCATATTCCTCGAAGGAATCAGTGCAGCTGTTGGTACATCGACAGGAGCAGTTTGACTTCAGACAGGAAGATTCTGCAATAACCACATTTTCCTGCTATTGCAGCTACGTTAAAGAAACCCAAGAGTATAACAAAGAACCGCGCAACCGCCATGAGCCCTATACGCTCCACGACTAGCTTCCTCTTGTTGGAGATCATCCGACAGACGATCCGCCTAATAATTCTACAATACGCGACAGTGGTTGTGGCGTGGATGTGTCTACTGCTGTGGCAATGGTTCATTGGTCCTTGTTTCGAAATGGCACCTACTTACGTGTATGCAAGACTATAAATGCACGTGGTATTGCTTTAATACATTGTTTGACAGCTCCTCACAGCGTTCATCATTCCCTGGTGACACAATTTACTGGATCGATATTGGACCATTATCGGCTCGTATTGGTCCGGGATTGTTCTAGTTTCAGCCGAGTAATCTGTGTTATCAAGGTTCTTGAAGATCCACAGGCCGCATATCACACAGAAGTTGACCACCGTAAGCAAGGTATTTAACACAAATATATGTTCAAGAGCCCTGCCGCCCTGCACATTAAACAGTTATCTAACTCTATTCTAGAAACAAGAGTAACACCGTGACGCGATGATTCACCCTTCCTCTTTTGCTTCCAGTCGGCTGGCTCGCGTGGTAGATCGCTGGGACTATAGGCCAACTGATATAACGGTCACTGCCGTCAATCCTTATCTTCTTGTCTTGGGCTACACTAATAACTGGTAACCTCGGTTAGATGGAGAGGCATCATTGGCCAGCGTTCAACAACGCAGGCTAAGACAAATCCATGGCGATCAGGAGAAACACGGCCGTTGCCCAGGCAATCACCTTAAATAGGATATCACTGCAGACTGGTAACGAATTTCACGTTCATGGCCATAAGATCTCTCCACTAAAATGTAACCACCATATACTTCAAATGAAATCCGCCTTTTGCAATATTGCACACTTTGTGTAGACTCTCCTATCAGGGCAGGCCGATCTGCAGGACATTTAATAAGAAATACCCTCAGCGGGCGGACCCGTGTACGTTTCTGATCTAAGGACACCACTTACCATCTAAGGGAACGGTATCCCTGATAATGCAGATGGCTGGGACGGTACTGGTACCATTTATATGCCAGAAACAGCGCCCAGTCAAATAGGTTTCAAAATATTCGACATAATGTTTATTAAATAATACAGGCATATAATTCGTACACCGTGTCGGACAATTACGCGTTTACGATGGACTAAATCGATTCATTTTGAATTGATTATGTCATCATCCTACACGGCATGTAGTTGATTATGACGTCATGTGATGGGTGAATAAGATGGAAAGGTCCATTGTCCCAGTACAGGCTCCTTAACCTGCCATATCAGGATTGCTTTCCAGGCGTAATGCTGCAGAAGAATTTCAAAACACTTTCGGATGAAGACCAACTCAAATGACGATAATTGGCTTCGATAACTATCGGAAATCATAATAACTGCCGTAAGTTGTTCACTTCCCTGGCGGTTGATTTGTCACGCGTGTGGACTCCCACCTGGCCACATCCCAGAGTAGTGCTTAGATGGATTTGTAAATGAACTGGGACCCAAGTGCGATCATGGTAAACCTAAGGAAAAACTGAGGACAAGGATCTTACCTACTCGGCGGGCAACTCTTATGGCAGCAGAAAGCCCACGATGATACCCTTGGCAATGGCGCGCTCTCAGAGATGGTGTGTTGCATAAGTTATGGGGAATACAATGGACCGAGTAAGTAAAATACGCAAGTTAAGATAACCTTCTTTAACTGACATGAGTAGCTACGAATAGCATGGGGAATATGTACAGAGTCTTCAACGGGAGATAACTACACCGGATTTGCTTAACGTAATTGCACTGATGATCTTAATATTTGCTTCATGTGTCGAGTATGGGTAATACAAGGAAATTGAGGAAAGTATCGAAATTCTAAGTGGTAATAGATGTCTACCTAGTTTCCATTTGGTCTTAATTGAGCTATTATATGTACCAATAAATATGGTGCCTTTGAGAGGAGCCTGTTCTAATTTTGTATTAGATTAGCTTATATTTATAGTAAAATTAGTGGGATTCTGCGGCTATATTCTAAAACATAAGTTGATGCACTACTAGCCCGGCCAATCTAGGATTGGACCCACCACTAATTGCAACCGTAATAAAACCACCTCTAGTTTGTATATTTAGGTCCCAGATATAATGTAATAAAAATCTAATAAAATCTTTTGAGTGGAACATGTTGAATTCAAAATGGCTGCCAAGATGGTCGTCAATCGGATATACTATGGCATAGATCTCGATAACGGTGCATTCTAGACCACCTAAATGTATTACAAACAGATAGAAACATGCCGCAAGTCTACAGAAAAATTCTGTCTTCTGCATCCAGGAATACTCTATGACGCCACAGCCCAACATTTAACACTGTAATTATTTGACATACAGCTTGCTGGAGGACACAAGCATGAGATCTATTTCCACCATGACCCAAAGAAACAAGCATCTCTCAAACATATCAGTGGCAATTCAATCAAGCATGCACAAGATAAACAGTTTACATACTTTCCTCATGTGCGATAAAGCATCCAGGGTATTTGGAATGTGCACAGCTGTCGGACTGAAGCTCATCAGTGGCCAGGGCAAACGATTCGGAAGTGCGTAATCATCGAATGACGAGGCCAAAGCGGCTGATGAGAAAGCCACGGTCATTTTGCATAAAGGAACACACAGAATGGCCATCTTCACACGATGAGGCATCATAGATTCAAGGCACTTGCTATCATCAGCAAAAAGGCCATCTACCCAAACACGTTGCTACGAACAGCTGCGGCGAAGAAGTATCATAGCCTCAGACAGTTCGATCAGATCCAACAAAGGAATTGGAACACATTGGAGGTCGGTGAATTTGGCTGGAGAGTTTCTGAAGGAACAATGAGACCAGTACACTTGGACTTGGATCTTGCGCCACAGTCCCTTCCAGATTTAGTGAGATGCACCTGCAAGTCAGGGTGTGGAACTTTATGCTGCGGGTGCCATCATCGTAGACTTGATTGTTCATCGACAAGTTCTGGATACTGAGGCATTTGGTAAAATATGCCAATCTCTCAATTACGTCGCCATACATGCACCGGCATATACAAACTTAGCAGCTTTGGTGTCTTCAGGCGATTTCTTATGCGCTGTCTTTCAATCCACCTATCAGTTTTGTTGCTTAATGATGGACATTACCAATTAAGCAGACATCCTTCTTGTACAAAGTGGACCATACATCATTCGCATATTCTAGATGCGGGCTCACTAGATCTTTGTACAGCAGCACATCCATGTTCACTTCCAGGCATATAACTGAACTTCGTGCCATACAAATGATCTGGTTAGGTTTGTTGACTGCTGGATTTTAGACAACGTCGACGCAAAGCACCCGGCTCCTTTTCACGGGTGGTGACTGCCGACTGTTTTCTGCCATTGGCATGTATCTGCCCATTCTTTTAGGCTGTTGAGGTTTGATTGGAGTTGGTCGTGGTCTTCTTTTATAGCGGTTCTTGAAAGTAACTTGGTATCATGGGGGAACATCTTGACTGAGGTGTGGGCAAATTTTGGCATGTTGTTAATAAAAGAGATGAACAGTACTGAACAGTAATTGGTCCAATACACTTCCCAGGGTGTATCCCACTAATCACTGGTCACCGGCTAGGGAATGAACCATTAACTACTACACTTTGCCTTCTGCTGTTGACTTGGATGATAATGGAAACTAAGCACGGCCAGTGAACTTAGAAATGGTTTCGTCAGTTATAGGGTTATGACGCCAGGGGTGGTCATGGAGTGCAGAAGACATCATTTTTCGGCAGATTAGGGGTATGTTCCCATCTACTCGTAATGCATTTTTGCGATCTAAAATGAACCGTTCTTGAGATATATGCTATATTATACACGATTGGAAGCCACTTGATAGTCATCTTGAATTCAACATATTCCACTCATAAGATGTTATTCGAGACCCTACTGGACAGATACTAGGCCGTCCCATCGCTGTTGCAATTAGTGGTAGATTTTGTCAAATTTCTCTTATATTGACTGGAATATACCACAGCAAGCAACGACTTTAGCATTGTCCACAGATGCAGTTTTGTAATTGTGTTGGCCCATTAAGCAATGCAGCAGAATATCAGGGAAGGGCATGGCTATTAACTGGGCACTTCAATAAGTTAATGAGTTAATGCAAGGCGCATGCAAAATATGTTGGAAGTAATTTGACAGAAAAACGTCGTATCCAGCGACTTTTTTCCTGTCAAATTAATGTCAACATCAATTACTCCACATTATATTCCAGATATACCAATGCATGTCTGATGTGTGCATGTGGTATTAAAAGCATACTTTTCATATCAAAGCACCTGCGTATCATTGCCTAATAGTTCAATTCCCACTACTATGATCTTTGCTAAGGGCTTGGAACTATTATATAATCTTATCCAGTTAGTTTCCTTAGCTGTCATAATGATACATAATGTCTATATAACGGCAAATGTCAATGCCCTTGTAAAAAATATTGAACCGTTCATACATTAGCCCTTTCACGGCGAAGTGTGGCAATACTGGCCTCTCTATTGGTATTGCGGTATGTCCATTGGCATGTCAAGAGAATATTATTTCTGAAAAAATTAGCATTGGAATGAATGGATCGATAATCGAGTCAGTCATTCCAGTAGTAAATTTTCAAAAATAATCTGTGGCCAGCAAATGGACATTCAATAAGCAAATAGTTTAATAGTCATAACTTAATTTAGCCATTAAATGACTAAAATGTATCGCCTTTCAATTAAATCCAAAACAATGAAGAGACGGTGCCGACAAGATGTACATAAATAAGGAAACACTCGGTATTATTCTTGTAATATAACAGTCTTGTTGTATTCATTCGGCATGCATATTTGTATACACAAATCCCGCCCCGTCATCCATAGTTGTTATTATTTATCGTTGTTCTGGAAACATGTGTGAGCGTAAGAGTTTCTCAATTTAGGTCATAGTCATAGTTTGATTAACGTTAGGTAACTTCGTGACAAACTGATATAACACATATACAGGGTTTATAAATTAGTTACAATTTACCAATGCAGTTACAATTATTACATACAAAAATAACTTGTTATAAAAAACATGATGATGATGATGATCATCATCATCAGCATCCTCATCACCATCATTATCATCATCATCATCATCACCACCACCACAATCACCACCACCACCAACAACAAAATCACCATCATCATCATCATCATCATCATCATCATCATCATCAGGGAGGTATTCACTTTATGAAACACTTCAATCGGGAAGAACTCAGGAACTCCCAATATATCTAGACAGCGCATCGGCCTCAGAAAAAAAGACTTATGTTACACAAATAAAACGTGCCACACCGGGAGGACGGACACCACAACAAATTATAGGACGACTTAAAAAGAGCTTGCATAATAATACTCTCTATCTATGCAGAAGTATCATTCAATCGGCAAATGTGAGTTTGCATTTTTATTATGCATATTTGTGGAATATATAATCTTGAATGTATGGATACATATATAAGAATCCGTGCTAAAATGCTATTATTGACGGACGAGAACGGTTTTATCAACTTAAATAGTTATTAAATTACCAATAGGTTTTCGATTTCTTTGAAAGATAATTTTAAAATCCTGAGTAGCCTATCTCATAAACTGGTTATTTTCAGTTCAGAAATAAGTTAACATGTTTCCATGTTATTTCTGAGCTGTACTGAAGCTCGATCACGACATTATATAGGCTAATTAATGTGGATAATACGTATTAAAGGGAATCTCTCCTTATCTTATACTAGCCATTCATGTGATATAATTTGCCACCTATAATCCATACCTGACATTGTAGCTTTTTCTCATGCCGACGACGAAACATATGCAGGATTTAGTAGCTAAATGTTGAGACATGTCTACAGCCCTTGATGGCTTTCCTGGTTTACCCTTCAACCCATCAGATAAACCACGCCTCTGTTTACACGCTCAGTCATAGTAGTGCCAACTACGGTTTGGCAATGTGATATAAAAGCAATCATACAGGTAAGCTACTGAGTATTTTGAAACCGACTTTACTGGAAGTTGTTGATGTCATTCGCAGCAGCAACTTCCAGTCAAAAATTAGTATTACATAATAAAGAATGCAATGCACTGGCAGTTACATGTCATCACACACTATCGCTTGATAAGACGTTGGCGGTGGCGATCATTATTCAACATTTATACGATATTACAGAGTAGATTCTTGTGATACAGATACGGGAATGTGAAGGATATGACCGATATGGAATCTCTAAACCATAACCCATCGGTACAATAGATTTGAGATGAGATTATCATACCTTTAACGTAGGATCCCGAACATGGTGACCATATGACCTGCCCTTCAATGAAAACATGGTGTTGTTCACAAGCGTCGCGCGAGAGCAATATGTATAGGGGAGCCTTAATGAGGTCCAGTCCGAGTGGCATAGCTAAAATCAAAACTGAAGATTGGAATCTAGCGGGTAGGCCAAACTGGTAATGAGTGTGTGTGTGCGCACCAACCCCGCCCCTCACTCTCCCGGGAATATTGGACAGTTAGATGCTCTCAGAAAACAACTCCTTCATTTCCTAGCACCGATATGGACATTCAGTTGGCTGCACAATTATTCACTTTAGGCAATCAATTCTGAAACATAGTTGAGTAAATTTAATAAAATATGTATGTATGCAAGCGATATCAGCATAGGTTTTGAGTAAGGGCATTTTAGACGTGCACGAGTAAATAAATAAATACACTTTAATTGCCTAAATTGTAACAAACCATATCAATTAACAACACAAATTTGGCACTTATCGCCGGTCTCCTACTCATACATAATAAGACCACATTCCCAGATACTCACTCGCGCTCAGTAAGGCATCTAATGATCCGTTAACACTTACACGCCCGTAACAACACATTCTGTATGATGTCAGGAACATTATGCTGACTATTTTGAAACTAATTTAACTGGAAGATGTTCTTGCCTATGTTCAATGGTAGCAAGATGTCTCAGTGAAATTAGGCTTAAGATAGACAACAACTTTCTGGCATAACTGTCTTGGAATTTAGAAACTGGAAATTCATGGGTGAGAGGGCTGAGCCAATGCGGCAAACAAATCTATGAGAAAGAAGGATTAAATTGAGCGAATTTTGTAAATGTTCGCATCATTTCGTTTCTCTGTACGGGGATATCTTTGGAAATAACGGGCGTGCTGTAGCTATCAGCATAACACGTATGCTGCCCAACCAACCCCCTCCCCACTTGGACAATTTCAGCCACGGCTAGGTTTGAATGATGTCTGATTAATATTTGATAATATATTAATAGTTAAAATCCTGGCTATATCATTCTACAGAAACATAGTAAATTTCGAGAAGATTACTATTATATCATTAGATTTCACATGCGATGTTTGCATTTGTAAGCAAACTTCTCATATACAAACGTGTCCACGTGCCATATCTTTCAATCTATAGCAGGCGCATCAGACCATGATTGATATTAAATAATCCGCACATCGTCAACTAGAAGTATATAATATATACTTCTACACATCAAATGGGCCTATCCAATTGGCCATTTAATCCTCGAATTCGTCCACGAACATTTAAATTTTCTCATAGAAAATGCCCATTTGCAGACCAAGAGAAGACTATTTCGAGTGGTAAATTGTTAAAAATAGTATTCTCCTGGTCTGCAAATGGGCATTTCTCAAGACCACTGCAGAAGCGGGTTTTTGGCTGATAGGAGTGTTAAAGGGTTACTGGGTTTGTATTCCTTTCCCTGAATATCATTGATAACTAAATTCTCAGAGTACTAAGTAGTTTCCTGTATTGAGAGTAATACATCAACATATCATACACCTCTAGCATACACATCTAGCATAGTATTGCCAAACATTGTGAGGAGTCTAGGCTCCCCGGGTCACCTCTGGCAAGACGCCACGGGTGTTGCTTAAACCAAAACCTATCACACAACTGCACACACAGCTTACAATAGAGAGATCCACTTCTAACTACGACCCGCCAATTTCTAGCAAAGCTCCACCCACGGCTTAGATGCGTTGAGATCAATTTATATACTTGCCATTTTATGTATTTCATTTTTATTTTATTTGACTAAATTTGCAGAATCACATTGTCAAGTTAAATATACGCTTACGCTGCTGCCTATTTTGAAACTAAACTGATTGTGGTATGTTTTTGCATAAGGCCTGGAAGTCAAAATGTGCGCCAAACTTTTCAGCAGAATGTATATTAAATTGTAACCTCATCAACGACACATACTTTGTCCACTTGACGGAATATTCCAGCGTCATGACCTACTTCCAGAGTATCCATCCATCATCTGGCCTCGTATGACGTCATAATCAGCCAAGCGCGTGTATGATGACGGCACAATCATTACGTCGCAAAGGGTGCCATATGGACCGTCATCAAATCCCAAAGAGTACGGCACGTTGTATACAGTGTATGTCTTTGTAATTCTTTGCCATTTAATAAGCGTGCTGTTGAATATTTTGAAACTAATTTGACTGGGCGCTGTTAGGCAGCAACAGCACCCAGTCAAATTAGTTTCAAAATATTCAACAGCTTATCTGTGCAGTTTTCTTTGGAAATTGATAGGTCAGGGTGTTCGGAGGTCTATCGATCCATATACGAGCGAGGCGTGGGTGGAGCTTAGCTAGTGATGGGCGGGGCATAGCTAAACCTGGAAAGGTCCATTATAATACACGTCTAATACTAATCATGATTATGACGTTAACCAATATATGACATAATTGATTAAAAATTTTGCATAAGAGAACGCTGTATAGCTAAAAGACTACTGTCTAATAATTCGTGAGAGGTCTCTTCGCGGCCATATCAAGATGACGTTGGAGAAAACCTACAAATCACGCCATGGGGACCGTCGGGAAACTTTGACCTACCCATACGTTATATGACCTACGTCGAATTAAAAAGGTTATAAAAAACGATTGAACGATGGAGAAGAAGGAGAAATAAAGGGTGGTGCGGAAGAGGGGTGTGGAGGAATGGGAGGAGGAAGAAGAAGAAAATGAAGAAGAAGAAGAAGAAGAAGACGAAGAAGAAGGATATACAGAAATATCAATGAGCAGTTAAATGACCAAAATAATAGATAAATGGGTGGATAACGCAGGGGTTGATTTGATGGATGAATGAATTAATGCGTAATGCAGACTACAAGTTGCTTTACTGTTAGGAAAATTGCAATAAACACCCGTGATTCCAGTGTCCCCCGTGCTATCACTCGGCCCTTCTCAATAAAATTGAGTTTCATGATATCAAAGGCGGCCATATGTCTCTGGAGATCGTATCGACAAAACCCTAATATCCTGAATATAACACAAGCCATTATTTATGAGCAGGTGTATTTCCGGCAGAATTCTCGTGTATGCATTTATCCAGTGCGAGTTGAATGCTATAAGATGAGATACTGTAATATGGTTTAGTGTATGGAATTTATTAATATCCCAATGATATGCAGGTGTCCGTGGATAATTACACATTGAAATAGTCCGAAAAGAAAGCAATGTTGAAGAAAGATTGCTTAACCAACATGTAGATCTATGTAGCCCTTTCATAGAAGTTGTGTGTGCTACTTGCTGTTACGCGTGGTAAAGATGCTGAATTTAGCTGTTACGGTTACAGATAGTAGCGTTTCACAATGCCATCGGTTTAAGAAAACAAAAACAATAATCCGTCTCTGTCAACCCTCTTAACAATTTATTTACACCCAGATCCTAAAGTGACATATGGGGAACAATGATTTTACAGGATTTACAGGTTATGGCGGCTAGACATTTTGATATTTAACATCGTCTTGGTCATAATACATCAATTGCATTAATGCCGTGTATACTAGCAGTATCACCACATTCATCCCAGCTATCATTCAAACTAATTAATCCTTTTATGACGAGGCTGGCCGTAATCGAGCTCTGTAGTGGTATTGAGGAGTGCCCATTTGTTGGTCAGGAGAAGACGATCGCCAAAAATCCATCACCGAAATGACTGGCTCAATGTCCGAGCCAGACTTTCCAGTGGTAGATTTCGCAACAATTGTCCTCGCCGGTCCGTAAACGGACACTCGATGTGCACAGATTTTGGTTTTCTTGACCACACATTTAGACATTGAAAAGGCTAATGCTTATATTTAACAAGCCACACCGTCGCCATCGCCGTCTCCGTCGCCGTTTCCGTCGTCGTCGTCGTCGTCGTCGTCGTCGTCGTCGTCGTCGTCGTCGTCGTCGTCGTCTTGACCTGTGTTCTCTTGCATTTGGCTACCATGGTTAAATTGTCTTGTAATAAATTGATAATTCTGGCAAGTAGTATAACTTTGTAATCAAGCACGTGATAGATCAGCACACTCTTGTTATGCTGATTCCAGAAAATAAGAACTTCTCACACAATGGACCTTTCCAGTTTAGCTATGCCCCATCGATCTCTAGCTAAGATCCATCCCACACCTCTCCTGAGTCTCCTCCAACACCCAGCTCAATTCTCCATCTATCGCTTTGTCAAACACAGATATAAATAAAAACACTAATACAATTTTTGAATAATTTGACGGCACCATTCCGTGATTATGCTATATAAATACACATTTTGAGGATCTAATATTCTTCCAGCGAAAACATGACAGTGGTATTGTCAATGTTGTCAAGATTCCAATGTTCTTACAACAATTGAACCTACCCCTGTCTGTTCGATTCCGAGAAACATGTGGTATGGTAAAAGTAATGCAACTAATTTATATGCTAATTTGGAATAGTGACACGGTTGTTCCTGATAAAAGAACGCTGTTACAGATGGAATTGTTCAGGATACAAAAGTGCGCAAAGCATGTTTTATAACAACGTGGAGACATAGGCAATCTCCACTACTCCGCGATGCCTGCGCGTCATCCACAGGAACCGGCTTTCGGAAGGGACGTAAAGCCGTTGTACAAGCAACCCTTTGGGAAAGTGCCTCAAGATAACCGTCAATTTCGTCATGGCTCAAATACATCTGGGTGTAAGCGGCCAATAAAACAACAGCAGCAGTGACGGCGGCGGCTACGACGACGACGAAGACGACGACGACAAATATGACAACGACGACGACGACTAAGACGACGACGACGACGACAACAACAACAGAAACGTTCCCGTCACATTTAACATGGGAAGATAGAAATTTACTGTTGGATCACAATATCTTGTTGAATGGAGATATGCGATCCGTCACTCACGTATCTGACGCTATATTAATAAAACGCCACCTGTTAGCTGACGTCACACTCAGATGACGTGGGTCCTATGCGAATTGGGAAAGGGCCCGAAAGGAAAGGATGGACGGATGGAGGAGACTGAGAAAAGAGGGCGAGGGTGGGTGAGAGAGCGAGAAAGGGAGGGCGGAGAGAGAGGGAGAGAGAGAGAGGGGGGGGGGAGAGTAATTGAGGAATCCAGTTTTAGCTATGCCATGGCCGTCTTTGCACGGGTTGGTATCCATCGATCCCTTCACTCACTGAATCTCAATTTCCAGAAAACTGTACAGGTAGGCTGTTGAATATTGTGAAACTAATTTGACTAGGTGCAACTGCTCCAAGTCAAATTATTTTCAAAATATACAACATAATATTTATTACATAGTAGGGCTAAATACATACAACTCGTACAACTTCACGGACTATTATGTGTTCATGACTTAATTGATTATGACGCCAGCATACATGTGACGTAGTTGATTATGCAGTCATATGAGTGATTGATAGAGTGGCTTCATCCATTGTGCTATTAGCGGTGCCATCAGACACATTAAGGTCGGTGAGACACGGGACGCGAAATCCTTAGCGGCAAATTGCTTGGAACAAGTTGGCGCGTGCGTCACCCCAAACTAACAAGTTGAAAGTTTCCGACAAAAATGTCGGCGGGAAAAGAGAATCATTTCTCTATTGTCAACCAACTCCGGCCCCCTGCCCTTCTCAGCCAAGCAATTGCTAGGAACTCGTTGGTCCGTGGGCCATACAAACAACAACACAAAATTGTAAATACCTTTTATATGCCAAGAAAAAATAAGTCAACAAGTCTATTAACGCTGTTATTAATGCAATTAGGATTTATTTTTTAATTTATTAACTTTATGATAATCACTGGGTATTTTGCCACTTCACTCGGCATAATAATAAATATGTACCCTCATATGCTACCTCTGTAGCTTGAGTGTAATACATGTGAAACTGACAACTGCAACTGTTGCCAGCGACCAGTCGTCCCGTGTCACTCACTGCCTTAACCTGTAACCCTCGAGTTCTTTCAAGACCATTTTAATTTTCTCATGAAAATTTCCATTTGCAGACCAGGAGAAGACTATTTTTGAATTTTACCACTGGAATTACTGGCTCGGTTATCGAACCAGTTATTCCAGTGGTAATTTTTCAAAAATATTCTTCTCTTGGTCTACAAATGGTCATTTCTCAAGACCACTGCAGAACCCTTTTTGGCTGATATGCGTGCTAAAGTGCTAAGCTAGTCAGACAGTCATGGGCCATCTGCCGTACACATATTTACAAAGCTGGCGCCTTAAAAAAACAGCCGGACAGAATGTAGGAGAGTTACAACATTTCTGGCATGACATAAACAACCGCGAAAAAATACATAACTAATAAAACCGGCTTTCCATTTATCAGAAATGCGCGTCCACAATCTGCATACGCAATCAGCAAACCTATTCTTCATCCAATTTTGTTCTTGTATCCTTTCACCCGTTTAATGTCCGTAAATCGTATGCGATTCAGAGCCAGTTTATTACCCATTTAAGAAACGCTATGTATGTGTGTATGCCAAATCGCGATAAAAAAGATACAATTTAGTTATTCTAAACAAAATGTGAGCGGTAATTCGAACCAATGGGACCTGAACCCAGCGAGCAAGCTCTATATAGCTGGATTTTTTTGACAACGTGTTGGCGGACAGAGGTTTGACAGACATACCGTACTTATCTCCTATATAAGTCGCGTGCCTCTGTTAAATGTTACAATTTTATCTATGTAAAGCATTAAATACACTGATTAGACCGCCACACATTACATTTTACTTTTTACAAATCCTGATATAAACCATTTTCTCGTCCTCACACATAAAATTAGCCCTTATAAACTTGTATAAAGGGATTGCAGATACTGCATAAGAAATAATAAGCCTACTAATCACGCATTGTACATAAGTATGAGGACTGCGGACGGGGACTGCAGACGCCAATTGCGGATGGATAGAAAGTCGGCTTTACCTAAATATATTACAGAAAGGCCTCAATGATTTGTTTGAAACGATCTACATCAGAAAATGTATCGTGTGCACGCCATGACTACGTGCGTTCTATATTACTATGGTTTCAGCACCATCGATTACTTTGTAATTCCTTCAACATTTAACCCTCGAATTTGTTCAAGAAAATTTCAAATTTCTTATGGAAAATGTTCATTTGCATCAAGAGAAGACTATTTTTGAGAATGTATCACTGGAATGACTCGCTCGGTTATCGAGCCAGTAATTCCATTAGTAACCTTTCAAAAATAATCTTCTCATATTCTGCACATTGACATTTCTCAAGACTACTGCTGAAGTCGTTTTTGTCGGATATAAGTGTTAAAGGGTCAATACCGTGACGTCGATGACGATGTACACCGAGCGTGAAATGCGAATTCCTTTGATCTCCGACGGGACAGCTTGAAGGAATACCACAAAATCCGTACACAATCATACATGTTTGGCATTGTTTTCTACCGATGGCCGAATTAATCATATCTATAATGGCGCCATTTGTCACGCATTTACACAATTGAAAACGATTGAATATATGATTCTCGGCGTCTAAAATTAGCGTGAGCACCGTTTAAAACGTAGGTGCTTAATTCTTATCTAATGTGGATTGTATGTTTTTAGATTTCACCGATAATAGACTATTGCGATATTGATGACGTACTCCTTTTAATGCCAGAAAATATTCAACAACATGTTTATTAAATAGCAAAGATTTACAAAGCCATACACTTCATACGACGTGTCTGACTTTTTTAGATTTGATGACGGTCCATATGGAGCCCTTTATGACGTAATGATTGCGTGTCATCATACACGCGCTGAGCTGATTATGAAGGCATACGAGGTCAGATGATGGATTGATACTCCAGAAAGGTGAATTGTAGACATTTGGAGATTGATCTCAGACTCTAAATTCAGACACATTGGTGACGGACCACTAGCCCTTTCCTGACGGACCATTAACCCTTTCGTGTCGGGCCTGCGTCATGATATTTGTGACGTTAGCTACCATGCCACTTATTTTACTATGACGCCAGATACGTGAGTGGCAGCTTGGATCGCCCCTGTAGCGACCATGTGTTTTGTGAATAACGTAATTAGTGAAATACGAGTCTTTATCAGACGTCACATCCAAAAGGCGTACCATTACAGTGCAGCTCACAAATAACTTAACGTGTTCCAAAACAAAATAATGTCTACGTTTGAAGCGATGGCTTCGAATCAAATTAAATCCAAAATAGCTAACAGAACATTTCATACATCGTCTTCATAGCCATATAAATAAAAAATTTACACACGCTAAGGCGGTTTAAACTATATCCAGAAGGGAAAATAATAGCAATTAATAATACTAAAAAAACCATGTCAGACGTCGCAAAATTAGGTTTATCTTTGTAACATGTCCCACGAGGCAGAAGAAATCATCCACTATGGTTGCACTGGTGTAACTCAGAGATAGAATACAAATTAATTAAGGTGCATGTCATTATCTCAGTAACACCTGTCTATAGCGGGCACGTAATGGAACATCAACACGTCGTTACTAAACACAAGTGGTCAGCTAAGACGACCCAGTGTCTATGGTAAGTTAGAGTTGTGTGTTAGATAGTGATCGTTTTAAGTCGGGTGGTTGCAAAACCATCTGGCCTACTGAACTGTCAGCGTTTGACTTCGAAAGCAGGGTTCCGTAATAGTCAGGGGTGCCTCATAGTGTTGTGTACCTCTGTGGAACCAATTGTAAATTTCAATTAACAATGCACCGTAGGCCTATATTATGGTTTTCATTGCCCTCACCCTCTAAGGGGAAGAGGGTATTGCGATCGTGGCTGAGTTTGTTTCTGTCTGGTGGTGTCTATGTCTATCTGTGTGTGGATCCGGATCTGTATCTCAAAAACGTCTGATCCGATTTGTATCAAATTTTACCACAACGAATAAACTTTCCCTGCACACGAATCTCCAGACTTTGGCCCTGATGGGGATAAAAGAACCCGATTCAGATCGGATAACATTGCATCGTCCTATCGCGGGGTCCCGCCCTCCCACTAGCACTCTCGTATCGAGTCGCCAACTCGAAAACCAATTGCAGATCATTTTCCATTAACAGCAAACCAGGATTTATTGATACCATTACACACTGTACCATGTAAAACTCAGGATACAAGTTAACCTTTGACCTTCACAATCTCGGAATCTCAATATCAATTAATTATTTATCATATAGGCCAGTTGTTGAATATTTTGAATCTATTCTCGTGGGAATCTGCTGCTCTCAGTCTGTTCGTAACCATACGATAGCAGATTACGAATGTCTACATTATGCTCAGCCCCGGAGTAGTGGTCGGTCGGCTGGGGCAGAACATCAAAGTTGGCCGAATTCAACCATCTATGGTATGCGCGTTACCCATATGACTGTGGATTGCGATGCTACGTCTACATTAGGCTCCATTCATGGGATGATGTGGAGGGTGTTGTGTGGCGGGTGGGGGTGTGGTGTATGGGGGTTATGCAGAGCGTCAAAGTTGATGCCATTCGAAGGAACATCCTTATGTGACTTTCTCATATGATTGCGCATAGCGAGATAACGTTTGCCTTATGATCTACCACCACCGCCACCACCACCACCACCACCACCACCACCACCACCACCACCACCACCACCACCACCACCATCACTGCTCTACTGTTTCTGTTGGCAAAATCATGGGGATTGGGAATGGCGCGCCATCGACTGCGCATTCGAGTTTAATTTTCAATCTCCCATCCACTAATATATGCGTTAAAATACGTATCTATTTTCATCATCGTGATCAGCACAACAATGACAAATTCTTCCATTTCGATGGCGAGCGTGGCCTAATTAGGTACAGTGTATGTTATTCAGCGCTAAAGTCCAAATATGATGCGTATTGTGGATGATGATGATGATGATGATGATGATGATGATGATGATGATCACGCCGCTGATGATGATGGTGATGGTGATGACGATGGCGACGACGACGATGATGCTGTTGATGCTGCTGCTGCTGATGATGATGATACTGATACTGATGATAATGAGTATGATGATGATGATGGTTTGTGATGATGATGATGATGATGACGATGATGATGATGATGATGATGATGATGATGATGATGAGATGATGATGTGTTTTTGCTATTGATGGTGGTGGTGGTGGTGGTGGTGGTGGTGGTGGTGGTGGTGGTGGTGGTGGTGATGATGATGATGATGATGATTCAATTTATGCAGTTTTACTACAATCGAAAACAATTTGTCTCAGTTTTAACAGTTTAAGACTTACCCATAATTCATAAAACTCAACACAAATAAAACGTAGACAATCCGTTCATGCGCCATTTTGTCTCTGTTACTGTCCAAATTCTCTCCAAGCAAGGCCGTCTTATGACAAAAACTAAATTAAGGAATGAGGTTCAGGTAATTTTTGTCAGTGTTTTCACAAACCCTTCCAGTTCTTCCCCGGAAGGTGCTTCTGCTCTATAGTCGCGTCGTGTTGATACTAGACACTGTTTCTTTGCGAAGCTGCTGCTATCTTTGGCTTACCGAAAATCTGTTGTTCCTTAGTAAACTAATATCACTTTCGGTTCCTGTCGTCTGTATTTCCCCGCTAGCAGACGATAACAAAATGCCGAGATTTTCTAGCAAGAAAAGCCTCCCAAAGACAGAATTGGCCCTCAGCAAGTGAAGACGAACTTATATCCGCTTATCATTGGCTGGAGTCGATTCCGGTGTAATTGATTTCTCCCGCGTTGCAAGGAGATAACTGAATGAAACCAAATCAAACGACACCGCTCTCGTCTGCTCATCAATGATTGGACCGATGCGGCAAACGATCAGATCGAGGTTCGCGCGCTCAATAGCGGCAAAATCTGCGAAAGTAGGCGACGTAGTTTCACTCAATTTCTAGAATGAACGATATATGTAGGGCAACAATTTTCAGAGACTTCACGGCTCAGAAATAACGTACCCGCGTTTCCAAAATAAAAACAGAAACATGCTAATTCGTACAATCTCGTATATGATGAACATACATTGGATAGGAAGACGGTGCTGCCTATTAGGAATCAATGACTTCTAAAACAATATACCTTTCCAATTTATCCATCCATAATATGACGTCATAATCAACTACGCGACGTGTAGTATGACGTCGTAATCATGACGTTATGAACGATTCGAAATAGTCCATCTTTAACTCTTAATAGTCCGACACGTTGTACGAATTGTATGTCTTTACCATTCAATACACATATGCACACATATTTTTAAACTAATTTGATGGCCACTGTTGCTGCAATAGGCAACAACCTCGCCTAGTCAAATTAGTTTCAAAATATTTAACAGCTTACTTGTACAGCTTTCTGGAAATTGATAGTTAGGGCGTTCAGGCCTCGAGCGATCCCAACACGCATGAGGTGTGGGAGAGTTTAGCTAGATATGAGCGGGGCATAGCTAAAACTGGAAAGCTCAATTATGTCCAAAATATTAAACATTGCGGGTTTTATTTGTAGAATATCTTAAGGTATAGTTCGTATCTGTACTATATGTACCCTAGGCTCTTACTTGATATAGGCATTCTGCATTCCAGCGTGTGTGAAATACAGAATGAACTAGCGCCCAAAATGAAGGCATTTATTTCGAGATAAGCCCCGCCCATTTCCATATACTGAAGGGACATTGAGGAAACAAGTTTTTGCTATGTCCCGCCAGTCTCTAGCGAACCGCGAGGGAGGGGAGGAGACAGCGAGAGCGGGATGGAGAGTGAGAGCGAGCGCGAGAGCATGACAGATGAAGAGACAGACAGATAGAGAGATGGAGAGATGGAGAGATAGAGATATAGGGAGAGAGAAAGACAGAGAGACAGCGAGATACAGCGATGTCGAGATGGGGCGACGGACAGATGGAGAGACAGAGAGGTAGAAAGAAATAGAGATAGCGAGAAAGAGTGAGATTATGAATGCGTATGTCAGTCATAAAACATCCGCTGGAAAGTATTTAGCCCATGCTGGAACATGTGTCATATGGATCACGCAAAGGAAATAAGTACATGACGTGAAGAACATCGTACACTCGCGGCAGCTTCTAACACAAGATTCATTCCTATTTAAGGATACATTCACGACTCCAAACGTATTAATATTGGGACCTCTAGATTCATTCCAAAATATATCAATCAGCTAATCAGCCATTATGCAGTAAATATATTATACTATATACTGTAGTAAGTTGGTGAAAGTTAGCGATGATATACATAGTTACACTGCCGTGGAGAAGATCTATGGTCCCGTGATAAAGCTATATTTAGAACCACAATACCATATCAATTCGACCTGCCACTCAACTGTATAACTCCGTCCTGAATTAAGTAATATGTAGGCTGACGTCATACTCAATATGCGTCATAAATGGCGTATCGATCCCCGTCATGCACATTGAAAAGTTGGTCAGTTGTGTGTATTTAATAGATTTACTATTTAGTATTTAATATTATGGTACCTACTTTGAAACTAATATAACCTGGTGGTGTTGCTGCCATAGGCAGCACCCAGCCAAATTCGTTTCGAAATATGCAACAACGTACCTATAAAATTACCTTGCGCATTGGGTTGTGAGAACTAAAGGTTCAAACTATATAAACGATCACAATACGCGCAAAACGCGCGCAGAGCATAGCTAGAAATGGACAGAGATGTATTCCTCTTATCGTGGTGCAAAGCCAAAAGTCGATGTGCGCAGTAAGTTACTGCTTTCGATTACACGTAATATCTTGCCGTCTTATCATAAACAGTTGAGTGTTTCATCAGTAGATTGAGCGTGTCACATGATTCCTGTTATTTTGTGCTCATACATTAACTATAGATCGGTGTTATGAGCAGCGAGGGAGTAACACGTCTGGAGAGGTGACATTAGAAAGGGTTGCTCCATTACACATTGTATTCTATGTATGGATGAATATCCAATTTTAGTGAGAGATGATCACCACGAGAAGAGATCAAATATTACCGAATCATCGTTACATTATTGCCGAAGCACAGTACACGTGTGTGACTTCGCCACTAGCTTGATCCAACATCGAATAACCTTTCGAACGAGCCTCTCTGCTGTCATTTGCCAGAGTTGGTGCTCTGGTCAGGTAGCCTATGAAATAACTACAGTTATCAATATATATTTTATCGAGCTACTCAATGAAAGGATGTGATGGTTAACCTCAACTAACCGGACGAGTAGATAGCAAATGTTGGTGGGAAGTTTGCATAAGAGAACAACGGTGCCACATCGATAATTGGTGGGACCTAGGCAGGCGGCCAGCGTCATCAACACAATCGACATTCGATACTACACACATAGTAATGTATTTTCTAGCAACAACCCACGTAATATGTCCTTTATTTATAGCTTTATTACGATGGCATATCTAGTGTGCCATGCACTCCTGATGTATGAACAAACTCCAATGTTTAGTTATCAAAATGTCAAAGAGTTAACACCGTTTGTCACCGTGTTACACGCGGTGAACGGGTCCTGTTTGTAACGACGGGCACATTACCAGTTACCGCATTGGAGACAGTGTACCCAATCGTCCGCAATGTAAGTGGAGTACAACGTATCACATCGCGCACACATGTTGTCCTCTTCATCATCGGCCTGACCGTGATCATCACCCACATCCATCGCAGCACTGATGGAAGAACCGCAAGGGCCTGATGTTTCTGCTTGATCCTCAGCAACGCTGAAAGTTCGGGGTGATTATGAATGTTTGTAGACGGGTGTTACGAAATGTGTAGCTATCAGTATATGCTACAACACACCGTGGCAAATGTACATCATAGATAGATATGGAACGTAGAATGGACATGGCCTGGCAAAGATATTTAATGGATTATCTATATGGCTATGCAGGTATTTATTGACTACCAGTAGTGGATATTTCCACGAATGTAATCGGCGATGGTCTGCAACAAGTAAGGCCAGCGCGCTGTTACTCAAGTATATGACATCTTAATTAACTACGTCACATTGTAGATATCCGGCTTCGAACCTGGGGATTTTGAGGAAGTAGCTAGCCTCAAGATTGTCGTTTCCTGTCTTAAGTATTATTTACATATGACCTCTTGACCTGGCGAGCTTGAAGCCCAAATCTTCTGTTAATCTTTTTAGTAGTCTTTCGGATAAGTTTATCTTGGCCATAAATATTTTCTACGTCACTACAACGTCATCGTTATTTATATGTATATATATATATATATATATATATATATATATATATATATATATATATATATATATATATATATATATATATATATATATATATATATATATATATATATATATATATATATATATATATATATATATTCATGTTACTCGTAACCTTAAATGCCGATTGCTTTATGGCCCATATTGGTTTCCCCAAGCGTCATCGTTATTTATATGTATATATATATATATATATATATATATATATATATATATATATATATATATATATATATATATATATATATATATATATATATATATATACATATATATATATCATTTATGAGAAACCGTTTATGCAGTATATGTGTGTGGGTGTGTGTACGTATATGTGTGCGTTTGAACATGTACGCAATTAGATTGAAGCTTTACCCTTGTTTTTATTTATGTAACAAATATCATGCATATAGTTGGATGAGCAGGATGACCTAGTCAGGAGCGCGTGATGTGGTAACCTATTTGACGCTGTACGCTGGAATACGATATACGTGTACGTCATGAATAAAGGACGGACGAACAGACAAGAAGGAAGGATAGATAGGAGAAGGAAGAATGAACATTTACTTTAGTAATGGCGTGGGTCGATAGTGAAGACAGAAGGTGTCATTGTTAATAAAAGCGCGTGAATGGAATGAAATGGATGAAAGAATAACTCACCATTTGACAGCAACAAATACAAACTATTTTGAATACAATCCGTAACAACAAATGCTAACTTTCGTAACACCAAACGCAAATTATTTGTTAGTTCGTAACAACGACTGCAAACCATTGTACTTTCAACGGTTAAACGCATCTCATGATGGTGTTATAGAATTTATGCGAAATCCAAGCATGGTTAGTTAGGCCTGACTAAAATACTGATTTTGTTATTACTGAATGAAATTTGATGCTACGCATATTAGCGGTGGTATATAAAATGCGGCTGAGAATTCACTGCTTCGATGCGGGATTGTTTTAGGAATGATTGTAGTTATTTAAGCAGTCAATGCTTGACAGCGTATGGCAAGAAATGATTAGTTTGAGAACTTTATGACTAGAAACATCTTGAATAGAGACAGCGGTTAAATGACCGGTTTGCTAGTATGGTAGAACTGTATCAGGTGCCGCTGATTCATGCTCTGTGTGGGCTATGGATTTTCACGTGACCAGATGCGCAGTATGTGCTAGGTCAGAGATCACTGGATCATGAGGTTATGTGGTGCTGTGACCGTCATGTTGCCAAAAATAGACACACCATGTATGGGTGAATCCTAGGGATTTGGATAGAAGTTCGTGGCCGAGCTGTCAAGCTGAACAATAACATGAACCTAAGCCTAGAATCACAACCTCATGCCGTCAGTATGGTGCAATATCAACAAGATGTTGTGATCATTATATCCTTCAAAACGGTTCCAGCGAGAACTAGTTAGAACTAGTCGAACGCACGCATCTTTAAGAAAGTTTGTGGGGATTATATTGGGTGAGCAATGAGGCTTGCCCAATCTGAATCCGAAATACCTCTTTTGCTCCTGTTGTGCGATAATAGTTATGAACGTCCTTTTACATTATATAAGACGCCGTTGACAGTGTTCGTGCTCACTCTACGATCCGTTGATCCTGAGATCAGTGTCCTTGTTAGCAAACGTCTGATCAGTACTTAGAAGTAGTTAGTTCAGCAATTCTTAGATTACCAGATATCGATTGATGTTTAAGTGTGTATGAGTTTAAATCAGTTTGAGTCTGCCATACGACTTATCACTTTATCTTGTTATATAAGTTAATAAACGTATATTTGTTAAATGTATCAGTTGTTAAGTTCAATCTGTGATTAGAGAAAGACGCACTGTCTTTTCTGAACCCAGAGAATCTTCTACAGCCAGATACAAGCCCGAGTCTTCATAATCAAGTTAGTATCATTTTTAATTCCGGTCTAAAATACACCATCTGCTCAGTACAGGATCTAATCTCACCGCGTCGCGTTACAAGAAGACATTGCCTAAATATTCTTTAAATTACAGTTAAATTTTGTTTATAGAGCATGTTATACAATACTGGATAAATGGTACAGACAAAGTGTATGGAACCCAAGCGAAATTTGATGATGTTTGATTTGGTGTGAATTTCAGTAGAAGTGCGACGGGATGATCGGGTATTATGATTGGTTGAGAGAGTGATGCGTCATGTCATTTGTATATTAGGCCACGCCCGCATGCCACATGCCTATTCCTCTCGATTTATTTTTAAAATCCACGCCACCATGCCTATATATGGGAATGCGGGCGTGGCCTAGTATGCAAATGCGATGATGGCATAACTATATCGATCAATCAGAACAGCCGCCCATCCATTCGCCGCTTTTTGATCATGTAGGTTATTGATGTGTGCCGATTATTCAAGGCGTAATGAGCCATGAAACAAGGTCTCCAATATCAAGGTCCTGAGACCCCTCGCTGCTTATCAGAATGCTCACTTATATGGTCACCATTGTTAGAGCTGTGAATGGAGCCAATCAGAGCAGCCGCTTATACAGTCACCGATATCTGTTCTGTAGAGCTATTGGCTGGTGTAGCGATATGTGAAATTGCTAGGGTAGGTTGAGTTCAAACCAATGGCACGTACATCCTCGCTGTGTATCAGAACAGCCGTTTTTACTCTCGTCACTGTTAGAGATGTGAATCGAAACCACTTGACATTGTCGAGCCAATCATTCCAGCCACTTATGCACTCACTAATATTTGATCTGTAGCGGTATTAGAAGAGTAAAGAGCCCTGCAACACTTAGTGGTGGGCCCAAAACAAATGGCCACTGCATATCAGACCGGGTCCATATGCAATCACCATTGTTAGAAAGATAAATCGGCGCCATGCGATATCTCCCATCCAATCAGAACTATGACAGCCACTTATACAGTCGCCAATGTGTGGCGGAAGTGCATGGCTCTATAGAATTATAACACATTCGGACACATATATGCATAGCTAAAAAGGCAATAGGAGAGTAGATCACAAGTGTGTGCTAAAAGGATTAACTTTCAGAACGCTGGTATGGATTTTCCTACCTGAGAATAGCCTGAGATAGCAATACCAACCAATGCATCTCCAGCCAAGGGACTCTACGCACCAAGATCATGCAGAAGGGAATGCATTCATGCCATAGATTTACATCCATGAAATCTGGCTGTTTGTTGTAGGGTTTGTGCAAATATGTTGGGCCCTCCACGCTGTATCCAGTACAATTATTTTCAAAATATTCATACGCATGCTTATTAAATAGCCAAGACATTCACTTGTACAAGCGTTCACCTTTTCCGTGTAGAGTTATAACCCTGTGTATACATCATATCTGGATGTATGGGACGAGGTGTCTTAAATTAATAAAACTCTAGACATTCAACAATACATATTCCTACCTGGAGAGAAAATGATGGATTAAATCGTTAGTATAGTCTAAAAGGATTAAGATTTAACAACTTAGATCTTTTTTGTCTGGTAGACTAGAGGCCAATGACTGAACATGGATATAACTGTCGAGATCCCATACCTATGGTAGAACAAATCGAAACTAGTATGATTTTCTAGCCCAGTGTGCGCTGGTTATGAACGTGATGTTGGAGTTGCCACCTCACTGGCCAATAGATTGTAAACCATTCCAATTGTAGCAATATAAATATGATTGTAATATATATCAGGCACATACACCTCAGTGAAACCTTTTAGATACACAGAAACCCAAAGTATTTAGTTACCCTTCTTACCATACTACCGTGCATATTTACAAAAAAGACTCACATTTGGTATCTTTTAATCGTTATGTATCACCATAGATACTGACATAATAGCTTAATTTTAGCATGAACACTATGTAATTACTATCATAGCAATACATTGTTGTCTAACTGTGCACAAACTATGTATTGCACAATGATTAATATGTCTAGTATATTATTGTAAGCATGGAACAGTGGTCGTGAATATTTAGAAATATTCAATTACAGTAAATGTTATCATAAATGGCTATCTTAGAGAATAAGGATTGGTGGTCACTATGTTATGGACTAGATATGTGAAATCTTTTACAGACATAACAGTTATTAGGTTGATTATTTTAAGATTAATTTCCATGGATATCTAACAGTTCCCCACCATGGTTGCCTCGGAATTGAGAGTATGTTATTTCATTGGTGAAGGGGTTAGTATTGGTCATTTTTTCTGTTGTTTACTTTTGTTGCCAATAGACATTGATTTCTCGCGACTTCGGACTGGTTGTTTTCCAAAACACATTTCTCTAATGAACCAACTTCGTTTAAAACCAAAAGAGAGTCAGACTTTATAGACAAGTGCTGTTAACCCTTGAACAATCAGGCCGCTTACCTAAACTAGGTCTGGTGTTGCAAAAACTGAAAGAATCCACTTAACATAGTTTACAGCTCATCATCGTCATCATCATTGTCCAACCTAGCTACGCCCATAGTGTTCTTGCATTCTGGATGACACCGGCTTGTTTCAATACAACCCATATCAACTGACAGACACTGGCATTGCTATCGGTCTGTACCCTAACTGTATATGAAATGCAGGTGGGTACGATCTCCAAGACTGCTGTGTCCGTTAAACAGAGTGAAGGTGTAAGCATATGATCATGTTTATGTAATTGAATATTTCCAGGACTTGGTAGACCTGGTTCCATGATGTGACTGCTACAGCACACATGCGCAGTATAGTGACAAAACATGCATTGGTGGAGACTGTGAAGCAACTTTATCAGTTGTTTTGCCACAATGCCAAGCAGGTTATTTAACGTATCATGATGCCATATATTTCTACTCCCTTCCGTGCAATGCCATTATGAACTCTCTGGCTGCTGGTAGACCATTGCCAGCTGATAATGAAAGGCCACATGTTGAAAGTTCAAGATGATTGGTGTTTTAGTTGGGACACTGTATGCAGCATGATTTCCTATTCTGTGATATGAACTCATTTCCGCACCAAGTTCCTAAGTAATGTCTTGTATTAGAAAAATTGTCTATTAAAAAATATGCTACATGTTCTGAAAACATGTATGCCATCGTAACAAACTAACATATGTTATTTGTACCATTTTGTTTATTTCATTGCTAAATAATGATTTGCAAGGTGGAACAGTGCATGGTCAGAAATGACATGCTTGAGCATTAATCTGTCTGTTCAACGTAGACATCCTGCTGACTTAACTGCAACTTGATTATTACATCTATCAACGATAATAGCAGCATACATTGTTGCATGTAGGTAGTGTTACTGAAACATATTAGGTGGCTAATTACAAGCTCACCAAGACCTGAAAAGGTTTTGTTATAACTGTTCACTCTATAATCTAAGCATACAATCTGTTTTGTCGGAAGTAGTTTTACTCCAAATATCGAGTCGAAGATTAGGTAATGCAATGGAGCTTGTTTCCAATTCCTTAACCTGATCCAATTTTCTAGTCTTTCTCACTGTGCCATCCTCCTCGAACAATGATGGAGGGGCATCTGCACGTTCTTGCTTAACTATATCAGCAAGGCCAACGTCTCTTTGTTTAGAAATAGCTAATAAACAATGAAAATATTACTCAGAATCTATCTTTGAACTCTGATTATTTTGCAGATACCAATTTCTTCATATCTGTGGAAGTACATGGTGTAATGCATGGCTTCGTGTATTGACACCATGTTTGACTTTGAGCGATTTATGTTCCTTAAGAAAATTGTTATTTTGTATTTTTCAGACTCAACACAGTTGGAAGGAGAATCATCACTGTTGGATGAATAGCATGGATGGTTGATCAGTTGATTATACTGCATGGGATTGTGTCTCACTGGAATGGATTTTGGCACTGTTCTTAAATCAGCTCTTCTATTTTGATGACATTGGCTTCATAGTTTAGCAATCTTCAGTCTAGCTATGCTCTGTTCCAGGTGTCTGTGTTCATTGCTTCAAATAATGCTTGCAAGGCTGCTGCATATTGTCCAGGAACATGTCTTGTAAGGAACTATCATGCCAAGCCACTTGTCCTACAAATAAAGCCACTAATTCCTCCTTGGTCTGATGGTCTAGTACTGTGTTAGATCTGTCTGTCAAACAATGGACAATGAATCTGCCACTTTCTAAGTGAGTATATGTGTTGTCAGCATATGCTTCAGGCGTCCCCTTTTCTAACATCTTCAGTTCTGTTATGTACACTGGGGCATATCAAGAGTAGTTAGTTCTTCCTGTTGCTCTGACCCATGATATTGTCTCAAAATGCATTAAGATGAAGATCGAAAACCAGCAGCAACGCAGCTATTGCGTTCTCCTTCATATCGGTTTGTATCAGTTCACACATAATGCTGTGTTGTACCAAATTCTCGAGATCATATTTGATATCGTGCCATGAATAAATCAAATAGAAGTATCCTCGTAGTCTCTGTGACAAAATCATGCTTCTGTTCTGCAATCTGCTCTACTAGCGCTATAACGAAAAGCTTTGCCACTGCTTCCACTGCTAACTGCAGGGCTTACACGCCTCTAGATAATTGCTTACCTTGCAGCACAATCCATATTGTTAGGAAGTGGCTATAACAACAAAAATAAAATGTTCCAACATTGACAAACAACATTGCCGAGTAACAAGCTTTAACAAAAGCAAAATAGCAAGCACACGTCTTGTGAAGAAAAGCTATACCAATACTATTCAACATGTACAATAATACCTTGTAGCAAGAGAGACTCGTAACAGTAAACGTTGACAGTCAGACGAGTTGCAGATGGGGTTGCAGATAGACAATGTAACTGTCTAGTTTATCCATTCATCATATGACATCATATTGAACCACCCGAGGCATCTGATGACGCCATAATCAATGACGGCATGACTGACGTAGATAAGTACGTCACAAACACATAATTGAAGACAGACTAAATTGTGTTGCACGAATTGTATCTCTTTTCTATTTAATACACAGTATGTTGACTAGTTTGAAACTAACTTGACTGGGCGATGTTGCTGCCATAGGCAACAACAACACCCAGTCAAAATACTTTCAAATTATTCAACAGCTTGCCTCTATCGTTTTCAGGAAGCTGATAGTCAGGGTGTTCGGGGATCGATCGACGCCAACACGGGTGAAGCGTTGGTGAAGCTTAAATATGGAGGGGCAGGGCATAGCTACAACTGGAAAAGTCCGTTAATATATGTAATGGCATCTGGCCATGTTGGTTCATTAAAAGAGACTGACTGGCAAAAACTAATTTGATAACAACAGACTTATGTTAAAGATTTCAACCTTTTCCACTATATTAGTAATGTCGTCGTTTAATACAGGTTTTATTCATATTAAGGATCTTTACATATATATTCCCATTGCGTTATATGTTCACATCAATTGCTATGCATGTTGCTCATTGATAAAATCCCAATGTTTGCTTTGTAACATACAAAACATATTATGATGGTAATTATCTCATCTAGCCGAATATTACCCTACTACGTAAGTGTTTACGGCAATACATACAAGATGGAATAATAAGTGTGCAGTTTCCAGCATACTCATCATAAGTATGGTTATAAGTATAACTTTATACGTCTGCCAGGTACAAATGAGAAAGATTTCACTGAGCTTTAGATGTATGATAAACTTTGTAGCTACATTATAACGCCTAGCTATTTTCTAATTTGCATGGTAAACATTGCAATGGTTTAAATCACATTGGCTGGGAGATGGAAACTCCAGCATCACTTTTATTAACCAACACAAATTGGGCTACACAACCATATCAGTTGCTTCGTTCTACCGTAGGTAGGGATATCATGAAAATCCATGGTCCCTTCGGCAGGCCTATGAAGGAGCCCAATATAACAATGCCAATTCATGCGTTTCCGATTCTCGGCGCTACAGTCAAGGAAACAATCCCTGTCATCAGCTATGAGATCATGAGAAAATACATCAAAATGCTATTCCGACCACCCCCATCCAACAATGTCAACTATATTAGTGGCTGCTCTGATAGGCAGCGTGGAGTCAAGTGAACTAGGTTTGAAACAAACTCACCATAGCTATTTTGCACATGTTTACACCTTCCAATAGCTATATACAACGAACATTGGCAGCTGCATAAGCAGTTGTGCTGATTGGCTGGATATGCCACATAACCTACATTGACAGCTCTAATAATGGCGATCATATACGTGGCTATTTGTATAGGCTGCGATGGGGACCTCAATTTGGATCCGTGCCACCCTAGACATGCCACATCTCATTACACCTGTCAATAGACCTACATCTCTAACACTATCTCAACTCTATAAGCGGCTGTTTTGATAGGCCATGAGGTGATATGTGATCCTTCGTTTGAACATGCCTCCTAAACATGTTCATGCCCCTGACAATTTGACAGTTCATTACATCTGTCAATCATCATTGTAACGTGTCAATATATCAATTCCTGGAAACAATTGAGACGGTATAGGTCCTTCGGATTGGCTAACCGTTATGACATTATCAATATTTGAATTAGGGCATGCCACTAACAGTTTCATAGCTCATTACATCTGTCAACCATTGGCACACATTAAAGATCTAAATCACCTAAATGCGGCGGAGAATGGGCAGTTGTGCTGATTGGTCAAGACAGTTATGACGTCATGGCATGTGCATATGACACCATTACCACATGCCCATATATGGTAAGGAGTGGGGTGTCGTGACCATTAGAAAATTGAAAACTAGGCGCTGACCATGTTTGCGCATGTGGGCGTGACCTAAGATGACAATGAGATGGCGTCATAACTCTCTCGACCAATCAGAATGCCCGCCCAATATGTCGCCTTTCTACGTATTGCGTATCAATCTGCTACTGTTAAACAGGCCCCCTTCACGCCAGGTTAAAAAACCGTATTAGATTGTTTCTTAGGATGAATTATTTCTTTGAAATTTTCTTTCTCTGCAAGAAGTTTGACTTTGATGTATCTTTATTATAATTCTTCCACTGGAACGATGGTGACAACTAAGACTCCAACCACCAAGAATACATGTAGCACAATTTCGCTGACGCCCACTTATCGCCTAACTGCGTTTCTGTGCATACACGTGCTCTGAGCTCTTTCTCTTGGGCTGTTTTTTGTTTAGTCAACTGAGATAATACTATAATTAGAAACCTCTCGCTGTGTGCGGTATTTCTCCTGATGCGTCAACCGTTGACACTCAAATAACGAATGTCCTCTAATGTGGCCGCTCTACAAATAGAAACCACCTGCTAGTATGGCGTGTTGTGCGCTTGTAGATGTCTGTAATTGCGCTAACTTATTGCCCCTACATTTCACTAGTAATCGATGGAATGCAGAGAGTTACTCTGCTAATTACAATGCAACGTTTAATCTTGGCGTGTTAATGGATGACTCCGCTTTTAGCTACGCCCCGCCCATCTCTCTCTCTCTCTAAGCTCCACGCATGCTGTGCGCGTATTTGGTATTGATTTATATACTGGGACCCCTACATTCCTAGAATTCCAATTTGAATGTAGCTGTTCAGGTAGTCTGTTGAATATTTTGAAACTAATTTGACTGGCTGTTGTTGCTGCATATGACAACAGAGCGCGGTTTAATTAGATTTGAAATGTTCAACATTAATTGTATTAAATAATACATACACACAATTCGTGCAACTGACAAACTATTCAATGTTCATGACGGGCCTAGTTCCGTAATTTTTTTCGGATTTTGATTGTTTGACGTCAACATACACATGGCGTAATTGATTATCATGTCATATACTAGAATTGCGGATCGGGTTCATCAATTGCGTTAACTAGAACACTTAGCAAACTAGTTAGCATTCATCTTGCATGTGGAGTTGCGGGCTGTTATTGATTTAATTGACTGGCAGCCGTAAACCGACAGACAATACTCTCAATGGTCGATAACGCTAGACCTGCTAATTATTTTGAAAACAATTTGACTGACAGTTGTTGGTGTCTTAGCAGCACAATTTCATTTTTAAATATGAAGCATATCCAGAGTTCAAACCCATGGGAAATGTTGTCCGCAGAAATTCAAAAGGCAGAGATTTACGTAAGCGAATGGACCTTTCCAGCGTTAGCTATGCCCCGCCCGTCTCTAGCTAAGCTCTGCCAACACCTCGATCGTGTTGGGATAGATCGATCTCTCAACTCACTGACGATCACTTTCCAGAAAACTATACAGGTAAGCTGTTGAATATTTTGAATCTAATTTTGCCTATGGCAACAACAGCGCCCAGTCAAATTAGTTTCAAAATATTCAACAACATGTTTATTAAGTAGTAGCGACATGTAACTTGTACAACGCGTCGGACTATTAAGAGTTAAAGACGGGCCCCCTTATAGAATCATTTACGACGGAATGGTTATGGCGTCATCCTACACGCGGCTTATCTGAGTATGATGTCACATGACGTCATTACTCTTTAAAGGCGCATTGCTTCAACGGCATGGTATTCATAAACGGTGTATCGGACATACAGTAAAACTGATGACACAGATGACACTGAAGGATATTACGCTTGCACACATATTAGTTTAAAATTGTAAAATTTGATACATGGGATTATGTGTAATAACTGCATCTAGTGATGGTTAATCTGCGCGTCACCACTTAGTAATACATAAAATAACACAGTAACAAATAAAACCCATTTTAGCACAACTAGAAACAAGTCTGGTACGAGCTAAGATCCGAAACATTCCAGAACTTGTAGAGAGGAGTTAAGATTTAATGGTGGGCACCGTTCTAAATCAAAGTAGGGGAGTGACTCGAAAATCAGCCTCCGTAATCATGTTACAGGTTACCCATCGAATACAATCAAATGTGTTATCTAGATCCGTTCATTAATAGCGACATAGTAACGATTAAAACATGGCGAAAGTGACCCATAGCATGCTATTTTCAACACGGTTACGATCCGTTCATCTATAACGGAGAAGTAGCGATTTCAAAATTTAAGGGTCGATGCGTTGATAAATACTGGAGCAGTAGCCCCTCCCCACCCCTACCCCCACCCCATTCACACGCACAGCACCTCCGCCCCCACCCCCGCCCCCGCTTCACCCACCCCACCACTACCGCATTTAATATGAAAGGGTGGGTAGTCATACTGAAACACATGCGGGCAGTGATTCTAGGATCGGGCTCCGTAATTGTTATCGATATCCGTTGAGCAATAACGGATGAGTAAAGATTTTTACATTTAATTGGTGGGGCGCCCTACGAACACACAAGAGTGTAGTGAGTTGAAAACTTGACTCCGTAATGGTGCCAACAGTTCCTCATAGGATGTATAGAGTTCCATTTATTAATAACAGTGGGGTAGCAATTTTAATATTTAAGGGAGGGGTTGGTGAGTGCCCTAGTGAAACGCTCCAGGTTGATGAATCTAGAATTAGGTTCCGTAATCACGTCGATCGTTACCCATAGTTACATTCATAATTTTACGGAGGAGTAGCGATTTTGAAACTTAAGTTTTGGGCGCGTAGGCTACTAAAACTCATCAGAGCAGTGAATCGAAAATAGAGCGGATATCCCTCGAACAGTTGGGCTACGCTCCAATGAGATTGGACGAAAAGTGCATGGGGATTAATAAGAAAAATTAAACTGCCCACAGCACCAAGTCAACAACAGGAAGCCGAACAACAACACCAACAACAGCAACAACAACAACAACAGCAACAGCAACATCAACAGCAACAACAACAACAACAACATAACAAAGCAAGCTTTAGAGCTCTGTCCCGAATCTAAACGTACATGACCGACATGCACAAGTCTCCACCAAACATTTCAGCCGCATACTTTATCATCATATGTATATCACCGACATAATAAAATGATTGATGTCCTCTGTATAAGTATGCGGGGAAGGTATGATACATCACAGCTGTACATCTTATAAGAATATCAAATTGGCAACGTAGCTAATATATATTATCATAGAAGTGAATGCGTTTCTTCATATTAATCCCTACGTGTTGATCAAATTAAACAACATAGCCAATATAGATTTGAAATTGAAATTGACTGATTTATTGGTGAATGTCACTATGGCATACATTTTGGTTACCTTGAAATGTTTAGCCGCGTCGCTAGACCCACGGATAAATTCTAGCACGGTGTTGTTGTTGTTGTTGTTGTTGCTGTTGTCGTTGATGTTGTTGTTGTTGTTGTTGTTGTTGTTTAGATATTTTAATGACTCTGGTTATACTTGAGTAATCCTCTCCAGTAAGGATCTTCTCCAAACATTAGTGCACCATTTCCAGTGCGGTCATAAAGATGTCTGCCCATTTTATGGACAGAATCCAAAATACAACTGGAACAGCGGCGTGGGTATGGGACACTTTTGTCCTTGTTATATTCCTGACGTACTTACATCATTATGATTGGTATTTCATCTAAACAAGGGACGTATTTTGATTCTGACGTCATATAATTGAGTCTCAGTTCGGATTCCTTCATTGTCAGTCATAAAATCAATCTTGTTTACAATGAGGTGTCTACAAATCGAATTAAATATCCTCAACGCTAGCACCATGTGGGCCCCGATGGTAGCATGCTTATTATTCATCGATTAATCTTTACCTGTTCCGTTGCAGCTCATGTAGGCAGCAATACTTAGATAGTGTGCATGTTGCCCGGCATAATTGATTACACTGTAGATTAATTGAACGAATAAAAAAATAAAACTAATCCCTAAATATCACGACCTTGCAGTTACAGGTGTTGAGGCACGTGTTATTTATAATCTCGAGCACTAAGGATATCACTTTAATACCGTCTCTCTCACAGTAACCCTTTAATGTCTACATTTGGTCGAGAAAAGCAAATACCAAGAGAAGACTGTTTTTTTTAGAATTTACCACTGTAATGACTGGATCGATTTCCAGTGGTAACATTTCTAAAAAATCGGCTACATTTTGTCTGTTATTGGGCATTCCCCACTACTACTGCAGATGCCGGTTTTTGGTCGGATTGCTCATGAAAGCATTCGACATGTAACCGTTAATCCGCTCAAGCCGGCTGGTGCTGTGATCGTGAGGAATGTCCATTGGCAGACTAAAAGAAGGATAGTTTTGTAGAAAATAGAAAAAGCAACATAACACTGAAATACCTAGCTCGGTAACAGAGCCAGGCATGCCAGTCATAGCTTTTCAAACACAGTCTTGGTCTGCAAATGGAGACACATCTGGATTTTCGTGACCAGTAGCATTCTAATTCACCTTTCCAGAGTATCCATCCATCATCTGACCTCGTATGACGTCATAATCAGCTCATCACGTATATGATGACGTCACAATCATTACATCACAAAGGGTTCCATATAGACCATCACCAAATCTCAGATACTCCGACACGTGGTATGAATTGTATGTCTTTGCAATTCTTTGCTATTTAATAAACATGCTGTTGAATATTTTGAAACCAATTTGACTGGGTGCTGTTGCTGCCTAAGACTTAAATGTGTATTTTTTTGGAAATTGATAGTCAGGGTGTTCAGAGATCGATCGATCCCATCACGAGCGATGTGTGGATGAAGCTTAGCTCGAGATTGGCGGGGCATATCTAAAACCGGAAATGTCCATTGTTAAGCTGACCAAATAACCCAAGCAGTGGCGCCGAGGAATATGGTTGCGTGACAAAAGAAAGCTATTTTGTAAATTTCATGGATAAATTAGCAATGATAGTCTTCTCCTGGTCTGCACATTCATTGAGCAAAAGTGCAATCTTTCTTATAAGAAATTGGGCCATTAAATGGGTAATTGACGTAAGAAGCATTTCAAGCGATGCGTTGTTGAAACAAGATTAGTTAAATCCTTCTATGGTACTTCTATCTGAGGTCATCTTCAGGTATTTAGGGCAAGCAATTCAAAGACGACATCTATATTTGACGACTCAATTAAATTGCTTAGATATATACTCGTTATGCGAATACCATTTGTTTTAGTAAATGGTATGGAAATATGCCATTGTTTGAAACCTTGAATACTGCGGATAGAGCAGACCTATAGCGAGAGATTATCCATGAACGCGCGTACGCGCTTGAGAAACGTAGGGGTTACCGTGCGGTCAGGGTAAAAAATATAGTCCGCCCCATCTTACTGATACAGTCTCGCGTCGGAATATAGCCAGCATCTGTTTCCGTATCCATTGGTATAGCATAGCTGACTCATCAGCAAGCGACTACTTTACTGAGCCACTGACTTACCATAGATGTACCATTGTCATAGTGGAATCTATGAGAGAAACAGATAATTATTCACGTAGAAGTACACGGTGTGTTGCGCGGTCCATGCCGTCTGCCCGTCCACCCGTCCGGCCACCCGTCTTGCCGTTCGCATGTTCGTCCGTCCGTCCGTTAGTCCATCCGTATAACCTTCTGCCCGTCTAGCCATCCGTTCGTCCGTCCATCCGACCGTCTCTCTGAGTGTATATATGTCTGTCTGTCTGTCGGTATGTCGCATACCTCCTGACTCTAACAAGGGATAATCGAACGAGACAGAGGGGATGGGGAGGAGGAGGCAGAGGGGGAGGCAGAGGATGAGGAGGACGGGGGGGTGGGGTTAGAAGGAGGGAGGGAGGGAGGAAAGAGGGGGAGCGAGTGGGAGAGAAAGGGAGAGGGGTGATGGAGTGTGAGAGAGAGAGAGAGAGAGAGAGAGAGAGAGAGAGAGAGGGAGAGAGAGTTTCAGGCTAACAGTTCAACCTATGCCTTTATATTTCCGCGCGTCTAACCTTCGCACAAAACGGAATCACATATATTTCCTTCTCGCATACTACCTACTCTCAAGGCCAGATACAGCACGCACATCAGACTTTTCAGCCTAAAAATAGAGCGGTGGCCTCCTACTGAGAATACGTCTCCAACGCACTGAACGGCCATTTTGCCACGTCCTCAAAACGACTAGGCTATTACACAGACTCAACTTCGGAGACGAGACAGGACTGGGCCCAGTATACTCCAGTAGTGAACTTCTCGTCCTCATTTTGAGTTTGACCGATTTCAATTTTGTGACGAAGTAATAGGGACAAGGTTTCTGTTAACTGTTTTTCATATGGATGACTCTGAGCTTTATATCATCAACGTTTGGATGAAATAATAGTGTCTGGTATACATAGTGTATTTTCTGGTATGTACCGTGTCCTATCAAAATTCAATTATCTTTATCGTCAGATTCTAGCGAAAGTTACTACGTTAATGGCCACTCAATACACACGGGATTCTTTTCTCGATCTCGTATCGAAGCCGATCTCGCGAGAGGGAAATCTATGATTCCCATTGTTGTTCAAAGATAAGCTAAGTGATGGCAGTGGATGGGTTGGGTGATATAGATTAGTGATATATCAGGCACGAGTAGGGATAAATATCGTGCTAATTTGACTGTATCCCATTGGGATCTGGGAGAATGCATAAGTGACGGCCTAATGGTGCGGGTGGGCACTTGTAGCAGTGAGTGTTGTTGGTGGGGAGTGAGATGCAATGAATGGAAACTAATACAATGGTTACTCATATACGTCATTCGAGTAACAATACATGTGTTAATTGACTGGCTTATTATCGCCTGTATATTGATTCATACTGCCCGCTGTCACACTTGCTACTCTCATCAATTATCTCATAATAGCCTAACAATACAGGCAAGAACATATAAACGACTAGAGCAACAACGACGAGCGCGAGATATATGTAGGATCTAAGCCATAGACAACTGGATGCTAATTTAATAGAGCCCGATATATGCAGAATGTAGACATCGGAACTTGCTAATATCCGTTTATGTCATTTGGAAGGCGATCATTTGACCGTTTATATGCATGTTTGTCATGATTACATTTGGACTTCGGCCATTTCCACATCTAAATTATCTTGTGTTTGCTAAGATAATTGCTCGTCGGTGCCATTTGTGTAAGACTGAGAACTAGATATAAAAATCTCATCACGTGTACGCTGTTGAATTCTATATCAAATATATGAAGGCAACATATATATTACATAAGTACGCGTCCAGTATCTAGAGCATTGTCTTGATAACTTGCTGTTGTTAGGCAAGTTATCCGGAGGCATCACCATCCTCGCCATTGTCAATGACAGAAATAGGGCAATGCCATTGTTTTCGTCATCAGCATCACCATAAGCAATAGCTAACGTCGTTGTCGCCATTGCCATATTCCTCACAACCGCATTCATTGCTGCCGCCGGTACCGCCGCGCAGCCTCCGCCCGCCCCGTCGCCATCGTCGTCATCTTCGTCGCCGCTTCTGTCGCCATCGCCGTTGCCGTCGTCGTCGTTGTCGTCGTCGTCGACGTTGCCGCCGCCGTCATCGTCGGCGTCATCGTCGTCGTCGTAGTAGTAGTCGTAGTCGTCGTCGTCGTCGCCCCGGCCGTTGGCACATCCGTCGCAACTGCATCCATTGCTGCCGCCGCCACCTTGGTTGTAGTCGTCGTCGTCGTCCTCGTTGTCGCGAGTGACCCTAAGATACATCTAATTCTAAAAGTAAATATTCATATTCAAATAGTTAAACTAATCCCAAAATAATGATCAGAAATGTAATTATATGAGATTGTACCCACGGTTTGCGGCTGGACCAGTCGAATCTTGCATCCGTTTTCTTGATTGATCACGTGACACCATGGCTAAGCTTCTCTACAAACCGACATGCTTTATCTAAAATTTGGCGTCGTTCTTGTATTCCAATGATAGACGTGTAGAAAGAATGTCTCAGCCATGGGATCTCGGAAATTGGGTTCAATGTGAATGAATTATTACCCTAGTTGCAACAAAATGCACCTTGTATTTCGATACGTTCTAGAGACACAGGCACCTTGGAAATCTTATGAAAAGCGTCCATCATTGAGTTACAGCTGTATGAAGTGGCTAGCCACATACTTTAGGCCGGAACTACAAGAAACACAGTTCCCCAGAAACAAAGAAAGGCATCGCAATAGGCCTTTGAATATTTTATGACCGTAATCATTCATAATATTTTCGATTAGACTCGCAGATATCTCTCTTTCTAATAACGAGCTAAATTGAAACCACAAGAGACACTCTATGCCCACGATGGAATTCAGGTTTTTTCTATAGAGATGGATGGACAGTCTGAAGAACTCATGACCTCTTCATTAATAATTAACAACACTATAGGCTTAGGCTAGAGTCAAATTAGATGAAAGGAAAGTCGAGCACACTCTGCCCCATCAGGCTATATTAGCCATTTAATGGTCAAATTATGTCAATAAAATTAAAAATTAAATTGAATATATCTATTTCCGAGCAAAGAAAAGATCTTTCTTGTAACGTTACCACTGGAATGACTGGCTCGGTCATTGAGCCAATTATTTCAGTTGTGCAATTTAAACAATAGTCTTGTCTTGGCATGCGATCGGGAATTGCATAAGACCACCACCGACACCTGTTCGACCATTTTATCTCTCTAGATTGGTAATTGCATAAGACCAACACCGAAGCCTGTTCGACCATTTTATCTCTCTAGATTGGGAATTGCATAAGACCACCACTGAAAGCTGTTTGACCATTTTACCCCTCTAAATCATTAATCTACCAGAATAACTCACGTCTCAAACATGGTGTATGTACTTCCTTGACGCATAATTCGTTCGCTCCTATTATGTACACAATGGACACATGTCCTTGTAAAGCACAGTCAAATGGCATCACCCAAAGCTGAATGAAACATGTGAAACTCGTATTAGTTGCGGGAAGCAACTCACTATAATAACATATCTCCTAAATAGGTTAATTTGTTATTCAGAAAGGCACGAGGCTTATTCCTGGCTGTCGCTTCAAGAGTTATTAGAATACAGTAATTACATTTGTGGAAAACATTGGCCATGGCGTTCTGAAAATATGTGATGGATTTGGCGAAATGTCAAGGCCACGGCGACCAGAATAAAATGATTATTTTGAAAGCATGTGTACAAGATACTCTGGTTATACTGTCAAAATCTTGACACGACTTGGGTGGAGGGCTCCACCTTACATTCCACAGATTGCCCCCAATCAACATTTTATAATTAACTCACTATGTATAAATATCAACTGATAACTACTAAGCATAACAGTTGAAATAATAATTGCAGTTTACAGAAATACACAAGACCTACATTACCGACTGTAATAACAAGTTTCAATCACATTACTTCAACAGCAACACTCACGCATGGCTGTCTTGCAATTAATTTTAGACACAAGGGGTTACACGATTGACCAATGAAGAATTTGTTTTTGACAACCACAGTTTGATGTCCATCCAGTGTCTTCTTTAGCGGCAACACGTGCATCCGGTTGTAGTGTGTATCTGAGTCGCATAGTGTCTGAATAATGTATCCAATGCATTCCCATAATATCACATAATTATGTATATACTGTTGATAACATAGCTAGATAAACGGTTGGTCTCTGTGTGATTTTATACATGATCAGAATGCCATGGGGCATTCTGTATGCCTAATCAATGCTGGATCGGAAGTGGTCTAATAACAGTCTTTCAGCCATATATCACACCATATAACATCCGTGGTCCTCCGGTAACGAGGTTACCCTATAAATCAAAGGTTGTGGATTCAAATTCTGCATCTGGCTGATGGACATGGAAACTACGAAACCACCTGTCATGAAGAGAATGAATCTCATAGTGTCTAAATATTGTTAATTAGTAGCTAATTCTAAAGGCAGGTAAAACTAAACATATGTATTTTAATACATCACAATATGTGTAGCCAAATCCTTGAGAGCTATATACAAATGCAATTACACATGCGTCTGATCATTCGTGTGGACACAAACACTGATAAAGAGCATCGATCAGTTACCGTGTTAAACCCCATAAATGGCTAAACATGGTTAGGAAAGTTAAATATTTGCTTATTGAATGTACACATTGCAAGCCACAGTAAAAATATTTTTGAAAATGTTTAGAGCCAGTCATTCCAGTTGTAAATTGTAAACAAATGGTCTCGTTATCTGTAAATTAACATTTCCGAGCCCATTGCCGAGGCGGGTTTTTGCCGGGTTCATCCTGAAATGGTTAAAATGAATACTCTCTCAGGAACTTCACATTATCAACCAGCTTTTGATATTATTTCTCTTGCTAATAATCTGGTTTTCCGCAATGTGATTCGGGTAATCGTACACTCTGGAGAGACCCGGAAGAAAGTGGAAGATTGATGAATAGTAAGGTAAAACGCGCTACACGCATGTGAAAGCTTGGCTTATATAATATTCTCTATCACTAGGTTTATCATATAAACACGTCTTTCAGCCTGTTTAATAGTTCTCGATATGATCACACGTGTCATATTCAACAAAGGCTTGTTATTGACTAGATAATGAGTAAGAAACATTTGCATTGTATATGCCATGGGTTGTTAGAGGTGCTAATACAAGGACACGCATATACAGTGTCTCGATGCCTTTATTTTTAACAAGGGTATTCAAAGCAGGATAAACGGCATGTAAACATAATTATTTGCGCGTGCGCGCGTGCGTGCGTGCGTGCGTGCGTGCGTGCGTGCGTGCGTGCGTGCGTGCGTGCGTGCGTGCGTGCGTGCGTGCGTGCGTGCGTGCGTCAAAGCATACGTGCGTGGAAAATGTTCCTAAGTGTGCGTGTGCGTGAGCATGTCTGTGTGCACGTGTGAGCGTAGTACGAGCGTGCGTGCGTGCGGGTGAGCGCGCGTGCGCGCGCGCGCGCGTGCGTGTGTGTGTGTGTGAAAGCATGAAGGTAAGTGTGCAACTGGAACATATGTGTTAATTAGGTATTGGAAAGGTCTGTAAAACTACCAATTTGTTATCCACAAAATATGTGTACAGGAAATGTAAAACAGTTTCGTGTACCACAAATGAATTAAACTGATTGTTAAATACTAATGCCTTTCATTTTGTTGGATGTTGAAACTGCTGTTGTTATGAGACCCCACACATCAATACACCATTGCCTACAATTTAACTAAGACTTGTCTTATATAGGGAAACTGGTAACTCATCGGTGTGTGTGATAGGGCAAATCCACCATACAGATGCCTTATAATTAACCCATTCATCCTTACGTCACGGATCTGCCGTTCGGTTTGAGTCAGTTTGAGCGAAAGTCGGTGTTGTGTCACTATGACAAAATAACCACAAGCTTTAAATAACTATTTCGAAATAACCAGCATTCATAATATACAGAATGAAACGGGTTTAATCAACAGGTCACGTTCATACAATATACCACGGAAAATAGCAATATAATGTATGTATGTATGATTACTGCATTCTGCGGCTGTAGTAGTAGACACATCCTTCTTCGCTTTTGCTCACTGTGTCTTGTCCTCAGCTAAAATCCTTAGCTTCCTCAGGTCCATTCTTGACTTGAGTGTACCTAATGCTGCTTTCTCGAGGTCAACTCGTAGCACGCTTAGCAGATTTATGCAATGACGTCCTCTCCTGGCTCTGTATTTGCTGGCTCTGAGTAGGGCGAATTCCAAGGCTCTCCGTGCTGGTGTTTCTTCTGGCATCCTTAATACATGGCCAAACATGGACCATCTTTGCTTGGCTACTTTTACAGACAGCGGCGGCGTATTACACATCTTGTATAGTGCATCGTTGGAAATTATGCTCTCTGGCCATCGGTGTCCAGTGATGGTGTTTGCGGAGGCAGGCGTCAAGTGTGGCTAGAGCTGCCTTTGGAGCTGCCAGCGGTTACAGTTATACATCATCAAGGATACGCAGCAATAAAATAGATACAAACATTGTCAACAAGTTATAATCTTACCAGCCTTTCCAATCCACCATATCTTCAAGTAAAACTGATACAAACGCATATATAATGCACACATATATAATCAGATTTGACGTCCGAACTCCTTGAAGGTCGAAACGGATCTCCAAAAACTAAATTCTTAGTGTGTGTACATGCTATTGGTGTGCAGTGGTTGCCATGCACACCACCAAACAACCAAGCTACTCACTCCCTCATACACAAAATTCACAAAACACAGTCGTAACTTAACAGTAAATACTGCTCAGACACACATTACAAAGGCATTAACACTCCCATCGCTGTTATCACAAGCTGACATGCATTAAGCATATCAGCCGTGACCAGATTGCATGTGACAATGTTACGTCATTAAAGGTGTGGTGATACCTAAATGTCATTGAAATACAGTTATATCATGAAATATTATTAAGGGATCCATAACTTATAATTAAAATAAATATGCCATGACATCAACAGTCATATATATAAAGCATGTGACATATAGATAATGCGCCAACATGCCCCCGACACAACACATGTTTCCTAGCAACGATGCCGTTGAAAATGTACACAGGAAAGTACACGTTATGGTGTTGATTTAACTTTTGTAATATATACTGAGCCAAAAAAGTTTAGCAACAGTGAAGTTTGGTTTGTTGTATTAAAACCATGCGTCCATTTATAACCAAATCTGCAGGCATGTTTCGTCAATGTAATGTCTCGCTGTTCATGAAGAAATGCACATCATCTCTTGCATTTCTCGGCCGCACGCTTAATGCATGTGAAAATGCATATTTCATGCACTGGCCCACATTGGCGGGTAGCGAAGGCAAACATTCACCGTATTGCAAAAGCAGATAACGAACGTTAACAAAAAACGCTTAAAAGTTTACCCTACCGAACATGGGCCGCCGCCCAGGGCTACCCGAAAATCAGCGCCATGAAGCAATGGGAAGACTCGCTGCTGGGCAGCGCGTTCGCGCTGTTGCTGGACATTTTAATGTTCACGCCTCAACCATTTCCCGTCTCCGCCAACGTGAGCAGGAACCTGGACATATTAATGACCGACCACGATCTAGCAGACCGAGAGCAACAACAGCACGAGAAGACCGCTACTTAGTGACGGCATCACGACGTCACAGGTTTGAGACTGCGCCGCGGCTGTCCCGTAATTTGCACACCGCTATCGGCACTACAGTGCATCCACAAACTGTGCGAAACAGACTCCATGATGCTGGACTGCATGCCCATCGTCCACTTGTTGCTGTTCCGCTTACAGAGCGTCACGTCGAGAATCGGTTTGCATGGGCAAGAACTTATCAGCGATGGCGTGCTCAACAATGGTGCCACGTTTTGTTCAGTGATGAGACGAGGCTTTGAGTGGATGTGGCGGATGGTAGGCAACGGGGTTGTTGACGTTTAGGAGAACGGTATGATGCAGCCAACATCATTCAGCACGACAGATTCGGCGGCGGCAGTGTCTTGGTGTGGGCTGGAATCCATGAAAATGGCAAAACAGATCGTATTGTGATTCGCGGAAATTTAACGGCTCAACGTTACTGTGAAGAAGTTGTCGCCCCTGTTGGCATCCCTTTTATTCAACAACATGCATACTTTATGTTCCAGCACGACAACGTCAGTCCTCATTCAGCTAGGGTCTCCAGTGATTTCCTTGAGGCTAACAATGTTCCGGTGTTGGACTGGCCAGCGCGATCCCCGGACCTGTCTCCTATCGAACACGTGTGGGACATTCTTGGCCGTATGGTGCCTGAGAACTATCCGCATCTTCACAACGTGCGGGAGCTAGAAGCTGCCCTGCTCCAGGAATGGGATGCGATTCCTCTTCGTGACATCAGGTGCTTAATTCGAAGCATGAGAAAGCGATGTACGGCGGTGGTTAATGCGCGCGGAGGTCACAACCGGTATTGACAGCTCAGTGGCATTATTTAAATTGGACCCTTCCGTTGAATGATGCCGTGTTAAAGGCGCGATGCTAGCATTACTGTAACACGAGACTGTTGTTCAAATTGGAAAATGACCTATCAATTAAATACTATATTTGAATCAATTTATTGTTTTTGTTAAATAACATTTATACAGTAATATTCTCCGTGTTGCTAAACTTTTTTGGTTCAGTATATATTACCACTTATTTATGAAATGCCTTTGTAAATTTGCATAAAAGACGCAGCAATTTTAGATATGGGATTAAAAGTAATTTCATGTCCGAAATAACGATGCTTTAGTTTTCATTATTTGTGGCCCCTTGGTCAGAACAATTTGCAAAGGCTGCGTCACTGCGACGAAAACGAACGGAGTAACATGGCGCATTCAAACGGGTGGCAAAGATTGGCATCATTCTGTCAAAATGTCAGCTTATGTGATAAATAAAATCTCAAAATCCGTCATATTTCATCAAATGTATATTCACATATTAAGTGGCAAGAAAGATTTTTAGTTTGGGGTCAAATGGTCAAAAATCGAGGTAACGCGGTCACATAGTGAATCCCGAAATACATATTTTCAGCCATAAATCAGGAACGCACGTAGGTAGAATCAGCAAATCCGGCACATGCATTGATTTTAAGACCATATGTGCATCATGAAATCAATGTCAGTAAAGTAAACCTGATTGGATTTCTACGTGGTGGGAGAAGGTTGACAAAAGAAGGAGTGATTCAATGGATAGAGGTGAGATTGACAATTATTCAAGCAACAATCCTTCAACATCGATCTTCTTTGATGTAGTGCCGACACAGAATACTGTTTTAACATATATATGCTCGTTTCACCAAAGAGTCACATACTGAGCATTTGGTGAATATGTTGTTTCACTAAGTAGACTGTCTAAGAAGATCTGCTGGATGCGCATTTGTGCAGAGTAGCTTTTACCTCTATCTGTGTTCTTGTAGATCGATGAAATTTGATCCCAAATTCTCCTCAGCAATTGCTTCTATTTGCCAGTTTCCATCTTAGATTAGTGCTTTGTAAACCAGCGCTACAATTTTTTTGTCTCGCCATTTAACACAAGTTTGTAGTGAATGGCGGCATTACATGTAAATGATGACGACTCTGTGTGGAATTGTATGGCAACAGTTACCCGGAAAACTAAGCATGTACATGCTATTGTTTCAACCGTAAACCAGACAACCATGATCTGAAAAAATGGTGTATGTTGTTTGAAACATACCTTGCTATCGCTATATTTTGATACTAATTTGTCTCTGATTCCTTGCAGTCCATGGCACCAGCAGACCCGATTCACATTATGTTCACAGTATTTACGAGCATAAATGTAGGCTTTCCATGAAATAGGAATAAGACGAGTTTACGGTTGAATCAGCTTATGGTATAGTTCTAAGTACGGCTTAGTAGCTAGCGAGAGTCTGCTCTATGGACGTCATGGATGTTAAGTCTGTCTATAGCAGACACGAGCTGTGTGTCCAAATGATGAGTGTCCATTAAGACATGTAGCCATAAGAGACATATTAATGGACCACCTCATTTGACCCGGAAGCCGATCTGGCATTGGATATGTGGTGCATTACGCCCCCAGCGTACTTTACTGGAGAACTGTTCATGGTTCACGCACGAGGCTTTATTTACATGATTATCTCTCTATTACTGTCCTCCCTTATGCTCTATGTATCTGTATATCTCAGGAGTATACAAGTAAAGACATTAATTAAAAGCGAAGCGCTATGTTGAGCAGACCCTTTGAGTGAATTCCATCAACTAGCTATGGAAAGACGAAGCTGCGTGGGAAAGGTTTCGTTTGCAATGTGATTAAGAAAATTGGACAGCTTCATCAAATTTTCTATATCCTAGAATGATTTTGGCCATCATATCATTTCCCTCTCCGAGATATTGTCAGATGTCAGTATTCATTTGCAGAAATGCATTATATCAACAAGGTTAAATGTATGTATCGTGTAAACGCTTCGCGGATTCATTTGAAGTCTGAATTTCCAAAATCTTAATTTCAAAGTATATGCACAATTTTCATATACAGCTCTGCTCTAGATTATTTTGAAACTAATTTGACAGGAAGTTGTGGCTTCCGAAGACGAAACAACTTCCGGTCAAATTGGTTTCAAGATACTGAACATAATATGTATTAACATGAAAACAGTTTTTCGAATTTGTCGTTTTGTGCCCAAAGGGTCAACTATATGATCATAGCTGTATCCGTTTTAAATTCGTCTCATCTACATTATACATATATAGCATGCATCCATCTTTAGTAGAATAGTTCTGACGATTTCTTTCATGAAATATCCAATAGTCTACATTACTGATTGATGTAGCATTTGTTAAGCACTTAAGGAGACGAGATAGGCTCTGCCAACTCAGGTCCAATTTATATAGAGTTTGTGCCACGTGGAAACTAAATTATAATTTGCTGCTGAATCGTGTTGGATTAATGTTTCTATAATTACAGCAAGCCGAGATAGCGACAAGCCCCATAGATATATAATTGTGCATGCATTCATAATGAAGAAGATGGAGAAACATATATATGTGGGGTGTGACATATTGTGCCATGTGCCATTTTGATATCAAGGAGGCAGCCTCTGAATCCATTTAATATTAACGACATTACGCATTGGATGTTTGCGATTGTATTGAATAAATCTTACCTAATTGGAAACTGTGTCCATAATGTGACGAAAGCAGTAACTGGTTAAGACACATTCATAGGCATATATATCTTTGCTATTAAGTAGATAATCGTTTAATATCTCTCCTCTCTATCCCTCTCTATATCACATCCTCTCTCTCTCTCTCTCTCTCTCTCTCCCTCTCTCTCTCTCTCTCTCTGTCTCTCTCTCCCTCCTCCCTGTCTCCACCCGTCTCTCTCACTCTTTCCCCGTCCTTGCCCTCTCTCATCCATCTCCAATTCTCTCTCTCTCGCTCTCTCTCTCTCTCTCTCTCTCTCTCTCTCTCTCTCTCTCTCCATTTCTCTCTAATCTCTCTCTCTCTCTCTCTCTCTCTCTCTCTCTTTCTCTCTCTCTCTCTCTCTCTCTCTCTCTCTCTTTCTTCCTCTCGTTCCGTCTCTCCTCTTTCACCTCTTTCCCTCCCCCCACCCCCCCCCCCCCCCTTCTTTACTCCCCCACCCCGCACCCCTTGCTCCATCCTTCCCCCCTCCCACCTCCCTCCCTGGGTTCCTCCTTTCCACTCGTCTACCATCGCTCTCTCATTCTCTTGCATTTATCTTGAACTATTATTGATTCCCATTGTAGATGTTATTCAATGGAATGATTAGATAGTTCACTCCGGTATCTGACGTCATAATCACATGAATTTTTCCTGACGATTATATAATCGTGTGTAAAATGAAAAATGAAATAATCGAAAAATCAATTTTTTGAATCAGGAATACATTTGTATTTAGTTTTGAAATGTAACCATATAGTACATCTGTGGTTTGCTTTTCCTAGCAAGGTATTTGTATACATTGCTATACCCGACGTTCACGATTGCACCTCTTGAGTAATTGTTCATGCACGCAAATATTTATGTAAGTTATTGCTTGATTCGCCGGGGATCGGAAACATTTGATTGCTGTTGTTTATGGAATAATATCCGACTCTGAAGGCAATAGGCTGAAGTGTTACTGGCCATTGCGCGAGAAAGTGTAAAAAATTAATTAATGCTTTTCATAGCAAATTCACAAAATATCTAGGTGTATTTTCACAAATTCTGCCGATTGTTTCACTTAAGCCTGTTACAGTCTAAGGCAGCAGCAACTTGTAGTTAAATGATTTTCAAAATATTCGGCTTTTCTAATACTGGAAAGTAGGGGAGCATTGTAGACAGGCGCTACGGGCGAGCTCTATATAATTAAAAGTTAATCTAGGTAATGTTAACATTAAATTGGCACCTTTTCACGGGTTTAAAATTCTGGGCATCTGCGCTTGTTTCTTAAAACCATTATATAATGGTTCCCAATGGATACTGCTTTCAAGAAACCGGCGGGGAGAAACCGGCGTAGATGCCCAGAGTGCACAATGAATTTCGTATTGACTTCACTATACGGCGTGGGGGTGTTACTCACATTCAGAGGACTGGTTGATATAGCTAGACCTATTGAGTGTCTTTCGGTCTTTTCATAGGCCTTCTTAGGCCGTGTTCTCACTAGAGACTCAATCACGAATAACACCATACTGAAGTATGGCGTTATTCCCAAGTAACTCTCTAGTGAGAATACGCCGTTAGTTGAGGTAATCTAAACCTATCCTGGAACAACTTTACGAATTTGTGTACACGCTGATATTTTTCTCGAAAATCCGGCATTTTTAAATTTATTTATTTATTTATTATTAGTTAATTTACGAGTTTCATGAATTTTCCAACATATTTCTAAAACGTCAAATCGTAATTAATGCCAGATGAGCTTAAGCAAGTCAGCACTCAAACCATTGTAGTCAGGAGATTTAACCTTTTTCGAACTTTAACTACCATGTCTAGTTCTTCGAGTGTTATAGCTCACCATCCAAAAAGTGTTATCATCCGCAGACACGTGCTTATTAATTATGTTAATACACATAGTTTGACATTCAGGAACCGTTGGTTCCTCAGCATACACATGTCTATAAAAGTTAACACTAAATACTAAATAAGCTTTATCGTCGCCGGCATTTTATTTGTCCTCCCATACTATAAGTGTTATTGTCAATTTCTGTTTGTCAGAATTCATGCAATATGATTTCTTAAAGCTATATGAAATAGATCGCGATTCTGTGTCGGTTTTCAAATGCCCCAACCAGCGCAAAATGTCATCGTACCCAGTTTCCCTTTGTGGCCATGTAAATATCAAATTTGTAATCGCTGACGTATAATCCATTTCTTTTAACTACGATGTATTGAAAGCCCATATTCCTTGCCCCGTGTTGAAACTGTATTGTCGAGATTCACCACGTGTAAGCTGTGGTCAGATTGTGCGGTTACTTTATAGACACATGTACTAATCATCTGCTTGTTCTCTGAATTAATTAGAATCCTATCAACCCTACTTTGTATTAGCTCGCCATTCGGCCCTCTTCGACGCCAGGAATCCGTTGCTGACGACTGGTAAATAGACTTATAACAATTCACCCAAGGACCTGTATATATATATACCGCTGAGCAAAAAAAAATGAAACAAACATGATGTATCATATTTTTTTATGATAGGTCTTTCATGTTAATAAATACAGGTGAAATAAGTGGCAATTTTACATAATATCGTATGCATTGTTTGTGCGCAGAGTACCTTTTCTTGTGGGATAGCTTTTCCTTTGTTTTTCTTCAGAAATCTCAGCCATTTGAGCAAGCTGTCTGAAAGCCTTTTACAGTGTGCTGCATCAATGCTGTTCCATTCATGCCTGCCTGCTTCCCACAACTGGCCAGTGTTCCCAAATGTTCTACCATTCAGTTTGGCCTTGATATGCGCCCATATATTCTCTATGGTGTTAAGATCTGGTGACTGGCCGGGCCTATATTTATATATATATATATATATATATATATATATATATATATATATATATATATATATCTAAGACTCCCTCTCTACTTCCAAACTTCTATGATTAAATAATCGATTATCCTATTAAATTGATTATTTTATTTTAGCAACGTTGATGGCGAAAATGTACACAGACAAGTATAGGTTATGTTGTTGATTTAAATTGTGTATTATATATTACTACCTATTTATAAAATACCTTTGTAAATTTGCAAAAGCGACGCAGCAATTTTGAACGTGGGATTAAAAGTAATTTCATGTCCGAAATAATGCTGCTTTAGTTTTCATTAGCTTTTGTGCCGCATCGGTTACAACACTTTGCGATTGATGCGTCCCAGAGACGAAAAGGAACAGCACAAACTCGTGTATTCAAACGGGTTTCAGGGGTTGACTTTATTTGAAGATCTGCCAAATGTATGTGATAAATATAATCTCAAAATCGGTCCCATTTCATATCCTTACTATCGCCTCCTCAAAATGTATCAGATTGCACTTTTTAAAGCTAGTGCAATATGATAATGTTCGACCCGGCTGAAAATAGTGACATGGAATGGAAACTCGTTCCAGAAAATCTCTATAATCCTTGAATCAAAAGCGTGGTCTGTACAACAGAGTCTTGCCAGTTGTATTAACTTTGCATTTATGTTAGTAAATGAATATAGAACACGAGTCCCACTCTAAGTGGAGTAACTCGTCCATCCAAGCTGGAAGCTGTTCTCATAATTGATTACTCCAATATGTCACAAAAGAATATGAAATAAGAATGAATTACATGACATTTAGTCTGACATCACAATCAAAATGCGCAATGAATGAGGTGATGAACTTTGAAATGTGAGTCAGTTGTACGAATTGTACGTCGTTACTATTTAATACACATTGTGTTCAGTGTTTTGAAACTAATTCGACTGGGCGACAGCAGCAGTCACCCATCAGTGCCGTTTCAAAATATTCAGCAGGTTGGGTGTGCAGTCAACCTAAAATTGGTATTCTGATAATCGACGATTCAAAGTATATAACTTGATCCCAACATGCACAGACCATGTGCGGGGTTTAGGTAGATATGTACAGGCCATGCCTGAAAGTGGAGTCATCCATTCTCAACATATTTCAAGTTTGTAATCAAAGTGGCAACGGATATGGCATGTCAAAGAAACACAAGTCGTGTGATTCCTCTCCTTCAACATATCTACAAACTCATGGAAATTCCTAGGCACAAGCCTGTCCAATTTTATTGAAACACATCTAATCACTCTTCCTATGACTAACGCTAATACATAATCTGTCACAAGAAAGCAGCCTTGGGGCAAACATGGCATTAATGGCTTGCTAGAAATATACACAGATGCGGCGATTTTCTGTCTTAGAGACATACAGTTATTGCGAGTATAGCAATGTATTATTCTCCGAGGCAAAGTAGCGCTTTCGAGTGGTGAGTGAATGACTCGATTTCATCTGCCTAAAATAATAAGCTGCACTGGTGTGCGTTAGTATTAATTGTTAGTAAATGTCACAGCTACGAATAGCCCAAAGAAATATAAACTACATTCACTCAATAGTTTCTGTATTGATATTATTCATAAGAAGGAATAATAAAGCTAACTAGCTAACTAACTAATCTGTAATGCTTTAAAATGTGCAAAGCTCGCATTAGCTTGTGTGTATATACATACACACACTCTCTCGTACTCTCTCCACCCCCAACCCCCCCCCCCCCCCTCTCTCTATCTTTCTCTTTCTCGCTCTCTCTCTCGCTCAATCTCGCTCTCTCCCTCCCTCCCTCCCTCCTCTCTCTCTCTCTCGCTTTCTCTTTCTGTCTCCCTCTCTCCATATCTCTCTCTCTCTCTCTCTCTCTCTCTCTCTCTCTCGCTCTCTCTCTCTCTCTCGCTCTCTTTATTTATTTACATGTGCGTCTCGCTGTTGATTATTCTGGCTCTAAGCTGTGATCTATTATAGGTGAGTGAATAATTGCAGAGTGCAAGGCATTAGATTCCTTTTATGGTTTTGGGGGGGTTCATATTAATTCATTTAATTTTCTTATACAATTGTGTTCTTGTGCACAGTTTTCCGAGTATAGATGCTGTTGGTTTTACCATCGATGGGTGGTTATTAACGTATCTCGATAACGCACGACTCTATGTACAGTACGTTAAAACATATAACGGCGGAGATGGAGGTGGTGGTAGTCATGGTATTTTTGGTATCAGTGAATTTCTCGCATATATTTGTGCCTGTGTCAGCGACAGTCATTAATATTGTTGTTGTTGCCGTTGTTGCTGTTGTGTTTTTTTGTTTTTTTTGTTGTTGTTGCTGTTGCTGCTGTTGTTGTTGTTGGTGGTGGTGGTGGTGGTGGTGGCGTTGTTGTTGTTGTTGTTGTTGTTGTTGTTGTTGTTTCTGCTGTTGCTTGATGAGGTTGCTACGCTGCTGAATAGCACATCATGCAGTGCGATACACAATAGAAGCTGTCAGTCATAAGGGGTGGTGGCAAAGGTTCTAATATTATAAGGATTCCACCATTCACGGAATCTTTTAGGAAACCATTTGGCATAATTCAAGCAAATGTGCTGTGCGAGTTATCCATATGTGTGTTTATTGCAAGAAGACATGTATACAGTCTTCGGCCCATGCAGGCCAGAGGACAGTGTCCAAATCTTAAATATCTTTAGATTGCTGTCCATCTATCTGGCTTTGTCTTCAGGAACGGTTCGGTTGTTTCAAGCATATTTGTTCTGTGAGAATACGATGATTTTAGTAATAATCTGTAAATGTGAATTAACGACGATTCTTCAATACACTTAAAGGTCATATTTGGAGAAATCCCTTTTATATACAATTTTGCAAGTATTTAAGGCATTAGTGTATAGTAAGTAATAACATAGCAGCTGTATGTGCCTAACATTCACCAACATAGCTACTATTAAGCCGCGAAGTCGGCGTATGATCGATTACACGAAATTACGTGATGACTTACCTCGTTACTTGGTTGCATTCCCGATCAGGCAAAGATAAAAATAGCTTTTTTAGGTCTTATGCCAATAAAAATAATAGAAAGTTATATGTTGATTGAATTTAACCCTAAATACATAATATAGCCTACATAACGGAATGACAGTTTTTTGTTGCTGAATTAAATACACGAGCATACATAAAACAGACACACGTAGGTCAGCTAGATCTTTCTTATCTGTCTGAAACAAAAATTGTATGAGATCTCCTTTCTGCATTTTCTTTAATTCTGACATTTATCTCGGTTCTATATTTCCAGACATGTTTGAGGACACTATTGCTTCAATGGCGATTTTTGCTCGATAGAAATGTGCGTGAACAAACGTATATACACATCGTTTTCGAGACAAATTACTGTTTTCAAGATTCAAGATTCAATATTATGGCAATGATACAGGACATGTGTGATCTTAGTTATCTTAGCATTGTGTTTTCTATATCTAGTATGTATTGAGTATGCTAGCTTTAATTATGTCTTTGTATGAGTTTAGTGTTAGCATGCGTGTAGGTTTTATCAGAAACTCTTCTGGTTTTACATAACATGCATAGGGCCTTTGGCGCTAGTAAGTTTACAGTTGAATATGCGAAGAAAAACAATCGATATTACATGACCGTAGCAATGGTTGGATGGTGGGGTGGGGGAGCGTGGGTGGGGTGGGGAGGGGAATCTACGGGTCTGTATATTTTCACGTTGATGCAAAGCATATTCTTTTGAGAAATTATCACCGGGCTTATTGAAAATTACCGCCGTGCGATAAAACAAGCATTCCGTGTGATGGAAGCACATAAATAATAGCAGATGAACGAATTCATAGGAAGACTGACATATCGGTTATCGATCGTCTCTCTTTCAGTTCACGCGGACGTCGATGAAAGCTTATAGTAAACAATATAGTTTGACAGTTTTCGACGCGTAAGCTATCCAACGTAAATTTGTGCACTGTTAATAAACATAGGCCTATCTAAATATGACAATTTAGTTCATTTTACCCACCTGTTGTATGTCACGGTTTTTTGCGCATCTTCACTCATATATGTGCTTTTTCAGTATACAAGACAATTGTACACACTCGGGGCCAGCCTTTGTCTCTAGTACTTAAGCCAACAAATTACTCCAGTAAAAGCGTGGGAGAGTGAGTGTCGCTATGCGTAAATTTATACGTTTGCTACATTACATTGAAAGAAGTGGTATAGATATATACCTAGAATTTACCTCACTGCCCACATACATAAGTGACAATGACAATGTGTAGGCCCGACCACATGTATTTTTGGCATAATTTTTGTAACTGAATGCAGTGTTATTTGCTTGTTCATGTAGGTTAATCACGTAGCCTATGAGATGTCCAACCACCCCACCCCACCCCTCACTCCCCACCCCGGTCACCCATTGTTGGCATAATGTATATCCCCAAATGATATTATAATCAATTCTTGCTAAAATTGATGTTTTAGATTGCCACGAATCACAAATAGTTTGGCTTAAGTCTACAGGAGATTTAATTATATAGGCCTATAAAATGTATCCAATATGGGCCTACAGCTTTCTCCAGTCTTAGACTTAAACAAATCAATTGATTGCGATACCTTAGGCAAATTCAGATCTACCGGTGGACTTTGCATTTGGTTTGTGTGTGCGCGCATGCTTTCGTGCTTGCCTGCATGTGTGCGTGCATGCGTGCGTACGAGGAAAGGTGGTGGGGTGTGTGTGTGGGGGGGGGCGTAGTTATACATCTGAAATCATAACATATTCTGCTGAATTATAGGCGCAGTTTGGATAGGAATGCAGGAAATGACTTCGCATAGCATCAGGATGTTCAGGAAGAAGAATCAGCAGCCCGCCCATATCTCCCCAAATGGCCATTTGAAGGGGAAACGCCCTAACTCACAGACCTCTCTCCAATATTGGACTAACTCAATAATACAATCCTAGATCTGCGCTTGACGGCCATCCCACCAATACTGGATGTAGCGAGATATTGTGTCATAAAAATACAGTATCTACAGAATCACACTGAGATATTTTCTCGAAGCAGATCTCATATAAAAATGGGGTTTTCGTGCCCGAGATATTCAAATTTAAATATGGTATCGGCGCTGTCATAACCTTCTGACTAATGTCTACCAGGAATAGCATTGAGATCATTGCCTATTTCAAAATTCATTGCTAAATATAATAGAATGAACAAGTTACCCTGGTTAAACAATGTTGCCTGTATTAGCTTTGCTTAGCGGTTGTTCCACTATGACGTCACAGCTGCTTGGAATTCAAGGGAGGTAATTCATGACGCGAGATTCTAAAGCTATATAAATATAAATATAAAAATATGCCATGTATTAGCAAATTGATAACAGCTATATGATTTTGAAGGACTGGATATATTATAAAGTCTTAAAATATACTCCATATATGACCTTTAAGTTCATAACAAAAATGTTGGTCATGCTCCCGAGGTGATTCATAATAAGGATAGATTTGTTATCTCTCCAGAGTGTTAACTTTCCTCGAATCTATCTTTCGTGACAGTCTTTGCCATTGCTTCAGTAGTTACTGACAGTCAATGCTTACGTCAGTAAAACACATTCAACACCATGGTGATATAACTGCTTTCTTTTATTGTGATCCCTGTTGATCAATGTTTTTTTACAGATCATGTATACGTGGCAGTATGCCCTGCATACACACACGCACACACACATACGCGCGCGCACACACACACACACACACACACACACACACACACACACACACACACACACACACACACACACACTCACACACACACACACACACACACACACACACACACACACACACACACACACACACACACACACACACACACACACACACACACACACACACACACACACACACACATATATATATATATATATATATATATATATATATATATATATATATATATATATATATACCAGCCATTTTCGTCAGAAAGCATATGTGTTTAAGTGTTTGTGAACCTTGCCACTAGGAAGCCTCAATTGAGTTCATTGCGGGACGAATTACTGTCTTTTTCGACAAATTCAAACTGCATTGGCCACACGTCAGTGTGTATAACTGTTTGTGAAAGCTGCTACAAGGAAGTGTGGAGTTTATTGCGAAAGTATTTATTGTCTTAGACCTGAAGCGATTGCAACATTACTGTTTTCTAAATGATTTACGAAAACTGTGTGAACGGAGCTGTGCAATTATTATTTTAAAATGGATTGAGTCGATCTGTCACTCGATTATATGATGTCAGAATTATTTACATCGCATGTAAGCTGACGTCATAATCATAATTGACAGAAATACGTCGTCATGCAGCTCGCTCTGTGCACGAGTTGCCTGTAATGGCTATGCTATTTAATAAACATTATGCTATATTTTTTCAACTAATCTGACTGCGCGCTGTTGCTGACATAGGCAGCAATAATGCCCAGCAACATTCGTTTCAAAATTGTATACTTACCTTGAAATTAAGAGTATGGTCATTCAGGATGCATGTTATATAAATTGATTCCAACATGTGTAGAAAGTTGGCGGGGCTTGTGTAGAAATATGCTGTGAATTAGGGCTAGAAAGTGATCGCTTTAATCATGACTTAATGACTACTGAGTGCTCGCAAGCACACACCATATGTACATCATTGAAATCAAATGTCAACAAATTAAAGGTGATTTGATTGCAACATGGTGTGAGAAGGTTTTCTAAAGATGGAGTGATTCGAATTGGTCAGAGGTGATATTAGCAATGATTCCGGCGACCATCATTCAACATCGATCTTCTTTGATTTAGTGCCGAAACGGAATACTGTGTTAACAGATATTTGCTCGTTTCACCAAAGAGTCAAATAATGAAGAGCATTTCGAGAATATTCTATTTCAATAAGTCGATTGCTTATAAGAAGATCTGTCCGATGTGCATTTGTGCAGAGTAGCTTTTACCTCTATCTGTTTGCTTGTAGATCGATGAAATTTGATCCCAAATTCGCCTTAGCAAGTGCCTGTTTCTGCCAGTTTCTATGTTAGATTAGTTTTCTGTAAACCAGCGCTACAACCTTCTTCTCTCTATTTATCACAAGTTCCTATTGCATGACATCAATTCAAGTTTATAAAATAGATCGCATTTCCACATCAACTATTTCTTGTGTTCCATACTATTTACAAATTCAAGATTTTTTATGTTCTTTGCGGAATTTCATTTATATGATTACGACCCTGTGTGTAATTGTATGCCACAACTTGACCTACAAACTAGGCACGAGGCTGTTATTCTTAAACACTTACATCAGAAAACCATGATTTTCAAAAAATATTTTATGTTGTTTGAAACATACCTTGATATTATTATATGTTGATACTAATTTGTCTCAGATTCCTTGCAGTCCTTGGCTCAGCACCGGCAAATCAGATTCGCATTACATTAACATACTTTACGAGCATAACTGAAATAGGAATACGCGATTTCATTGGTTAATCAGTGTACGGTATATTTCCACGGACGGATTAGTAGCTGACAAGATTCTGTCCTTATATATGTACGTCATAGCTGTCAACTCTGTCAATTGTGGACACCTGCTCTTCGGTCCAAATAACGGCTCCTCATCAAGCCAGGTAACCATGTGACCACCCGCCTTAATGGACCACCTCATCTGGACCAGAAGCCTATGGATATGTGTTGCAGTATGCACCACTCCGTGTTTCTGCCGCGATGTTCCTTGTTCTAACAGAGACCTATATTGAGATGATTTTCTATCCATTACTTTCCTCTCTTATGCTTGATGACAAGCCTGTGTATAGCGGACTTTCAATCACGCACGGGCGTTTCTTGAGAGGATTGTCCCTCCAGTAATCCCTTATGCTTTATGTTGTCTGTATCTCTCAGGAGTATACAATTAAATACGTTAAGTAAAA